>OZ024903.1:21178858-21564853 GCA_964017125.1 Flabesymbios commensalis
TTTTAGGGTTGAGAACTAAAATAGTGATCCACTCTAAAATCATACTTAGGGGTCTATTTAAATTGGCCCATCTATATATATATATATATATATATATATATATATATATCATTATGTGAAAAAAGGGGTCAAAACTTGCTAATTTCTATCCCTATGTATTATATCATTGGAACAAACACAACATGCTATTTCATGGATGCCTGGATCAGATGGCTTACTATGTCGTATGATGTATATACAGTAGTCGCTTTTCACACTTGAAACATGGATCATACATTACATGGTATGTCATAACAGTACAGCAGGATTGGGGAAGTCTACACTGCAGTGAAAATATGCACAAAACAATGTCAGATAAAGCTGAATCACTTCGCAGAATAAAGAATAATGTAATCAGCAAAAAACGTTAGGTGTAAATGAGATATGAAAAGAAGTAATGAAAAAACAACAAAAAGTATGCTGAGAATGGTTGCTTAACTGACGTAACATATATATGCTAGAAATCAGACAAAAGTGATAAGAGTTATTTAGGACACACATTGCAACCATTTATTTACTGAACATAACAAAATGAGGTGGTGAAGAAGAGTGGTTATGATTAATTTCACCAGAGATACATGTTGGGAAACATTCAATTTCAATTTTTATCTTCCCTAGATGTAGCACATATTCGTAAAGGATTTGGTAACCATGGGACCATTACATAGCTTTGACTGGTAAATAATGTAATGTCCACATTTCTATTTGACAAGTAGGCCTATAAGATAAATGCTACCTGTGAACTATATACCTAATCAAATATTACATACCTGCCAACCCTACCGATTCTGGCGGTAGGCTACCGATTTCACTGCCTATCCACCGCCTACCGATTTTATAGGCCTAACCTACCGCATTTCAAATCATCAGCTCATAAAAATAAAAACACCTGTTTGTCTACCCCAGCTACTATCTGATACTGTCAGCAACCAACTGGCACCATCACATGCATACAAACTAAAAATAAATGGTAAAACTGTGGCTAGAATGCAGGAAATTGCACATGCATCACATTTTTTAAATTCTTATTTTCCGGATGGCATGCCCCCGGACCCCCCTAGAAGGCCGGGCACGACTTCGGCGCACCCGGGAGCCCTCAACAAATTTTCAGTCACTTGAAGTGAAGTTAGGATTCTTTGTAATATGTACCCCACATATTACAAAGAATCCTAACTTTGATCCTATCTCAACTTTCTCTTATTTCCAATACAAAAGTTAGGATTGATCTACTCAGGTTCCCAGAGCCACACTACACGGCGTGGCCGAGCTTCATGTAACCTCTGGTATGCCCCAGTGGCGAATGTTTGTGACTTGTTGCTATTTTTAGATGAAAATAGGGTAATCCCCGGATTCAGGCATTTTTGAAAGGTCACTTCCCCGGATGAAGAGTTGTTCACAGTATTGTATTTCCCTTCTGACGCATTTCCTGACTTGACCCAGAAAATTATTCACTGGCCTCAATAGCACAGGCATGAAGGTCACGTGACTAAGAACCTTGGCCTACACCCGGCCATAAATGAAATTGGACGGGCTCGCCAGGCAAGGATTGATCCTAACTTTTGTAATGAAAATAAGAGAAAGTTGAGATAGTAGCAAAGTTAGGATTCTTTGTAAAGTCAAAACCTACCGATTTTTAAAATCAAAATGTTGGCAAGTGTGATATTACTTAATTTAGTCTTCATTTTTAGGCTGAGTTAAGATAAAAAAAAGTCGCAGAGGTTACGTCAGTTACATTTTTCTGTTACGTCATTTACACAGACCAGACTGTTTACTAATATTCACCAACTTTGCTTCCATTTTATTGGTTGATATGTCGGGAATAAAATTTAATAGCAAATTCATGGCTCCCATCTGTAAATTCAGAGCGATCTCACATCAATCAGTGACATGTCAAAAACACTGACAGAAAATGTTACGTCAGATAGCCTACAGAGTCTTTAACAGTTTGCTATGTTCAACGTATATAATATTAACCCTTTATGGTGCATAGCTCAGAATCAGTCCGGTTTTATACATTTTATGTTTAATGATTGGGAACTATAGGCAAATGGAATGGTAGAAAATTCTGTGAATAATACGTCAGCTACGGTGGAATTGACCAATATTAACCCCTAGAACACTGATGTCGACTACAGTAGACATTCTGTGTTTTGATCAGAACCTGTATAACCTCTGATATAACTATAGTTCTTAGAAGTAGAATATGCCTTCAATCTTGAAACAGATGATAGATGTTGGGACTCAAATTTCACAAATCACATAAATTTTTAGTCACTTCAAGTTGTGTATCAAGTGACTGAAAATTTAAATTGAATAGCTCAGTGCTCCAGGGGGTAATAGATCGCATTTTATTGATCGCATGTCTGTCGGATGTATGGTATAAAAGGGTCAGATGACTAACTTTCTGAAAATCACTTTTTTGTATGAAATTATAGAAGAAAGTACAATAATCATTTCCTAGAATTGTAAAACTCCACACAGGTAGGCATAGGTAGGAAGACAAGTAGTTAAAAACATCTGCTGGTAGGTATAGGATTAGGCTGGTGGGTAACTCGACAAGGCCGCCATTAACATGATTGCCTAGTCACATTGAGAAGGTAGAAACAAGGATATTTCTTTGAAAACCCCACACAGGATCAGCGGGGCTCGAACCCGGGATGCAAGCATGACTGGCGAGGCAGTCAGGCGCTCCAACCATTGCGCCACATCCCCTTCATATGTAGGTAGGTAAGAATGTATAATATAGGCAGGCAGGGCTCAAAATTAATGCTGTCCTACCGGGATTTGTCGATATTTTCACATGAGGTTCGGCAAATCATTTTCTGTAGCATCATTCCAATTCCATAAGACAAAACATCTAAGCACAATATTTAAACATTGTAACAAGATTTATTTGATATAAACAGTAGTTAAATTCATATAATACATTTTATTAGTGGTGTAATATAATCAGCAGAATGCAAATAATGTAAACAAAAATATTTTGAAAATATGGTGGTAAAATAACATTGACATTTGTAAAAATACAAGATTCCTATGAAACTGGCAATCAGAAGAAAACAAAAACATAATCAGGTCATTTTCCGATATCATTAGTACACTCCTAGTAACATCAATTGAAATACGATGCAATACAGAAATACTGTATACTTGCAAATTAGTAGGGCTGATACATCCCAGCAGACACAAGAGTTTAATCAATGTTGGTTCAATGTTGTTCCAACATCGTAGACGGTGGACCAACGCTAAATCAACATTGCTTCAACATTGTGTCTGCTGGGATGTATCAGCTACGCCCGCACATATAGGCCCACTCAAGCAAATTCTAAATATAACTGAGCATCAAATGAAATCATATTGTGCCTTTGTTGTATTTTATGTTTGCCCATAACTACATACACACTATGTTGTATAGTAAAAAGTTGCAACCAATATAACTTAAGCTTAAAACAAAAACCATTAAGTTATATATGTAATTATTTAACTGCCCTAGGTCTATTTTTGTACAAATTACCAGATATGAATGTTGATTTAACCTTAAATGACAAAACACAACATTTTGTCCACCTTTGTGCACCGCAAGTATTTTTTCACAATAGTATTTAAGAAAGCATACTAGATGACATGAAAACCAGACATAGTCTGTTCGTCATGTATGATCTTTATTAGTCTGTTTATTACTTTTTTCTTGACGAATGTCTACTAATATAATATTGAAAAACCTTTATTATCATGATGGACCAGGGGATCAACAGGCATATAAATATATTGACTAGAGGCATGTATCATCTTAAGTGCACATAACAATTACTAGGCATATGTCAGCAATAATTTAAAAATAGGTTCTATGTCATAGAATACTAAACCTAATATGTGGTCAATATTATAACAGCATAGAATACATGTAGGTATGATGCAAATTTTAAGCAAAAAATTAAAGCAAAGTTTTCTACTCATATTATTTTCGATTGCATTAAAAAGATAATGATGCTATTAACCACACATTCTAATTATTATTTCTTTCAAAAATAAATACAACAATTTTGCATCATTCCTGTAGTAAAAAAATTAATGAAAATGTGGTTACTTACTAATTTGACTGAATTTAATTAGGTTTGATCTACATCCATTTCTCAATTCTTGTAAGTTAGGAATACCTTACATTTACAGAAGCATTATAATCTGTGCTACATTGATAATCAGCAGTAACAACCCTTAAAGCGCTGAAATATTTTTGTTTTTTCGTTTTTTTCAATTTGAAATCACTATAAATGTCTTAGTTAGCTCTTTCTGCTTCATTTGAATTTGTATGTTATGGGTCCATAGCCATTCTAAATATATTTACTCTTACAGTGCTGGGATTGACTGTAGACGTCAAATCCCCACGCTGTATGGGTTAAGAGGTGGTACTGTATTTGTGCGTTATGAAGGCTAATCTGATACATAGGGACATCTCAAGTTATTGTACAGGTTTTTTTTAAGTACATGTACATGTAGTGTATATGGTAAGTTACAAGGATACACTTTGCACATTTTTATAAACCGGTGATGGTTCATTAAACCTTGTCCTGCTAGGACCGTAAGGACCGTATATATACAGTTTCAAATAACCTTCAAACCAGATGAAAGGCAACGTAAAAAAATAATATAATAGTTTGTGGTGGACTTTCAGTTAAAAACAAATAAATAAATTTTCGGAGATGTGTATTTTTCATCAATAGAAATGTTTTTCGTCATATGCAGCTGAAAATAGTAACAAACAATTCAGCAGGATAAGGGTTAACCCTTTAAACCCTGAGCATCATACAGCATGAAGAATGACTTAATTTCCTAAAACAACAAAAAAAATTCATAGAATTGTTTAACCCTTTCAGGGCTCGAAATAAGGCCATTCCTCCAGTCCGGTACTGTCAAAAAATGTGCAGGAATGGCAAAAAGTTTTACTAGGCATTCGGATGAACTGGCAAATTTTAGGCCATCCTAGGACAAAGGCCATTTGTAGGAATGACAGCTTTCACTCAGGAATGGCAGTTTCCTTGATTTGCCAGTCCTGTGGATTGGCTTGCCCCCAACATTTAATTCTACCCCTGCCTTTAAGCCCCCACGATGCATTAAAGCATCATTTTGCGTATCTGAAGGATTTCACAAAAACTAAGGGTTTTAGAATGAAAATTTTCATGGAACTGTTTCAAAAATAACAGTATATTTTTTCATTTGCCAACCACTTTAAGTCATCTTCATCCACCACATGTCTAGAATTGCGACAGCAATTTGCAGCTTGTAGTGGATGAAGATGACAATGGTAAACTCAGGCTTGAAAGGGCTAAATAATAACGATATTTTTTTTCATCTGCCGCCCACTTTAAGTCATCTTCATCCACTACAAGTCGAGAATTGCGACAGCAATTTGCGGCTTGTAGTGGATGAAGATGACAATGGTAAATTCAGGCTTGAAAGGGTTAAAAACAGTAAAATACCACTGTGGATTAGTTTACCGGTATTTATAGATTTATATGTGTTAACCCCTAGAACACTGATGTCAACTAGAGTAGACAATCCATGATAACCAACAGTTAAAAGTAAAATATGTCTCTCCAATCCCAAAATACTAAATCACTGATATATGTTGGGACCTGAATTTCACAAATCACAAAAATTTCCAGTCACTTGAAGTTGTGTATCGCGGTAGCGAGACACAACTTGAAGTGACTGAAAATCCGAATTGAATAGCTCAGTAGTCTACAAGTTAATTACTATACGAAAAGTGGAAGGTTAGGTATATGGTAGCTACCAAATACTCCGTCAACAGCGTAGACATGTGATCTGTTTTTTGTTCTGTTTTCTAGTTCTAATAAATTAAAATAAAACAAAATAAAGATTCTTTCAAAAATGCATATTATGATAAACAATATTTGTATATGATCTCAATATATAAGCAAGAATAAATACAATAAAATGTGATGATACAAAAAAGTTCTATCAATAACACATGTTTAGTTGTGGTATATACGTGTATGTATATTATTATATATTATCCAGGCAAAAAACAACATAAATATCTTAATAAGACAAGAAGTTGTTGATTAATTAGCTCATTTGAATACCTATGTTATGCGTCTATGCTCATTATAAATGTTTTACGCATTCAGTGCGGGGATCAACTTGCTCTATAGATGTCAGATTCTGATGTCTAAAGTCGGTCCCCGCACTGAAAGGGTTAATTTCCGTGACATTTTACTTGGTCTGAAACTGCCTTCAATATTGTATACATACGGTCCCAGCAGGACAAGGGTTAAATGGCTGAAGATAACTTTAACAACCAGGATGTTATCAGGTTCTAAGGTAACATGTTTAAATTATTTTTATGGTCTGAGTGTCTCCTACAAAAGTATAAGAAATAGTGACAAGCAAAAGCTCTGTAAATGTATAATATAATTCATGAGTAGAGGCATACATAGCCTACTGGTAGTTATGTAACAGGTCTATAATGTGCCTGCAATAGAAAACTTTTGTGTGCATGTACCTACGTAATTTTTCATGAGCTCTGTGAAAGTAAAAAGTTGTCTTTAAGCGAGATTTGCTATCCACAAACCAATATATTAGATTTAAAAATACATTCTCAAACTTGTCTTTTTTTAAGGATATCTCAGACTGTAAACAATCTTAAAAAATATATGCAAAACAATTTTCAGTGAACCATTTTTTATATCAATTTTTATTCAATCTCATAATCAAAATGTAAAAATAGCTATTTATCCCAATTCACACGCATTGAATCAAAACAAATTATCACAAATTAGCAGGTACATATTCTGCAATAACAAACGCTTTGGTGACTATTACTGCTGAGATAACTTGCTGTATAACCCTAAGTACTCCTTCTGTATTTGTCATAAAATTGAGTACTTTTTCATTAACTTTGAGGCTGGGATATACAACAGACACAATTCCCAGGTTCAAGTGATGAAGTTCTGTTTTCTTTTGAAAAATACACATTTTCCAAATAAATTGGTTTGATTAACATGATTAAGAGAGCATCTATGATAATGATATAAATGCTAGTGTAAGTTATATGAATGACTAAACAGAAAAAAGTTTGATCAGAGTGCAGATATGACAAAAATCTAATCCTGGATGAAAATAATGCTTTTGTGCGAGCAGCAGATACAATAACAATTATGAGAATGGCAAGACATGTGCACAAATGACATATTACATCACTTTTAACTGCCCAGCAAACAAGTCATTCAACCAATGTTGGTTTATTGTTGGACCAGTGTTGTAGATGGTGGGACAACATTATATCAGCATTGGTCCAACATCTTGTGTTTTGGTGTGTACATCCCTTGACTAAATATTCATACGAGGTGCAGAAAGCTGTAAAATGTATAGAGTTAAACTGTAAAATGGTCTTAACATAAACAGATTTTCAACAAACAACTTTTCAAGTAGTATCTACTAAAATCTAATATAATAAAAGTACCACAAATCCAGTACCTTAAACATGGTAAAAATCACTTCAATGATTGTCTTAAAAGATTTCTGCACCTACAGCTCTAAAAAGCTCAGACAGTATTTAATACCATGATTGTCATCTTTTTACTTATAATTCAAAACATGTTTGCCAACAAAATCTACATTACTGTTAGCATGAAAGGGTCATATGCTCCCTTTAGAATGTGACATAGAAATCCTTTAACCCTCAAGGCTCCAAATTCTATAATTAATAGTATCACCCACTGAAGATTACCTTGAAGCCAACCCTATCCACAACAATAAATGGATGAAAATGAACGCTACATGTTAACCATGTCAACCCTTACATATAAACCATAGAGACCAAGGCGATTTTATTTTTTTTCAATCTGAAATCATCATAAATGTCTTAGTTAGCTGTTTCTGCTTCATTTGAATACATATGTTATGGATCTACGGCCATTTTAAATATTTTCACTCTTACAGTGCAGGATCGACTTTAGACATCAGAATTTGACATCTACAGATGTCAGATTCTGACGTCTGAAGTCAATTCCCATGCTGTAAGGGTTGAAGTGCTTAGTTATTTAATTAAAATATGGAACCACAAAAATTACGATGCATCATTTTCCATGCCTGAAAACAAGTCTGTTTTCAGGGATGTAAAATGATGCTATAAAGCTGCATAACTGTTTTGTTTATTTCGATTAAAATAACCTAAAACGTACAAAACAATCATTGCTATTGTTTTAAAGGTCTTATAAATGCACTAAAACTGGGTAAATGTAGCGGAATTAGCTTACCATGCGGTACACCATCAAGTATTATTAAGTAGTGATTCGGTGTGTGTACAATATTCATGTAATAACGGTGAGGTTATGGGCCAATATAATGTTACATTGGCCAGCACGAAACCACCCTCTTAATAGCAAACACATACGTTGAACAGAATCGGTATAATGTTGGGCCAGTACCGCAGACGTTGGGCCGACATTATTCTGCCATTGGATCAATGCCTCGTGTTAGTTGAGATACAAAGCCCTCATAACCAGCCGCAGATCTAGATGGTGGATACTGGGTCAAATCGGATACAGTAAAGTCTGATGTTTTTAAATATTATTTTATTTTACCGCATAGCGCGATGTATATATCACTGTATGTGATGATTTACGATAAAATAAAATAAAGTCTGATATTGTCTAGTAGCATTTTGACTATATTTTGAAATGTCCATGAGATACCTAATAAAAAAATGCAAATGTTTTTCAAGAAAATAACGAAAATCCAAAGAGCGAAAACGATGATTTACATCACTGAATTTTATGTCCATTCCGAGTACAATTTCTCACGGTCTGGGGAGAGCGTCTTATTGGCGGGCCAAAGGCCCTGATGATGGCCCACACTTAAAAGTACCAAACTGAAATAGGGTACAATTTTTCAAGTGAGTGACATTCTCCATACCGGTGCCGATATTAAACATGACATTACATGCAGATATCATCCATATCAGACAAAATAATAACTTCTAGATATGTCTAACTGATATGAGACAATACACGTTGTACTGTGAAATGTATCTATGATCACTTAAAAAAAAACAATAATTTTAAAAGACTTCCTCTCTTTTTTCTATGATGACCGTTATCTACCACTTGGTACTTTTAATGTCCTGATTATATAGAAAGTATGTCTTACTCCGCTGTGAGCAGATTTGTTTTGGTGGGGCAACAATTTAAAAAAAAAAAAAACTTAAATCCTTAATAACTCAGTAACCGGAGCAGTAAAATAAAAAAATAAAACAACATTCTCCATGGATTAATCGTTTGAATAAAATAAACGAAACAGTTATGCAGCTTTAATGCATCTGTTACAGACTTGTTTTTCCTACAACTAAAAGAGTTTTACAAGGATAATTTCCACAAAACTGTTTTACTAATGCATGGAAATTTTCTTAAATTTTTCACCCACTTCAAGTCATCTTTATCCACTACAAATCGAGAATTACGACTGCAATTCACAACTTGTAGTGAATGAAGATGATAATAGTAAATTCATCTGGAAAGGTTTAAATAGGTAAAATTTGAATTCAAATGAACAGCAATCTTGCTAATTTAATGCTCAGTTCTCTTTTATACATTTTCTTTTTGGAAGGACAAACAGGAAGGCTGAAAACAGCCTGTAGCACGTTAAGGGTTAAATTTAAGACAATTTGTTTTATTAGTTGTCGGTGATTAAACACATATTTTACTTCCAAGAACTGGGATATCCTAACAAAAAGGGGGTAAAATGAATCATAATCATAATTGGCATGCAATAGGCGTCAGATTCTGACGTGAAAAGTCAGCCTCGCGCTCAAAGGGTAAAATATCACAGTAATTTTCAGTCGAGACACAAATTCAAATGGCTCAAAATTTCAATTAAATAGCTCAAGAGTTCTAAGGGTTAAACCCCACCTCCTGTCACTAACAAATCATGACAGAAATTTACCACGAATAATCAGAAATTGATCTTTGCACATCAGTTTGCAAATTTAATGGCATATCATGCCTAATATAATCAATTAAATAATCCTTCATCAATTGATTGTGTCTGAAAAAAATATCAATATAAATTACCAATAAGCACCACATTTCTCTAATGAAATTATAATTATATTTGATAACAAAGCAAACAATAGATAAAATGTATATAGCAAAGTAAAACAGACAAAACAATAATACAATTGCCTGATAGCTTGCAGACATGTTTTGACACTTAATACAATATAATAACAGTTATTGTATTTTATCACATAGGTGCGATTAAAATATGTTGATAGTAACAGTAATGGTAATTTCATGTTTATAGCAGACTAATGACTGTTTCATCATATTCATCATGTTCATGGTAATAAATAATTGGCAACATGACCTAATAACATAGATCTATTTGATAATGAAAATATAAAATTGATTCATAATTATATCAGCAGCTCTCTATTCTCAACAAAGACTCAACAAATGCATAAAAATAACCCATATATATACAGACTTTAAAAGACCTGTCTGTAAAAATTCATTATAGAATTCTGAACTTTGTGACAGTACATGAAGTTTTATCTCATCAGATACTTTTATAATAGCCAACAATTTCAGTTTGTAATTAGATAAATGTGTATTCACATTACTAAGTAGTACTAAATTAATGTTTATTTCACTACATGTGGACATAATTGTACTTTGCATCAATAATAAAAAAAACCTCATGAATGCAGGCTGACATGATCAATTAGAAAACATTGAATATTGTTTGATTTATAACCATGTATATCAGTATAATACATTAAATTACAGTCAATATTATACAGGACAGCAGTAGATGTATGAGAATCAATCATAACTACTACTTGTTTGAAGAACTGATAATAATTGAAGTGATTGAAATACATTAGCACACATTTTGAGGATAGTGACTAGCTACTGCATTAGAATTACCTCTCATCTATAGGTAAAATGCTATTCTAAAATGCTCATGCAGAATGTTTAGATGGTTGGTCACAACTCACATGCACAGATCTAAATGGAATCATGCACACCATCACTACTGAGCTGGCTTCATATCTAGTCCATTGCCATTAGCTGGATTGGGACCATCTCCCAATTGTCGCTGCGAAGCCCCAGGCTGCATCGGAGGATCAAACATTCCAGAAGTTGAGGAAGGTATATCTCCGCCATAGCCGCCATTTGGACCTGTTGGTGAATGAGGCATGAGTTTGCCATTGCCAGCAGATCCTGGTTGAGTGTAGCTGTCTTCACCAAGGTTCATGAACATACCTTGACCGCCAGTGCCCCCCATCTGGCCCTGTGAACGAGGTACCATATTATAAGTGGATGCTCCTTGGGCAGAAGGATCCTGGGGATGCTCAGACCCAGTGGACACATTTACCGCAGCTTGCGCCGTTTTCGCTGCGTATAGATTGGCTTCCTCTTGTGCTTTTGATATGTTCTTTTTGTACCTTATACGCTTATTGCCGAACCAGTTGGATACCTGCGAGACAGTGATTGAACATTTCCGTGCCAGTTCCTCCTTTGCTTCTTCACTGGGATATGGGTTACTGAGATGAGAATAAAAGTACTCGTTCAACACTTCTGTAGCTTGTTTGCTGAAGTTACGCCTCTTTCTTCTGGCATCCAGAAATCTGGATCTCAATATCATGACAGCTTCACAGGTGCTCTGCTTCAGCTGCATTTCAATAGCTGAAAATTTTCTTCTAATTATTTTAACCATTCTTTCAATTTCCTTTGATGAGATAGGACGAGTTTGACTCTGCTCCCGCAGGAGATTCACGACATGGGCTGTAAATTCGTTGCACGCCTGCTCATATTTTTCAAGCTCAGTGTGATAAATTGTTCGTATTTGTGCTAGTTTGGCTCGATAATCTGAATGTTCAATTGCATTTTCAGGTCCTTCAGATACAGCCTGAGATGCTGTTTGGGCAGTGTGTGATCCACCATCTTTTTCAGGTCCAGCAACTCCCTCCGCTATCAGCATATTGTCAAGCCGCATCAACTGCTGATCCGGAGGCTCTTCTTCTTGTGCACCCCTAATGCTCAACACTGTTTTCTCTTTAATGTCACAAAGAACACTAAAAAGGGCTGGCTTCATTTGGTGGCAATTTAGATGGTGTTTCTTGTAGCTTGCTTGAGCTTCATCTAAACTTTGGTCTGTTATAGTCATTATCTGTCTGAGAATATCTCCTATGTCCTGTTTCCTCAGTTCATTATCATTTTGCATTCCATCTGGTCCTTGTGCATGAGCAGATTGTTGCATACCATAGCCCGCGTTTTGAATATGACTGGGCATGCTGCCAGTGTGTTGTAGGTAAGATGTGTCATGAGACATGTTCTAATTTTCCCAAAGATCTTAGAATTGTTTTAAAAGCCTAAAAAAACTGAATGTCAAGTATTTACAAGTTTCCAATTAATTCAGTTATCTTAGCTGCTTTACAACAATATGTCTGTGTCTGTGCCACAGACTGTGATAAATACATGTCAATGTCAATGATGGACTTTTAAAACATAGTAGACTCTTACTAGTCTAGTCTTAGCACACTAATCTCTGATGTCAGTGTTTTTTTATTTGAATTGTTTTTTTAATATTTTTTTGCACAAGACACTTGACTTGCTATGTTTTGTTTGAAATCGTTTTAACAACAATATTATAAATATATTTCCATCAAGACAGAATCAAGTTCCAAACTTAAAAGTCCAAGCCTGGATATTCTAAGTCTGTTAGGCCTATATACAGTACACCTATTATAAGTGAAGTTAATTTCACTCTACTGTCACTTGTATATCGTTATTACTGGTTATACCAGTCATTCACTGATTAGAAACTGCAAGCGAGACGAGATCTAGGCTTGCAGCCGGGGAGGGGGAACAGCAGACAAAAACAACATGGTGGGCGATAACTGGCAGACGACGAGATATTCATCATTGACAAGCATATACTTGAGACATTTCAAACACATATTGGACATCACATTGTGTCTATAAATGTGTACATATTAAATCAACATAGGACAATGGGATGGCTTATTTCATTCAACTTGATTTCAAGATTATTTTAATGCTGAAGCTCATCATCAATCATGTCATTTTACATGCGACTAAAAGTACAACATAAAATTTGTAGAAAAATAATTATTGGATCTTTCAGTGGACCTTATCTGATCAAAGTTATAAACCCACAACATATATATAGGGCCTATAAACAGATAAACCTATGTATATGGCAGACTACGGTAGGCAATACATGTATATAGGGCCGGGCTTGGCTATAGACGTATCGCTAGGGCCTATGACACGTACTACGTCGATTATAGCCTAACGCCAGCATATTTGCATTATGGCTGGGGAGGTGGTAGGCCTACGTCTGGTTAATTTATTTTAATTTTGTCAGCAGGTGATGTGAGTGTGCGTATATGGGTAAAACCAAAAATTGGGGTAATTTTACATAAAATTAGTGTCCCCAGGACTTAAAAGGTCCGCATTTTAATTTAAATATAATAATATTAAAAATGAATGGTGCAACTTCACGTTTAGGCAATACTACTTAATATTGTTTTTATTATTTGTAAAAAAAAATATATATATTATTTGGTTTTATAAGAGCTGTATGTCATGGAAACGTGAAAAATGGCATGTCCCCAGAGAAAATTCCACTATTTAAAACTTCACTGTAGGATACAAAATCACAATATAATTCTAACAATTACATTTCATGGCTAGACATTGTTCACTTTAACTAATCAATGATCAAAATTCGACTTAAAATTGATATCGATATAAATAATTTTGATGAATATACATGTCCCCACATTTGCACTTTACTCCGTTACCATTATTGTAGCATGCCCCATCAAGTGAATAATCATGAACTAAAATTATATCAAGTTTAGTTTGACACACTAAAGAGCCTTATGCGAGTTTTTCACCTTGAAAGAATTAATATTGTTGAGTGACAAGTTATTCGAGACAGGTATTACCAAAAAGTTAGAAAATATACTTTTGTTTTTAATACTCCGTTCCTAGCCTTGCCGGTATAAAAACGAGCTTGGTTTTATGATTGTATGCCTACAACAGTTGCTATGGGACTATTTCCACCCGTATGATATATTTTTGAATTATTGCCCAGATCTTTTCATTAATCCCTAGAATACTTTTAATTTTACTACTCCGTTCCACTCTACTCCGTTACCAAGAAAAGGGAACGGAGTGGTGAATTGTCAAATGTTATGGGTTTTACAGTCATAATGATTGATGATATAGTCTTTTAAAACATGGCTCGTTGTCCTCATAATAATAGAGCACCCATTTGTGATCGATGCTATGATAAGAAAATATACCGTTTATATTTATGTCGAGCCAAACATTTGGTAACGGAGTTGAGTATTATTTGGCTTGGTAACGGAGTTGAAATAAAAAAAATTGTTCATCCCATCAATTTTTTTAAATTTTTTAGCAGTTTTGATGCACGATTGTTTAGTATTATGCTTCAATAAGGATATCACGTTTAAAAGTGTGATGTCAAGCTGAACAAAGTAACATAATTTTTGAAATGGTTTGGATTTGGTAACGGAGTAGTAAGTGGAATGCTGCAACTTTTTTTAAATGACGTTTTTGAAGCAAAAAAAAAATTTCTAGCGCAGCCAGTGGCTTTTTCATGCTCTATTGGGATCAGTGCACCAAACCTATAAAGTAGTTTTCCTCCTCTTTGATGGTCACCTCACTGCCATTTTTGATGCTACAAAGTTACCCCAATTTTTGGTTTTACCCATATATATGCACTCACGAAACCCATATATGACGTACATTTGTAACCTAGGTCCTGCATGTAAATCGTTTACTACAAGCTTGGTGTTATATTTTTACTCCGTTTATTTTTACCCATGAGTCGATCTTGAGTGGGCCTTCCCAGCGGGCATTTGATGTTGATATCGGTAGGCCCCTACATCTTTTCCACGAAACCGGCCGAAACCGACCGAAACCGGCCATTATAAGGCATATATAAGGCATATATTGTGAATTGTGGACTAATAGGGGGGTGTAGCGCAGATTTTTGTTTGGTAACATATTTTCTGGGATATCAATGTGCATCTGTCACTGAATTTTAATGGCAATCATCCTATTGGTTAATGGATGCAAAGACATTGTCATTGACATTGTATATCTGTGTGTTTGCTTTTGGTTCTATGTTAGTCAATATCTGTTTAGTTTAGTGTATTTATCACACAAGTTATATTGCATCCATTGTGTAGTCTCGTAGCGTATTTATAATGACTGATGATGAGATATTATATATTGCAGTGTACTTAAATATTTTTGCCTACGCAGTTTTGTGCTGTCTCTTTTAACTTTGCAAGGGCATGATTATATTTAATTTATACGCTAACACTATTTAAATTGGGAAATAGCTAATTAAGAGCCTATTTTCATTAAAAATATATTATATTGATAAATATATCTGTGATCCATCTGCACGAAATGAGTCGCATGTCGGCTTCGTACAAGTTAAGAAAATGGGCAACAGCATGATATTGGCTAATAATAGTGAATTTTGTTTTTTTTTGTCAAATTTTGATGCTTACAAGCCTAGAATTGGCCAGAAAAGGGCTATACGCCCCAATATTAGTCAGAAATGACATATCACATGATTGTGATTATGAGACTTTTTGTTAATTTGTTTTCAAAATGGCCGCTGGCGGCCATCTTGGATTTTACCCATTTTTAAAAAACGCTCAAAGTTAAGCAAAGTCCACTCAGCAGATTCTGAAAGTAGACATCCTGGGCTATAAAAATCAATCGTTCAAAACTATATATACAAAATTTCCAGCTTTGGCCGAAACATCTTGTTTGGCCATAAGGAGCTATTTTTTTATAGCTTATAATCAAATTTTTGCCATGACTCTAAAGCCGATTTTTTCCATTTTTATTTTTTTAAATATTGACCTGTTCGCGTCACTAAAATGATCATAACTCAGCTCTGGATCTACATAATTTCATGTTCTTGGTATCATATTAAAGCTCCAGCTATGTGCTATCCAATGGTACCATAAACTCCGACATGCGACTCATTATGTACAGATGGGTCACATATTATACTGAGAAAAATTTGTTAGAAAATTATTGATTGGCAATTTTTACTTTCAAGTTGTAACTTGCTAGACATCCTTAATTTTGATGTATCATATAAATATTTTGCTAATCAATTACAAATTTGATTAACAAATGGGCAGAATTGCATAGCATTTTGTATTACGATACTGAACAAATGTATTCCTGTTATATTAAGCTATGGCGCTTAGGATTATATATGTTAACCGTTATTTTAGCCACCCATATGGGGGTGTGGTTTGATCTCCGTGGTCAAAAAATCTACGAGAAAGGAGAACAAAGAAGTGGCCGTACCTTCCACGTCACAAATCAAGACAAGTATTTCGCCAGCAACAGTACTGCAGAGTCTGGAGAGCAGTGGGCGACTGCTGCCTGCCAAAAACAGTAGGCAACCTAGTACATCATCCAAAAATATGTTGGACACGTGACTCCACCTCCACCAATTACAGTGACAGTGATACAATGGTCGAATTGGACATGACACGGGTATGTCATATGATTATGTGTTAATCCCGCTAGGGGCAGAGTTACCTTTAAAATTGAGAAGGAAGTTTGTAAAGTTTGAATAATTATGTCAATATGGCTGGGATGCTTTCGCCGAATTTGAAGAAATGAAAGGAGGAAATACTTTCAAGCTGGTTTATCAGCAAAATAAAAAAAGAGATTCATGGCATTGAGCAGTGGACGTCCACTGCGGAAAACACTACCAATCAAGCAAATGTTGCAAGCTTGCCAGCCAATGAATCTCAGAACTACAATTCAATTTCTGATCATTGTGACGTTGTTTGTTAAAAAGTTACAGAAAGAGCTAAGTTTGAATCGTATAGCTGGTCCATTCGAGAGACACACTTTTCAATATTTTTTTTTGGGGGGGGGGGGGTTTTAAAAACAAATTATTATTTTTCAGAATTATTGATGAATTGTCACATCCCAAAGAAATTGCAGTTAATTTACATAAAAATATGAATCAATTGATCATGTTGGAACATTGGTACAGAGGTTTGGTAAAGGTTTTCTTGTGGCGAAAGCGGTTGTGGATTTAGCTTTTTGCATAATGTGTCTTGACGAATATCATTTTCGCTTGGTTTATATTTGATGACAAAATATGCTACGATAAGATCATGTTTATTTGATGTAGTACATCTTGTCAGATATTTAAAAAAATTAGTAAGGCAATTAAATGGCTATTGTTGAATCACTTTAAGGTGTCAGGTTAGACACATATACTTATCGATTTTATTTTTGTTGATTCAGCAGAGTCTTATCTATGTATATATGGGCTTGATTCATTTTTTGAGTTGTCATTTTTGAGACATAAAACAGTGTTGCCCACCACTTGTGCTCTGGCTCACGGTGTGAAAATCGACACCATCGACCCTGAATTAAAGTTTCCACAAGATAAGTTAAATGGGAAAATCATATTGATTGTATAAGTATTAAAATTTCTAGAACTATTGGTATCATGAAAAGGATAAGACATGTCATCCCTTTTGATATTTTGGTAATGCTTTATAATACACTAATATTACCTCATATAAATTAGTGCATTTTAGCATGGGGATACCAGTCAGGTAGAATTATGCTTCTTCAAAAAAAATGTTTAAGAGCATTTACTGGTAGCAAGTTGTTTGCACATACCGATCCACTTTTCAAAGCTATTAGTATTCTTAAAATAGAAGATATAATACAATAAATAAAATTAAATTATATTTTAAGTATATCAAAGGAATTTTGCCTTTTTATTTTCAATCATTATCGTTTCAAGAAAATGTTCATCGTTATAGAACCAGAAATTGTGATTTACGCAAGATTAGAATTAGGCATGATTTCGCTAAAAATTGTGTTCAATATAGTATAGCTTCAACCATGAATAATTGTCCACCTAATATTAAAAGTAAATTGTATACACATAGTCTGCCAGGTCTAATATTATATTGCAAACGTTTTTTCATTGATAGCTATGTATGTGAGTGCAACATACCTGTAAGGTGGCACTTTGGCACCTTCTAGCTCTGGGGGGGGGGGGGAGGATTTATATGTGTTTGTGTGAGCCGGCGTGTATTTGATTATGTATACAATAATACATGTATGTACACTAATACATGGCTGCGCATGCATGTGCATGGGTGCATATTATATTATATTATGATAACAAAATTCACTGTGACAGAATGTAGCAGTCAGTTTTTCCTAGTAATGTATTTATTAAAAGTAACTAATTGATATAAACATGATAAAGCAAAATCTGTACTAATTTCAGGATGATTAACATGATTATGTTTAGGTGGCCTTCACGCTAGCGATCCTTGGATCTTAGTGAAGGTCTCCTGTCATATATGTGGTTTTTTTATGATTTTCTTCAGCTAGAATTATGCTATATATATATTCTTATATATTCTATTATGTACAAAAATATATGACAAATAAAAGAATCTGAATCTGAATCTAAATTTTGTAATCTCAGAAGTATGTGAAAAAATTGTCCAAAAATAAATAAAACAACAACAAAAAACATCGGTTAAATTAAAATAGTTTCAACCAATTCTAGGCGTGTGAGACTTTGCATGTTCAGTGGTAGTACCAGGTCGCGTTTTCCTGAGATAATGATAAAACCTAACCCGCGGTTGGATCGCACAAGTACAACAGTGCCAGCGCATCTAGTACCCGATGTTTTTACTTAACCTGTTGAATCACTTTTAAAAAAAGATTTTGCAAGCTATGTTTTTCACTTGACTTTTTTTCGGGTTATTGAGAGTGGCCGATATTACTACTCGTAATAATACTCCTTCAAGTGTGATGGAAGTGATTCAATATAGTGATGTGTCTTTCAAAATAAAAAGGATATGTGTTCCTTGTTCTAACACTAAGAAATTTCAAGCATAGTGCTTCGCACCCGACCTGTGACATTAGCAGGATTAGAATTGAACAAACCGTCAGTGGGTTTGCCCAATGAAGGTAATTTCAAAGTATTTCATTTCAAGACCTTAAAATGCGGGTCCTCAGGCTCTGTTTGTTTTTCCGGTATGGCAAAGCTATTCCACGTTTCATTTTTCATTGCACATTTCAAAAATCACTCAGTGTAGCAGGCTTCATAAATACATTCGCATATCCACGATTGCTTTATTGTAATCATCCAAACATCCAAAGAAGTGCACAAATTATTTCCTCATGCCATTTTGAATGATATTAGTTTTGTTATTAACATTTTTGTATTCTAAATGTACGGTAAATGTGGTAGAACTTGGCAGGTGGCCACTTTCTAGCCATATATCAGTGCGCCGAATAATTTATTTCCTTTCAAAGGGTTGGGAATACGTTATGTACAATGCGAGCGAACTTAGCAGGTGGCTATTTTCCTACGCATTTTTTATTGGCAATGAATGGTAAAGGTGATGGAACTTGCCTGGAGGCCACTTTCTATCCATATATCAGCATGCTGAATAATTTATTTCCTGTCAAAGGGGTTGGGGATACGATATGTAGGTTTCTACGCTTTCCAGGTTTTTTTTGCTATTATACAGTAGCTATTTTATCTCTGGTTTTGGTGCGGGAAATTTAAACATACACAACAATGCTGTTTTAAAACTGTATTTTGACTAGCTATGATGCCTGTTTTCATTACTCTGAGCTTGTTTTAGTATATAAAGTCGTTTGGTTTTATGTTAAAATATCATGCATATATGGCAATTTTCATGTGATTTTACCGAACTAATTTACCCTGCTGTATAGGCATGTACATATATACTTTATACTGTTCATTTTAATGACGCATAAGTCTGCATAGACTTTCCGTCGTCAATAAATATATATCTATCTGTCAAATGCAAGGGAACTTAGCAGGTGGCTATTTTCCTACGCATTTTAGCAGCCGTTAAATAAATTGTAGTTTCAATTATTATTTGATAACTATAGGTTTAGCAAGCATGATCAGATAAGAAAGATATTTTCTTTGACTTTTGTTTGGTTTTTATTTATAATGTATTTACGTATCTATACCATCGCACATGATGAGCAAATGTTTGTAAAATTCAAAAATTGCAACAGGTGGTTGTTTTTTCTTTGAATTTATTTTCAGGTATATATGATACTGTACTTGATTAATGCAGACAACAATTATTTCCAATACTGTTTATAATTTAATTCTATATCTTAATTCGCTCATTGACTGTACTATTGTTTTTGTTTAAATTGGATTTCTAATATATTTAAGTTGGTTTAAATTGGGTAAAATGTATTATGGTACTCGCTTTTGAGGGGGGGGGGGTGGGCGCAATTACATTGCTTTGTGGCGGTTTTATCCACCCCCCTTTTTCCTGCATAATTTAAAAAAAAAAACGTCATATTTAAAAGTTCTACAATGTAGGAGTTAAACAAGTGTGATAGCTCATCACTCATATTCTGCGCATCATGCGCATGCTTATTTTATATGTTTGTATGTTTTTACTCTCACACATAATTGTTTTTTTTAACATACTGCTCATGATGCTTTCTGATTTTTATGTTTATATGTCATTGTCAATAAATGACCTTTCCTGTCACACTTCTGTTATATTCACATTACGGTAAAAACGAGCTGCAGGCGAGTTATATTTTTTGTATATGAGTAAAATTTTGTTGGTAATCATAAATGTATTTTTCGACGAGTTTCAAGATTGTTTGGTTTTTTTTATATCGCTGCTATTAAATTGTATAATTGCTATATCATTCTGACCTCAGAGATTATATCGCCTGGCAAGCCCGGCCAATTTCATTTATGGCCAAGGTTCTTAGTCACGTGACTTTCATGCCTGTGCTATTGAGGCATGTGAATAATTTTCTGGGTCAAGTCATAGAAAAGGCGTCAGAGGGGAAGTACAATACTGTGAACAACTCTTCAGTCAAAAAAACTCGCCACTGGGGCGAGCTACATATGAAGCTTGGCCACGCCGCGTAGTATGGCTCTGGGAACCAGAGTACTATATATAGTGACTTTAATAGTCCGTATGGAAATGGCTCTTCTGATGTGATGGCTATGAATGATATTCTTCATATGTTTAATTTAAAACAACACATACGTGAATTTCTCCACGCATACAGATTTGGAAACACCATGGATCGGCTCATTACTATAGTGATGAATGCAATTCAATTACCCAAATAAGATCGCTAGATCATATGAGAGACCATTCTTCATTTAATGCTACTCTGAATGAGACTGCTAAGCCATGACAGCCAAAATAAAAAAGAAATCACATATCTTACCGAAAATTTGACATTGATAAATGCAAAAATGACCTATAACCAATTGAATTCCGACCTAATTTAAAATCATAATACAAATTCAGCTACCTCTTTATATCCAATACCATGCTGCAATTTCGATATTGGTAAATACAGATGCATCTCTAAAAAGCTGTGACGTAACACCAAATGTTAGACGAGTAAATGAGTGGATAAGCGATGAGATCTTGTTATCTAAAAGGAAACAATGCAGCTGGAATAATATGGAGAAGGGATGAAACAGATTCTAATAACGACTCAATGCACAAATTCATCTGTGTAATAGATTTATGTCATAAGCAAAAAAAACATTTAGATACATTTGGTTTCAGAGAACATTACTTACTAACCCTAGAAAATTATAGAATAAAATGAAATACATTTTGCATAATAAAACAAACAATATACTTCCAGAGAGCTCATGTAATAGCAACTTTCTAGCTCTTTCAAGGATTGTTTAATCAGTGAGATCGCTAAAATCAGAGGTCGTGTATCTCTCACTGGCAGAAGGGAAGTTCCCAGATGCCTTCAAAATTGCTCATGATACACCATTATTAGAAAAACACATTAAAGGCCCATACCCAGGCTAAAAAGTTTCCAAGTTTAAAATTGTGTTATAAAGGCTTGTATCAGCGTAAATCTATATTATCTTTCTCCACCCTCGATTTGAAAGAGATATGTACCCGATAAGTGTGTATATCAGAATGTTCATATAATTAATAACAAGCATCTCTTTATTATAATGGATTTGACTAAGCCGCTGAGGGTCTAGATGAAGGGTCCGATGTTGATTTTTTAGTTTATTTTTTTTTTGTCACTACAACAGCCAAGAACATCCTATGGATATAACATGTGTATTTTGGCGATGTTCACGATGTTCACGCAAAGATGTAAAACATGTCAATTGGCCGAGTATAGAAGTGTAGACCCTTCGTGTTTGTAAACGTGAGACCAATAGGGAAAGCGCCGTTAAGCTATGGTTTTCCGATGACATTGTAATTAAACTAGCGACGTCTTTGACGATGTGATACATCTTATACCTTACACACTTATTCTAATACGAGTTGATACAATTTTGTCATAGATTACGGCTAGTATATAATTATAAAAAAAGAAGGAAGGAAATAATCAAATTGTTGACTCGATTACCCTTTCCTGTCAAACAATTTAAACTTGGAGACAACATTAAAAAATAGGTGGATCTAAAAGACAAAAATGTAATGACCGACATTTTGTCATAATTCGTCTTTTTCGAAACCTGATTACGTTGCCAACGAATGCTTCTAAAAGTTGTAATATATCGGAGTGCTGCCTTCACTCATGCAAACAAAAAATATATAACAGAGCTAAAACAAAAACATGCCATTTTCCTGGGTACGGGCCTGAATTAAACAATTTAGACCTGTATCTGGATTAAATTTTGTTTCGAAATTCATGTTAAAAAGGTCGTAATGATCTAAAATATATGGAACAGTCCTCATCTCCCCCCCCCCCCCCCCCATGGTGGGCAGTACATAATAACTGCTACTTTGTAAAGCATGTTGCAAATGTTGGTGAAGCAAGTGCAGCTGCCAATTGCAAGCAGATCAATGTTTTATGATCAAGTCGTATATGTTGCTGATGAATTACATTTTAGAAAATAATGATACCAATGTATGCAAAAATGAATGTATGATCCAGAAGCAATGCATTATCAATATACTATCATGTTCTTAGAATGTGAGTAAAAATACATTACTATATCGCACACAATCACACGTAATACATCGATTATTACAACACAGCATATATTCAGCATAATATATAGCTTAATGTGATATTTTATCACACATATAGGATCATTGACTTTTATGTAATGCAAAACAAGTACCGATATTATTATTTGATATGGCATGATGTTCACATCATTAAATAATTAAACCACTCTAAACATTTAAATTTAGAACACTGACTGATCATTTCTTCTGGGAAAACCAGAGGTTATCCAATCAGCAACACAGATGCTGGTGACGTACGTTTGAGGTCAATCAAATAACATTTTTTGATGGTCAGGCCAGATACAAAGTTGACATTTTAAGTACGCTAGATAATATCACAGTTGTTTATGGCATAGTTTAAAAAAATATATATATATGGCTTGCGAATTAATAAAATATATTGCCATATCGACTTGTTAAAATCCGAACGACGATCAAATACATGCAGTATTGATTTTGTCGTCTGCTATTTGACTCATTCTGTTGCCTACCTTGGTATAGTGTAGAGGGGTAGGGGTGGGTGTGGAAAGGGGGTGCCTATGGTTCAGCATCTTTTCGTTACAATTGAAGGCCTTTCCTTCGCCCTTTAAAGTCTCTTCTTCGCCCTGAACGCCTCTCCATTGCTCTTCAACTCTCTGTCGCGTTTTAATGCTTTTCCACCAATCTTTAACGCCTCCCCATGGCCCTCCAACGCATCTCAACTCCATTTAACTCCCCTGTAGCACCTTTGATGTCTCTCATTGCCCGTCAATGCTTTTGAGCCAATCTTTATATTTTTTCTTCGTCCTTTAACGCCTTCCCGTCGCCATTAAATAACACCTTTTCGTTGCGATATCAACATTTCCTCATCGCCCTTTACCTTTTTTCCATTGCCATTTATTGCCTTTTCATCACCATTTACCACCTCTCCATCACTCTGTAATGCCTTATCATCACCATTTACCGCATCTGCAGCGCTTTTAATGTCTCTCCATCACCATTTATTGCATCTCCACCAATCTCCACTTTTTCCCTTTACCGTTTTTCCGTCGCCCTTTGGCGTATCTTCATCACCTTGTAAGGCTGCCTTTCCATTGATGCGTTTGGGTGAGCGATGCATTGCGTCGGCCGCACGGCAGAGTTAAAAATTGATCTAATACAATCACAATGTGACCTTTCCATGGACGCGCGGCCAGCAATCGCACATGTAGGGATTTCTGCGTTCATTCACCGGCGTTCATCTCTCCATTTGTCATTTTATATTTTTTTCTGCAGGGAGATTTCCGTCATGTCTGGCAGCTCATCAAACACGAGACGTTGAACCAATGCTGATACAATGCTGGATCATCGTCTGCGATTCTGACTGAGCATAAATTTTATTCAAAATTTCATATTTGCTAGGTTGCTGCGACACTGAACGCTAGCACAGTAGACCTAAACACAAAACATTAATTTTGTAAATCTTTATACCATTTATACAATGTTGGAGAAACGTCGGAGACGTTGAGCCGACGTTATATACATGTTAAGCCTATACAGTTTTATTGTGTTTACTGGGAGAGTACAGTGATATATATATTTACATTATTCATCATAATGCAGGCCGTATCACAAAACCTGCACGCCTATAGTCTTGATCTCCCTCTGTAAAGTCTATAAGCCACACTTAATTTGAATACATGCAGCATTTAAAGGGTGCGCGAGATGAATGTCTGAAGCATTTAAAAAGACCTATTTTGGCTGTAAATGTAGGCTATACGTTTATTGTAGAATGACCCGTTATAACTGCATTGCGCGAAAATTGGACTGCCTGGATAAGCCTACAAGTACCAAGGACAGTCCAGAACAATGTCACCACATCTCTTGTGCATTTGGACGCGCCAATGGAAAGGTTTCTGCGGCAGGATGCGCGCGTTTGCCTGCGTGGCCATTTGATTGCGTCAATGGAAAGGCAGCCTTACTCTTCTCAGTTGCCCTTTGGCGACTATCCGTTGTCTTTAACACCCTCTCATCGTGTACCCTTAAATACCTATCCATCACCGTTTGGCACCTCCCCATCACCCGTTAACGTAATTTCGCTGTCATTTAATGCTTCCTTGTCATCCTCTTAACTCCGTCCCATAGCCCTTTCATGCCACTTCACCACCTTTTAGCGCACCCTGTCATTCTTTAAAGCCCCTTGTTCGCCTTTTGAAGCCTCCTCGCTGCCCTTCAAAGCCTTCTCATTGCCCTTTAACGCCTTCTCATCGCCATTTAATGCCATCTATAGCGCCTTTTAGTCTCTCTCCATCACCCTTTAATGCATCTCCATCAACCGTTAATATTTTTCAGTTAACTCAATGACCGCCATTAAAATGATCGAAATCTCCTGAAATATATAATTGATCATATGTTGGCTTTTAACTTTCTCACAAAGATAATTTCAGTAGCTAATCATACATTCTTAATCGAGTGAAGAATTATAGCATATTTGTACAAAATCCAAGATAACCACAAAATAAAATAACAGATATTTCAAAGATCAGAAAAAATTATATGTTGAGCAAGTTCAGGTGCGAGACGTCTCAAAAATCGCCAATATTTTGTTGAATAAACAGATTTTATAGACCCATGCAGTAGGCCTGCAACTAAGATCGAGTGTTTGTCTAATACATTGTACTTCACGATCTTTAGTCCAAAGTAGGATAAACTTACGGACAGTGGACTACAATAATTTAAAACAGCTTTGCACTAGTCTAAGCTCTATAGGCATAGATATAGGCCTATAAATTTATTTATACAATCAGACCAATGACATCTAGTCTACCTAGGTCCATTCTAGATGTAAATTTATTTTCGTTTTCTTCTTTCAAAACCATGTTGACTTTTTTAAACTGTGGCCAAGTGTGTTTTAGAGTGCACATGGCATCAGTGCATTTTGGCAAGTGCAAAATATTACCAGAAATGCAAAATTATCAGTGCACTTGAATATTAGTGCACTAACTGAAAATTAGCAAGAACACTGATTTTACTTCAAAAATGCACTGACAATGAGAGCCTGTAACAGGCCCAGGCTCCAACCTCAAACCCAGCACTCAACTCTCCCAAGCAAGCGCCCTGGTGGCTTGTTTGCTGTGGATTTCTGTACACCAGATCATCCTTTGCCAGCTGTGCTGCTTTGTTTTTTTTGAACTACAACCGTCTTGACTCTACTTCCCCGTAGGTCTGATCTGACAAAGTACACTCAGTACAGAAAGTAGACCAAAGTACGGTAGCACCAAAACACATATAGCACCCCTTGAAAGTTTTTTTCTAAGCAAACACAAGTTAAAATACAAAACTGGGACGAAGTATTAATGTAGAGCAAAGTACAAATATCCCAACATAGGCTTGTCATGTGCGATGTGTAAATAATTCTTCAGAAAATCCTAATATCGTAAAAAAAAATAATATTGTAGCTGGCTGGTGTATGCACCAACAAGTAATAAAATTATTTTAAGTATTATATTATCATAGAAAAACGACAAAAAAAACAAAGACAAATAAATTTATCAGTATATTTATTACATGCACAATATTTCTACATGTACAGACAGTAACCAACCAAAACAACAAAGTAAACCATCTTTAAACAGCTTGCATTCAACTAGAGAATGGCAATGCATTTTTAAATGATACATGCCCCAACATAATAATTACCACAGGTAAATATTTAGTATAAATAATAGAGAGGAGAGGTAGACCACTCCATCAGGTTTGGACAAGTATACATGCATAATACATAAGACCGGTCTTTAGGATACCATTCACCATATTACATCGATGGAAACAATAAAGATTACTTTGACAGACACAGTAATATATTATATCATTCAGAGACTCAAATAATTTTGAGTTAATAATCTTGAAAAAAAAACTGCATAAAAACTGAGATATTCCAGGGTAATAGTGAGAATTACTGATGACAAGACATACAAGACCATAAAAATACACAAGTAACATCCGAAACCATTACCGGACATGACAAAAACTAGTCTAAGAACATGATGGCACCCTAAAAGCAGCATTGAATGAGTTTCAGCTGCAGAAATTAGTTTTATGATCGATATTATGTTAGTCACTATATAGTAAATTCATTGATTAGTTATAACAAAATCCAAAATTCATTGATTAGTTCTAACCACATGAAATTACTTGACACAAATACATCATTCTATCATTTTTCTCTGGTGCTCTTTTCATTGAAAAGTAAAAGAGCAATAATTTTTCCCACATTACATAAACGATATACTCGTCAAATGTTCATTGTATAGCATTATATTCAGGATTTGAACACTATATCCGGTACCACCACCACCGACATGATTATAGCACCAGTTGTGCAGCAGACAGGCATGAGAATATAAAAAATATGTGCAGGTCAAAATAAAACTGAATTTTTCAATATCAACCCATGTCAAATTTTTTTTGCCAGAGTTTCAATAAAAACTAAATGTTTGGTTAAAATAACAATAACACAATTATCTAATTAATTAAGGTGCAAGCAGAAGATGTTGAGCCAATGCTGGTATGTTATTGGAGCAGAGCCTGTGACACTGCCCCAACATCAAACTAGCATTGGATCATCCCCTAAGGCTCTGGATCACTGCCAAATTTAAATACTCTAAATAAGCCCACCATAAAAATAAAATAAATGTGTTCACAGCAACGTTAAGATAAATGTGTACACAGCAATGTTACTCCAAGAGTCAATATATTTATTAAACTGAAGTAATATCTTGCAACATTAATTGTTTTGTACTGTACTTCTGGTGCAGATACAAACAGTCCCAAATAGTAGGATAATTCTCATGCCTGAGTATTGGAATAATAAACAAATTTACTGGTTAATTGTATTACATCTACCCTGATACATCATTATTGTACAGCCTAGTGATACAAATCCGCTGGTGCGAGGTATCATCACACAATACATTTACACAGTGAAGTTTGGATAATAAATAGGTCAAGTTATAAATTTTGAGAATATTTGGCAAAATTCACCATGACAATGTTACATATAAATTAGGAAAACAATGAAGTTATTACAGCTAAGAAAGTTGTCTATTAAAAGCAAGATAAATCTTAGACAGCATTAAACAAATGTTATTGTACATACAATGACCAACAAAAAAATATTGGAATGATCAAATTTCTATTAAAAATCCATAACTTTGTATAATAAAATAATTTTATATTTTGCTCTGACAGCATGTACTTAAGACAAAATTATTGACAACCCTGCATGTTAATCAATTTGGCACAATTTTGCCAACACTTTGAACTGCATTATCATAATAACATGCTAGACCTCTATGTCAGCATGTTCTTGTTTCATTAACAAACATGCTGATGTATAAAAAGCACTGCACTGCCTCTATTTAATAACCATAGTATAAACATGGAAAACATGTTTAAAATCAAGATAATAAAGATGCATATACTAATTCATCTCTTCTCTTCATTCAAAACTTATGTAGTCAATTAAGCACCTTTAAAAGTATACATTACAGGATATACAATAAACTGATCAAGACCAGTTATATACAATATAGTGTAGTTTCAGGCATATTGGTCATATTCATGCTATTTTTTTTACAATTATCTCCTTCCGAACAATGGTAAATAGAGCTTACGAAAATATTCATAAGGTATGATTTTAAAATATTTTCTTCAATTGAGATCATTCATAGTCTTCTCTAATGATTGCTTAATAAAAGATGATATGCTTAACAAAAAAGTATAATTCTTAATTTCCCAAATAACATGAACTACTTTGGAACCTGTATTTCCACCAACAAATAAAACAGACATTATAAATTCGATGATTGGCAAATACATTTCTTTGTTCAACATTTACTACGTTGATCATTCTGCAACATTCTAACATTTGTGCATAAGTTTACTATGACTCAGACATTCACTCAAACACAATATTTCAATTTCATATGCCCAATCTTATTATAGTGATCATGTTCTAAGACAGCTGACTGATTGAATTTATTAACCTCAATTTATACACAGAAGAGACATATCATTTATTGTGCAAGTGTTTCTTCTAGACAGGTGACCAGATGAGGGATTGTCATACACGTAGAGCAACCAGTGGTATTACATGTCTAAAACCAGTGAACTTGTACAATACCTAAATACATCAGCTAAGTTGAGGTATCTTTTAGCTTACTGTATAAGAAACATAAGACATGCCGACCAGACTAGAAATTATTCAGTCAGTATCAGTATTATGACATAGCCTACTCATTTTAAACCTGGCAAAAGATAGTGCTGCTGATTATGAAACTGTTTATAGCACCAAATTTAGTGAC
Organism: Flabesymbios commensalis; assembly: GCA_964017125.1. NCBI lineage: Eukaryota > Metazoa > Annelida > Polychaeta > Terebellida > Flabelligeridae > Flabesymbios > Flabesymbios commensalis. The sequence goes on from OZ024903.1 coordinate 21,208,367, forward strand.
TGGTAAAGAGAAAATATCATCGTGCATTTGATGTGGCTAAAACCACCTGTATCAGGTCAGATGCATGTAAGAGGCAAGTAATATGGACAAGCATTTATTTGCTAACCTCATAACAGTCATTTGGTTAGCAGGGCAGATTCACTGTATGATTGCCCTAAGTTTAAGGATAATCAGCAAATCAATTTGTTGGACCGCCAAAATACACAGGCACGAGCAATGTCAGTATCCTGAATACCTCTTAACTGGGGCCCTACATGTATAGGGATGTTAGGGGCTCCATTGAGAATTAACACCATCAATTTGGTTAGGTACCATGTTGTAGGTTGAGGCTCCTTCTCCAGACGGATCTTGAGGGTGTGGAACACCAGGTGGCATATTAGCTGCCGCCTGTGCAGTCTTTGCTGCATAAAGATTTGCTTCCTCTTGTGCCTTTGATATGTTTTTCTTGTACCTAATCCGTTTGTTACCAAACCAATTAGACACCTGTGAGACAGTGATTGAACCTTTGCGAGCTAACTCCTCCTTTGCTTCTTCACTAGGATAGGGATTACTTAAATGAGAATAGAAATACTCATTCAGCACTTCTGTCGCTTGTTTGCTAAAGTTACGCCTCTTTCGCCGAGCATCTAAGAAACGTGACCTTAAAATCATCACAGCCTCACAAGTGCTCTGCTTCAACTGCATCTCAATGCCTGAGAATTTACGACGAATGATTTTAACCATCCGTTCGATCTCCTTTGATGAAATGGGCCGCGTCTGGCTTTGCTCACGCAGCAGGTTAACCACATGAGCTGTGAATTCGTTGCAGGCTTGCTCATATTTCTCCAGCTCTGTGTGATAGATTTGGCGAATCTGTGCCAACTTTGCGCGATAATCAGAGTGCTCGATAGCATTTTCCGGTCCATCATTAACAGCCTGAGATGCTGTATTGGCGGCAGTTGATCCACCACCTTTCTCTGGACCCGCTACACCTTCTGCAACCAACATGTTATCAAGTCGCATCAGCTGTGGATCTGGAGGGTCTTCTTCGTGCGTGCCTCTAATACTCAGCACAGTCTTCTCTTTGATGTCACAGAGTACACTAAACAGCGCAGGTTTCATCTGATGACAGTTCAGTGTATGTTTGTTATAACTGGCTTGAGATTCGTCCAAGTTCTGATCTGTGATTGTCATTATTTGCCTGAGAATATCCCCCATTTCAGGTTTCCGTTGGTCTTGGTCTGAAATCTCCTCGGGTCCTGGTGTGTGAGAAGGCTGCTGCATGCCATATCCACCACTTTGCATGTGCCCAGGCATATTGCCCATGTGCTGCATGTAGGATGGGTCATGAGACATACTGCTGGTTGTGTGTTCCAGCGTCAGCAGAATCTAATTTAAAACAGAAAACAAAATATTTTAAGGGAGTGCAATAAAAACAGATCCACATACCCTTACATGATTAAACCTTTAAGCTCCCTCTTCACACAGATGCTCCACATGGCATATTTTCGATAAAATTGCTGTCTTGGTGTTTCCCATTCAACAATAAATAACAAGAGGACCACCCGACCTAGTGATAACAAAATTTCAGGACGCATGCTTCCCTGATTTCTCACATTATGTTTTATAGTAGGCCTATTAATGCAAGTCTGCGATTTTGGATTTGACAGAGTTGACATTTTTCAGGGCATATCCCTCCCTGTTTAATAGTTATGGTCTAGTTATCGAGCATTTTTTCAGGTCATATCCTTCATTGAAACTTCATTGACATATTTTGCCAACAGTAATGTAATGGTCTAGCTATCCAGCACGGTTTGCCCGATAACAATTTCCAATGGCCGGCCATTTCGAATTTGCTGAAGTTCAATTCTTTCACAACCTATCCTTTTGAATTTTATCGAGTTGAATTTTTTTAGGGCAAACCCCACATCTTGTTCGATAGTAATCATACGGTCTAGCTATCTGGTATGGTTTGCCAAATATCAGGCATATTTAACTAAATAATGACCAATATACTGCTATTTTCAAGTTGATTGAATTGACATTTTCCAGGGTTCATCCTTCTCCTAAACCTTACATTTTCCTTTATAGTAACTAATGACTATCTATCTAACATGGGTCAATGCTCCACATAAGACAATGGGAGGAGAGCTATAAAATACCCTCCTGAAAAAATTCTAGGAGAGCATTGAGCTGTCGTGCTGCAAGCGATTTTTTTTGCCTAATGTATGTATGTGGTCATTAACCTCCACTTTGGAGAGCATGCATGCAATAATTAGCTTTAAATTTAACTGCTCTCCTTGCACTTCGTTAAGGAGTGCTGGATCGCGCTCCTTATAAATGGAGGACAGATAGATGGTTTTCCAGATATCTGCAATATTAAAGTAAAAAATACAGTGCAAGCACTCAAATACCCCTCGGCTGATGCAGTGACTATATATGCCAGGTTTCACGGCAATTAATTGAAAATAAGAACTATTTATTAAAATTGATAAAACCAAAATGGCCGCCCCAGCCTAGTTTTCAGTCTCACATGAAAACGACAATACTAATAGACTCGCAGACCCCGAAAATCTATATATATATACCAGGTTTCGAGGGAATTCCGAAAAAAAAAGTTGTAAAAAAAATTAGTTGCCAGGTGGCGGCCATTTTGATTATCGGAGGAAAGCTGAAATTCTAATCAGGTCATCTCCATACTCATGGGTAACTTTACATAGAAAATTGTAGAGATCCAATAATTATTTTTAAATCTCTGACCTTGACCTTGACCTTTGACCTATGACCTTGGGTAAAAAAAGTACCGGGAGGGGTTAAATGTTTGTATGAATTATGAATTCAATCTGTTGCACCATGCTGGTGTAGTTGCCAGAAGAGTGCATGTGACGGCGGCGCACAAAGGGGACGACAACGGGCCGAGGGGTAGAAAAGTTATTTTGACAAGAGATGCAGGTCAAAGAGTAGGTAAAAGGTCGTGAGGGGGGGGGGGTAGTGGTGCGCTCAGGACCAAAGTCGTGATATCCCCTCTTATAGGCAAAGAAACCATTTCAGTTCAAATTGCTCATTTTAAGCACTAAAATTCAGGGCTCGTAATTGGACTAAATCTCCACTTGTCCAGTCGGACAGCTGGTTAAAAAATTGATTAGTCCTTCTCAAAAATATCCTTCCTAATAATTGTCAAGCAGGGGCACTCGTCCGGTAGGACAAGGTTAGTGAAACTGAACTCGTCCAGATTGCTGGTCGTCTTGGACGATCGAACGGGGCCAATTTCGAGCCCTGAAATTTAGAACTGAGATTTTTTTTTTGAAGGGGGGGGGAGGATCCCCAGATCACCCCTGCGTTTTGCATCCCCCCTCTCTCACTCACATATTTTCTGGGCGGAAACCCTGCATAACCCCCAAAAGGCACTTCAACACCCCCTTAGGCCTAGACGACCTGCCTGACAGAGTGACGCCCTAACACACCGCCAGGTAAATAATGGTAAAATCCATCACAATAAGAACTTTGAGCTTTCATTTCAGATATTATACACAGGGCTTGAAATAAGAGAGTTCCGTTTGCCTGGTACAATTAAATCAACCTTCAGGGTTATTGTTCTACGGACAGCTAAAATGGAGCTGTCTCACAATAATTATTAAAGCTGCTTGACCAGTGTTGACTGTTTTGCTTATTTTAATAAAAGGTCAAGTCATAGAAATGGTGCCTAATTTATTATTTAACTGTTTAAAGTATTAAAACCCGGTGGGGGTTTCTGAACTTTAAAGTCTGAAGTTTAAAGTCCAAAGTCTGAACTCCTTAGTCCGAAGAAATCTGAAGAAATCTGAAGTAGCCTATATTGTCCAAATAAATTGTCCGAGTCTTTGAGTCCGAAGTTTGAGGTCTGTACGATGTCTGACAATGAAGGTTACAATCTGACGTCTGAAGTATGTCCGAAGTCCACAATCCAAAGTCTGACAACTGATGTCTAAAGTCCACAATTTGAAGTCTGATATACGAAGTCTGACGAAATCTGTAGTTTTATGTCCGACATGTGTCCAAAAACTGTCTGAATTATGTCCAAAGTCTGAAGTACTACGTATGTCTGTTCAAAACCTGGAGTCCAAAAACCGAAGGCTGAAGTCCAAAGTATGTCCAAAGTCCGAAATCCGAGTCTGAAACCAAAGTCTGAAGTCTGTCAGTTGTCTAAGTCTGAAACCGAAGTATAGAGTCTAACGCCCGAAATTCGAATCTTGAAGTTGAAAGTCTGAATTCTGGATTCGAAAGTCTATCTGAAGTCCTTTCAAAATTTTTTGCAATTAATATAACTTTGTCATACTTTGTCATACAATACCGGTATTATATATTGTGTGTTTGTAGATCAATTATGAGAATAGCAGGCCAATTGTACCGATAAGCCTGCATATTCCTATAATTATATTAGGCCTAGTCAAAATTTTTATTTCTCAGTTTTTTAATCGAGGTCTACTATATTACAATCTTATCCAAAGATCATATTATCAAAATATATAAATAGGTGAAATAATATTTCAGAATGAGATTAATATTTCAGAATGAGATTATTATAGACTAACATTCAATTAACAAACAATATAAAATGCAAACACACCTGTAGGCCTACAAGTATTTAATATACAAACGATTAGCCTACCTCTAATACAATTTATACTATTTATAATTATATTGATCAGAATTTAATTGGACAGCCCCTCCTCTAATGCAGCAAAATTTCGTCAGCGACACCTCCAGGATAACCGGAGCTGCTAGCTATGTAGGCCTACTCAACAAACACGATGAAAATGGTTGGAGCTGTTAGTTTCTAAATGATGGGCCAAACACTTAATTAAATCATGCTGTACATTAAGGGGTACATGATTAAACATACACTAAGAATAGTATAAATGTTACGTCCGTCACGCTTGATATAATTATATTGATCATTATTTAATTAGATAGCCCCTCCTCTAATGCAGCCAAATTTCTTCACCGACACCTCCAGGATAACCGGAGCCGCTGGCTATGTACCCAACAAACACGATGAAAATGGTTGGAGCTGTTAGTTTCTCAATGATGGGCCAAAGACGGCGACGCTGGCCTAACATTGAAACAGCATTGGTTGAATGTCTTGTGTCAGTGTTTGCTTGGCCCTAGCAAAACAAGAGGCCAGCCGGCCACCATAATCCCCCGCCCCGCCCGCGTGATACAAATTTAACAGGGTGCATACTTCCCTGAAGTCTCACATTCTGTTCTACAATAATGATCCACCTATCTAGATAACTGTGTATATTACAGATATTGAAGTCAATGTTGGTCGCAAGTCAGCATTTTTTAGTTTGGGCAAGTTGCCAATAAGAGGGTATATATATATATCCCTCACTGAAACCATAATTTCCTTTTATAGTATTTATTGGACTGGTAGATATCCTATGGAATTTTTGTTCCAAGGGTTGATGCGTTGAATAGATTTAATGAATTATCAATGTTGAATTTTGTTTGTAGATTTTAATTTTATGTGTTTTTCTCTAGCAAAAAAACCCACTTTTTACCCCAAAAAGTGACCTATTTTTCGCGTGCGGCTGCTCTAAAACTATATTTATGTGGTTTCGAAATGGGCGCAACCCCTTTGGTCTCTGGCTGCACAGCACGCTTTTACCCCTATGCCCTATGCCTACCCCATTATTATCAACATCTATAAATTAAACTTATGATCTAAATGTAAAAGAACCATTTGGTCAAACATCAATATTTACACTCTTAAATGGTAAATTTTGAAATAATATTAGTGTGATCGAATTTATTACTAAATATGGATCATGTATGTTGACTTTTAATATTGGGTCTTTGCATAATATCTGAACTTTCCTGTACGAATAGCCACTCCGTTCTTACGAGTGGCTATTCGTACAGAATAGGGTGGTGGCGGTAGTTTTCGCGCACCTAACCGAATACGGCCCACAGCGTGCACAAAATGGACGCGCATGAATATTGTGGGTCGTATTATGATTGGGATGTCTGAGCCACCTCCGGTTTGAAAAATATATACTTCCGGGTCAATTGGGAATAGGGAGCATAGAATATTTCAATCCCCTATGTTTCTGGGGGAGTTTACGTGCAGTTCAGAGTACTTTCGCGCACCGCATTGTGTAACAGCGTGGAGACCCATGTTGCATAGATTTCTCATTTTAGTTTGTTTCCAAATGGATTCAGGATTCCTTCCGGCACATTTCTGTTTTTATTTCAACCTGATCCAACCATCTGCGAAAAAGGTATTAAAAAATGTAAATTTACTGATTTTGCGTTTTAATAGCCAAAAAAACAGCATTTTCGGGGACTTGAAATAAAAAGGAACTATTTTATTGTCGGATGAAAAAAAGTTTGCCGCAAAACGACGCGATTTTTCTATACGCTGCATTAAAACACCTGTCAACGACCAAAAATTAAAACAAGATAAAAATTTACAAAACCCTTTAAGAACTAGGGCAAAAAACAAACGACGTGCGCGAAAATACCCCCTGCGCGAAAATATCCTTTACCACCCTAATGGGAGTCAATGGGAGCCCGTCATTTCGTAAACACTGTTAAACGAGGAGGCTGCCCGTAGAGCTAAATTATGAAGAATCACGTACGATTAGCCACTGCCTTTAAACAAATAGGAACCTGTCATTTAGTAAACGAGGATGTTATTATTTACGGTGTATTCTAGTAAGTTATTCCGGTATTTAGGGTGACCCCCGGCCCTGAAAAGCTAACTTTTATTTTGGACCAGCGTCCAGCGTCCTTTCCACTCCACCGTCGCCGTAGAACATGGCTAGTAACTTACTAGACTAGAGTAGTACTACTACGACTAGTACTAGTCTACTGTTAGAAGTCTAATGAAATGGCTAATTGGCACGATACGGAAATCGACAACATTTTCAATTTGATTTTCACATCCTGAAACAGGCTGAAATTGCTCAATAATTCAAGATTAACTCTTATTTTTTATTGAAAATTTTTCTATCAGTATCGAAACTCATTTTGCTTTAATGCATCAGAAGAAAATACAATAAATGTGAATGATATACCTGTTATAAATACCAGTAGACTAGACCCAATGAATTCGGGAAACAAAGCCAGCCACTTTGAGAACAGGGCAAGCAGGAAGTCAACAGACAAAATGTCGGCCGAAAAGTTGCAGACGATGCAGATTGACCGTTGGTCCCGTTTAGGTTTAAAGTGAATAATATACAATATAACTCAATAATAAATACAATCGTGAACAGCCTTAGTCAATTGTGAACTATTTTATAATGCATAAAAATGTACATTACAACTAAATAAATAATTATCAGGCTTTTGATTAGCAGACATCATGACGGTCTAGACATAAACCTTTTACAAAAAGTATATTTGCAAATCTTTAAAAAAAACATTTTATTGTTCCTCATCATCATTGAGTTGCTGCTGTGTGAGCGAGTCTTTTGGTTTGCCTAATATAGGTAGACCTACATCACAAAAAGTTATTTTGATGTTTGTTTGCGTGCTTTTTTATGATTTATGTGAATTTGTGAGACACTTCAATAAAAGACACATTTTTCTGTGTTTGTTTGTCCTTTTTGCTTGGGCCTAGGGCCTACTATTACTGGTAGAAATGAAGCCATCTTTGTAGAATTAAACTAGTGTTCAACTGCAAAATGCGCATGCCTGGGACGGTCAAGTGTAGGCCAACAGTTGCCTATTGAGTACAGATTGACAGCATTAATATAGCCACTGAACTGATTACAAGATACTATACTTAAGCGAGACATTGATCCAATGCTGTTTTAATGCTAGGCCAACGTCTGCGACGCCGGCCCAACATTGAACCAACATTGAATCAATGTACAATGTTTGAGAGAAAGTCCTCCTGCAGCTGCCCAGCAAACACAAGACATTTGTATAACATTTATACAACGTCGGCCCAACGTTTTCGACGTTGGTCCAGCATTGCATGAGGTCATACAAATGTTTTGTGTTTACTGAGTGTCAATACAAGCTTTTGGGGTCGAGCAGTTTCCAAATCCTCGCAGTAATACAGTCAGTTTGTTTGCAAGCCAGCAACCAAGTAGGGGTAAGGGCAAAGGGCTTTGAATTATTGACTCATAGATGTCGCTCAAGTATATATGAACTTGCTGTGATTTGAGAACTTTTTCTTAATGAGGCCTTGGGTATGAAACGCATATTTAGTGTTATTATGGAATAGGGCCTTGGCCTATCCACGGGCAGTATTGCCTTCTGGGGGACCTTGTCCCACGAATTTTTACAGTTGACCACACGTACCTTCAAAAGCATTAGGCTGTGGAGCTCCCGCCAGTCTCCTTTAAGTCGGCGAGGCTCGGCGTGATTCGGCGTACCTGAAACGGGGCCCTGTTCATTATAGGGGGCCGAACGGGTAGAATGTACGTAGGGGCCTACTTGGGGGCCGAACAGGCAATGCTTTGGAGCCAAACGTAAGGAAAGAACTGTTAAATTCGTGGTAGGACAAAGAATCAATAATATAACAGTAAATTAAACTAACATTGGAAGGGTTGTTCTAATACTTCACTACGTTTCGACTCACTTACTACAGCATTTTTTCTGTAATTTCTGGACTTTCTGATTTGTTCTAGATTGTTCTAGGGCTGGGGCTGAACATAATTAAGGATAAACAATTGTAATGATTAGTTTATATGTTATCTGGTATTATTCCAGCCTGTTTTCACAATGTAGGCCTAGGGCTAGGAGCAGATGAGCAGGGGGCGAACGGGTAACGCTCTCACGACGCTGACTCAGTGACTGACAGGCCAGGGGAAGCATTGTATATTAGGGGGCCAAACGGGTAAGGGGCCGAACGAATAAGGGGCCGAACGGGAGAGGGCCGAACAGGTAAGAGGCCGAAACGACCTGATATCATCATTAGTAGGTACACCAGAAAAAATCATTTCGGTGATTTTTTCGTGTTTTTTTTCCCAGGATTTATGTGAATTTGTGAGACACTGCAATAAAAGGCATATTTTTCTCTGTGTTCTTTTTGCTCATTGTTAGCCTACTGGTAGTAATCGAGCCATCATTGTAGAATTAAAAGCGTTATTTCTTTTAAATGGCCTTTTTATCACCTTTTCTGGGGGTTAATCCCATCATTAGATTTCTCGCAATTACGTAAAGTTATGTCAGCTCTCGCCTTTAATTTCATAATAGTTGCAACGAATGCTTGAAGAGGTAATAGTGGAACAGGCATGATGTGGCCCCTTCTAATATTTTTTTTTACACAGGTGCCATTTCTTTAATTTTTGTAAAATTAATGCAAAAAATGAAAATAGACTGTGTCCACTGCCCTATGAGGAAGTTCTGGAGGCCATCATTAAGGCCGTTTGGACAGAACAATGTGGGAAGCTCTAAGAATTGTGATACCTGGAGACAACTGCACTAGTTTTCCCAGGGTAAAACATGGGTGAAGTTTCGTTTGCCGACCATACGCTTCCTCATGGGGCGGCACCGAGGGTAAAAATGGAATTTTCTTAAACATAGGCTAAGGGTAAAAATTCATCAAAATTGTTCTTCTCCCATGATCCCTTGTGGACTTAGAAAAAAAATATAAAGAGGGGCTGGAGGCTAGGCCCAAATTTCTGATTGTTATGTGCATATATGTGGTATATTTGCTACAGTTATACTGTATTGCGGGGCACTCATTGGGTGCCCTGATGTATCTAAAAACTAAAACTCTCAAAATATCTTTCATCTCCGTAGTTTCGTCAGCTGCTTCAAAAAGTGTCTGTTTTTTTTTATTTTGTATCCCTTGGGCAATTAGCAACATTAAGGTCACAACTTTTAAACGTTTTTATAATTTAGCTTAGATTTTGATTTCGCACAAGATTTTTCTTGCTCATTGGAAAACAGTGGAATGTGGTCAAATATTTATTTCAGCATGTCGGCAGTTATGAAAAAAGGGTCAGCATAATTTTATGGGACAATTTTTTACCTAACATTAGATTTCTCGCAATTACGAAAAAGGTGGCAGCTCTCGCCTTTAATTTCATAATTATTGCAACAAATGCTTGAAGAGGTAAGTGGGACAGTCATGCTGTGGGCCCTTCTGATACTCTTTTACACTTGTGTATATTTTTCTGTAAAAAATGCAAAAAATGAAACTAGACTATGTCCACTGCCCTATGAGGAAGCTTTTGAGGCCATCACTAGGCTAAGGCCGTTTGGACAGAACAATGTAGGAATCTCTAATTGAGATACCCGGGGAGGCTGCACTATCTGCCCAGGGTGAAAACTGTGTGAAGTTTTGTTTGCCAGTCTACGCTTCCTCGTGGGGCGTACTGAGGGTGAAAATGGAAGTTTCTTAGCCATAAAGATGAAAAACCATAAAAAAATGTTCTTCCATGACCCCCTAGCCCGTGGACTCAAAAACGTAAAAAGGGACCGGAGGCTATGCCCAAATTTCTGATTGTTATGTGCCTATGTGATATATTTGCTACTGTTACGGCACTGGTTGCAGGGTGCCCTGATATATCTAAAAACTAAAACTCTCAATAACGTTAATCTCTGTAGCTCTCTTCAGCTGCTTCAAAAATGTCAAGTGTCTGGGTGATGTTCTGGATTGCGTATTCTTTCCGCAATTTGCAACATAGAGGTCACAACTTTTGGCCGTTTTTATTATTCAGCTTAGATTTTAATGTAGCAGAGCATTTTCCTTGCTCAGTGAAAACTGAGGAATATTTTCAAATTTTCTTTTAGCATGTCGGCATTTACGAAAAAATGGTCAGCACAATTTCATTGGACAATTTTCAAATTTATGTGAATTACCTATACCTACTGTTAACGTTCTTTGGCCAAGGGAATGGACCCGTCCACTTGACGGATTGTCATGGATTCCAGGAAATATTGAAAATATCCACTTTTTATCAATTTCAAGCTTGTCGTGGTGCCGTCATCTACTAGAAAGGACTGATAGTGACATATTCTTGGCCGAGTATCATTTCAACACACATTTTTAAGAAATCTAGGGCAGTGCTAATATTGGGACGAGTAATACCCTCATGTTTGCCCTTACTATATGACCCCTTTCCTCAAGGCTCAATTGAACAAGCAATTATGCAGCAGCGTGTTGCATCAGCTTGGGCTTCTATGACAAAATATTGATATATAATTGGGTATGACATGAGTCGAGGTTGTGCTTTACTGCATTCATACCGCCCAAAAGAAACGTGAAGATTATATCAAAGTCATGTGAAATGTCACGTTTATCAGTTTATGGGTGATGGGTACTAAATGCGTTATGAAAAGGTGTGCAGCTATGCAATCAGCACTGCTGCAATATCTGTCATTTAAGTGTGAATATACATTTTAAGCATGATACTGATGCCAGAGGAAGGTATCGTATGTTGTATTGTATTCCTTGATAACAAAATTGCTTGGTGAAAAATCGAGTCTCTATCTAAATTATTGAAGAAGTTATGATAATTTTAATGATTTCTTGGCGGACACACTGAATTTTTCGTTCTAAAAGAATCCTTTAAGGATGAAATCTTTACATCTGCCCAGATATTATTATTGGGTGCTATCCATGCACAAGCAAAAGAGAAACAAACTTTTATCAGTCGAAACAAGGTTACCCCCATTGATGAACGACTACATTTATTTTACAGACAACTAGATGCGACTGTTTTCGGCACGAACACATTAAAATCATCCCCGTTAGATAGGCCTATAGCCTAGACTTTAAACCAGCCCTATCACTAAGCTTGAAAGGTTAGGGTCTCCTGTGGATAACGGCAGCTTGCCAACTCGATGTGCTGGCAGGTTGCCAGGTGCACTCAGCGACCAGCATGGGTTTGCTAAAAGGGGGATTTCCACTGACCTGGTTTTTGACCACTGCATTATTAACCAAGCCGGAGACGAAGGTTAGCAGTATCTACACATGGACAGGTGACACTGCTGAAGGAGTGTAGATATATATTTCCAGGTCAGTCTATGACAACTACAGTATCTAAGAAAAATAATGAGAAATTATTTTTTTAAATGGCTGCGGCAGCCATTTTGTTTTTAATGGATCCATCCCAAAAGTTAACCAGATCATCAGAAATAGCTATAGAACCATTCTATCAAATATGACTGCAATCCAACCAACGGTTCATAGATTAGTGTGCTCACAATTAAGGTCTTTGGGTGGTCATTTTGGAAAATGGTCGTTTATGGCTTGGTGACAAAAGAAAATAAATCTGAATAAAAGCCCAGTCACATAGATCATATCTAGAAAAAAAATTGTAAAAAAATTAATTTGTTAAAAAAATTGTTTTACACACCTCACCCGAAAAAAGTCCCTCCCCCCCCAAAAAAAAACTTTTCTAAACTTGGAGAGACTACTCCAATATAAAAATAAATAATATTTTAATAAATGAGAAAAAATGATTCAATTGATTGTCAATTTTTTTTAAAAAGGCTGCGGTAGCCATTTGTTTTTAATAGATTATCCCAAAAGGTAATCAGATCATCAGAAATACCTAGAGAACAACCCTACAAATTTGAAAGCAATCCAACCAACTGTTCTTAATTTATTGAGCCCACAAGCTTTTTGGGCGAACATCTTTGAAAAAGGCTGTTTTTGGATCGGTGCCCAAAAAAAATATACGGCATAGAATTGACCTGTCACATAGGTCATATATGTGAAAAATAAACAAAATTTATCAGCTAACTTTTTAGCTAGAGCTAAGGTGAGGATACGTCCCCGGCGGCAGAGACGGCAGAATAGAGCTAAACACTATAAAAATACCAATAAAATACACTCTGCCCCGAGCGTCACATTTTTTTGCGCCTAGATATCTCAGGACCAGCGCTAAAGGGTTAGAGATTAAGACATCTCATAAAATACACAAGGTTAATACTAAGACAATTCTCAAAAATTTAAAGAACTAAGACATGCTTTTCAGAAACAACCAAAGCTAGGCCTACAATCAATAATTCGAGGGTATCCTCAACCAGCCAAGGGTAAATATGGGGAATTGCAAAACGTTTGAAAAGGATGTTTCTGGGGTAAGCCGATTAAAGATTTTTAATGGCTCGGTAATATCCGACTACTTGGGGGGGGGGGGGGGTGTTATGGGGGTATTTTGGGGGTTAACAGATTAAACCTTAGAAGATAATTTTCAAACAATTTTCAGACATGGGTACCATTACACCCATAAATGCTCTCCTTATCACTGTTTTCTTGGCTCCATTTTAATAATAATAAAAAGTAGATGAGACTGTTTTCGGCATGGAAACATTAAAAGGATCCCAATATATGACTCAAACTTGCAGAGATTGCCACAATTAAGAAATCTAAGTAAAAAAAATACTCCCACCAGGTAATTTTTTTTCAAGATGTCCCTGTCGGCCATTTTGTTTTCAATGGATTCTTTCTAAAAGTTAATCAGATCATCAGAAATACCCAGTGAACCACCACCTAAAATTTTAATGTGATCCAACAAGCTTTTCAGTCGCTATTTTTGTCAAAATATCCTCCCTCGGCCATATTGTTTTTACTGGCTAATCATATCATCAGAAATACCCAGAGAACTACCACCTCAAATTTGAATGCCATCCAACCAGCGGTTTATAAGATATCGCGCACACAAGCTTTTCGGGTGGCTATTTTTTTCAAAATGTTTTCCGTTCTTGTTCATTTTTTCCCAAAAGTTAGTCAGCCCATCACAAATACCGAGAGAAACACAGCATCAAATTTGAATGCGATCCAACCAGCGGTTCAAAAGATATCGCGCTCACAAGCTTTTTGAGCGGCCATTTTTTTAAAATGTCCTCCGTCAGCCATTTTGTTTTTAATGAACTCTTCCCAGAAGTTAATCAGATCATCAGAAATACCCAGAGAACCACCCAATAAAATTTGAGTGGGATTCATTCAATGGTTAATAAAATACAGTGCCCACAAGCTTTTTGGGTGGCCATCTTGGAAAATGGCAGCTAATAGCGTGGTACACACACAAATATATGGAAAGAATTGCCCGGGCACATAGGAATGTTTGTAAAAAATAAACAAAATTTATCAGGTAGCTTCTTAGTGAGAGCTAAATTCCTCATACACCCGAGGCGGCAAAGACGATATAATGCTAAACACTATAAACATCCCGATATTATCGGGATGCTTAATACAAATTCTTCAATTATGCACACAAAAAACTATCGTAACAGTGTCAGAACCCGTGTGATCAATTTAATCTATCTGGTGCCTTGAGAAATTTGAAAACACAACATATCCGTATACAATTTTAGCTAGGTTATTTTATTAGGTTGAATGGCCTAGAATAATAAGTTTTTCATCACACACAATCGCTATACCACAAATACAGGCATACGTGTTCGCAGGTATACATGCTTAAATAAACATATTCTTTGTCTGGGTGATCAACATAAAAAATACAGTTAGATGATTATTTTATGAATGAGGAAGTCATTTCGGATTCACTTGATTTAAGTATTTTACCCTTTAAAGCGCTAAAATACTCACGTATAAACCATGGAGCCCAAAGGGTCTTAGTCAGCTCTTTCCGATTCATTTGATACTTATGTTATGGGTCTACGGCCATTATACACGGTTCATACTCCCATGAAGAAACACAATTCCAGGACTTTTCTGGGACCTAATCAGATTTTTCAAGGACCGCTTAAGTGTACACAATAACTCATGTACATTTATTTCCCCCAAACAACTTGAATCTACATTTTACATATCTTTTAAAACTGATAATAAAATTGGGCAGCTAGATCTATTTCAACTTGTTCTAAATTATAGACTGCTTGCACGAGTTTGCGTGTGAACAGTTTGTCTCGTGATTAAAACAGTTCGGCGTTGCTCACTGTGTGGTGTGTTGTCATTGAACATCTGATTAAAACAGTTCGGCGTTGCTCACTGTGTGGCGTGGCGGTTGTTATTGAGAAAGGTGCGGCGGTTAGACTCGAGCAAATACTATTTTTGCAATCTCTTTTCTCATTATTTAAAATTCCAGGACTTTCAAGCACTTTTAACAAAATTCCACGCCTTTAAGGCCTGGATTTTTATTTTTCAAATTCAAGGACTTTCCAGGATTTCCAGGACCAGTGCGAACCCTGTTATAAATATTTTCACTCTTACAGTGCCGGGATCGACTTTAGACGTCACGATCTGACGTCTACAGATGTCAGATTCTGACGACTAGAGTAGGTCCATGCACTGTAAGGGTTAAAGGAGCAATATAAAGATTTAAATATTTACTAATTTTGTAAGGAATTATATACTGTGCTGGTAATTTTATACAATATTGCTGCCGACACAACGCAACTCTACTGAGACAATCTTAAAAGTTCAGTTATGACCTTAAGCTGTTAAATCACTACATGAAATGAAAAAGTTTTATGCCATATTTGTGCACTACCTCTCGGTCACAGGGGTTCCCCACAATATTAAATCATTACAAGTTAGTGGGGGAGAAACATTTCATTTCTTTGAAACTTGAAAATCAGAGTGGGGTTCGAACCCATGATTACCGACTTTCCAAGGAGGCAGCTTTAACAAATGTACTGGATAATATGGACTTAACTATCACCGAAACTTTTTAAGATTGTCTCAGACATGGCCTATGATCTTGTCAGCACAAATTCAAATTTTAGACAGTACTTGTGTGATATTTTTTAAGCCTTCTTATATATATAGCAAACTGGAACAGGCCACACAGCTTAAAGAAGCTATGTCGTCATGAATATGCATGTCTTCTTGTGGGCCATACTTTCTCGAGAAACCTCTACGAAGAGGAATCAATATATATGTATATATTATAATTAGCATTACATGTATGCCGTAATGTAGCCCTTTCAACATGCTCAATCCCAGGTTTGAAAAAAATGGCTTTAACACTTTCAATATTACATCATTCATTTTGAAACTGTGTTGTATGCCATAACTGTTGTATAATAGAAAACATAAACATAATATTAATTTATACAGTTTATACATAATACATAAATATGTGGAACAAGCACAATTATGAGGATAATAATATAAGAGATGTGCTTTGAGATGAGTGATCATCTTCAAAAATGTGGCATATCCCGAACTGCGATTAGATACAAATCCTGTGTATCACAGACTTAACATTCAACATAAATACACATAAATACAGGTGACGATAAAAAGGCATGTGTGAACAACGCGTGTGTTTTTCAAAGTATAGATTGCGGTGCAGAAGCAAACAGCAGTAGCTGCATGGTCGAAGGTCAGCAGTTACTGCTGTTTGTATTTTTATAGCACTATTGCCAAATTAACTGCTACCTAATTTATTACACTGATGCAAATTTTATTAGCAATCACAGTCAAGATTGTCACACTATTGAAATTCACATAAATTTTCTTAGCCATTATTTTTTTGTTAATTTATCGAAGGTAGACTCTTTCTGTGGTTCATCATACATTGTTTGAAGACTTCTTGTGACAAGTAATGGCAGTTTTTTTAATTGATTAACCTTCTCTGAGCCTTGATATATTCTTGGATATATCTACATCAAGTCATTGGAATCACGGTCACAATTTATTATAACGCTATGTGTGAAAATTCGCTGAATTTGCAGAACAATTCTTGAAAATCAGCAATCATAATTAAAATTTAGATAAAAAACAGGTTGATGACTGGTAAACAACAACAAGGAGAGTTTATCAACTAACACATGCCTACTTATGACTTGGGTTTGACAGTCCACAAGGCATCAAGCTGACTGAGGGGATCCGCCGCCTCCACACCATCACTGAGTCCGCTTCTCCCATCCAAAAACGAAGATTTAGTAATCTTTCGTTTGCTAGGGGGTGTGGCATCACCGAGGTTAAAGGTCTGTGGGTCTTGGAGAGCAGCAAGCGATAGATGAGCGCCACTGCGGTTATTCACTAAAGTCGGAGAGGCTTGTCCAGTTTCAGTGGTTTCACCATCGCCATCTTGTGAACTGATCATTTCACTGTTTTGCACGTGTGACACATTAGTCCCGTCAGCATTATCACCAGATGTGTCGGATGATACTAAAGAATCACCAGGCTGATTATCAGCTGGTGTTATTGCACCGTTTGCGGGATGATGACTTACATGATCTGTGGGGGAAGCTGATTTCTCAGTATGTATGTTTTGTTCTGTTGAGGGGCAGTCGACGTCCAGTTTTTCTGTACTCGGGACTTTAATGTGCATCTTGGCTATGTTGGCCTGTAATGAGGAGAGGGTGGTACCCGAGCCTAGTATGAAATCATCAGATGGCTTTCTTTGGTGAGTCTTCTCTCCCGGGGTCGGAAGCTTATCTCCAAATGAAGCTCTGTTTGTGAGAATACCTCCTGTGTGATAAAAAGATAATTAAATTATAAGACATGAGCATAATTGTATAAGGATTTATAATATAAATATCTTATTCTTATATAAATCTACAAGATATTGATGTAAATTTATATGACCTCAAAATGAATAATATAGTTACCCCTTATCCTGCTAAGTTAATTGATTTAAATTCAATCACTTGAAGTTGTGTCTCGCTTCCACGATCCACAACCTCAAGTGGTTGAAAATTACTTTAATTATTCGTTTAATTTGGGACGAAATATTTACAAATCTTGATATTTAAACAGTCATTTTTTCCCCAATAACAGTGATTTAAACGCGTAATAAAACGGATGAAAAACGACCATTGTCTTTATTAGCAGACAAAGGGTTAACCCTTGAGCTCCTGGGACCACATATAGATGTAACATTGTTTTCAAGCAAGTTTCAACCTGAATAAATTGCTATAGATTGTTTACTTCACTGAGCATCTCAGTTTACCCTCTCGAGCCTGAATTTACCATTGTCATCTTTATCCACTACAAGCCGCGAATTGCTGCCGCAATTCTCGACTTGTAGTGGATGAAGATGACTTGAAGTGAGTGAAAAATTAAAGAAAATTGCCATGTATTAGTAAGCCAGTTATTGTTCTACTGACAGCTAAAATGGAGCTGTCTCACAATAATTATTAAAGTTGCCTAGCTGTTTAAAGTATTAAAACCCAGTGGGGGTTTCTGAACTCTGAACTTTAAAGTCTGAGGTCCAAAGTCTGAACTCTTTTAAGTCCGAAGAAATCTGAAATAGCCTATATTGTCCAAAGCCTGAAATTCAAAGACCGAATTTCAAAATCCGAAGGACGAGGTCTGTCCAAAGTAGGCCCTATATATTATGACAAATAAGTCAGCAAAGACTTGAAATCGTGTCAATAAAACATCTATCTATCTATCTATCAAAAGGCTAAAATTATATTGATCAGAATTTAATTGGACAGCCCCTCCCCTAATGCAGCCAAATTTATGCACTGACACCTCCAGGATAACCGGAGCCGTTGGCTATGTACCCAACAAAAACGATGAAAATTGTTGGAGCTGTTAGTTTCTCAATGATGGACCAACGACGGTGACGCTGGCCTAACATTGAAACAGCATTGGTTGAATGTCTTGTGTAAGTGTTTGCTTGGCCCTAGCAAAAAAAGGATATCCCCCATGAACTGCTTGTCCCGCTTTTCACGTAGACAGATAATGGAGAAAGGTTGATGCTTGTTGTATAAGTTAATGCTTTATATCATTGACCCTTTCAGTGCGGGGACCGTCTATATACGTCAGAAGCTGACGTCTGTAGACTCCAGGTTATAGACGGTCACCACACTGGAAGAATTAAAATATTTCTAACGGCCTTAGACCCATAACATAGGTATTAAAATGAACCCGGAACAAGCCAACTAAGCCATTTATGAGTGGTTTCAAATTTAATATAGATGCTCAGTTCATTAAATTAATCAATTTGCGAGATGTCTATTTTTCTTAGATAAACACATTTTTCATCATTTGAAGCTAGAAATTGCGCTAGCAATTCCAGTGTCAAATAAAAAAATGGAATCACACAATTCAGCAGGACAAGGGATAAATATTATTAATTGGTGAAGAGATAAATATTGTATTGTTGACTCTCCATTAACAATCTTACCAATGCTAAACTTACTTTTCATGAGTAGATCCTTTGCATAATACAGTATGGCTTCGTAGCAGAATTGCAAATGATGAGGTTCGTGAATCATGTATTTTCTTTGCTGCCGTAACTTCCGGACTAGCACTGGAACTTCAATTATGCCTTTTCCTTGACTAATACTTTGAACACCAGCATATATTGCACAAAACGCTCCTGTTCTTCCGACACCATTGCTGCATAGAACAAATAAATACATGTAATCAAATATTAATGTGCTGCATTATTCCTCACCATTTTATCCCTTTGAAGCTGGCTTTTCTGACACAAATGTTAGCTAAAAAAAAAAACTAGTAATAAAAAACTTGACATTGTTCTAAGTCAATTTGTAAAAGTAAATTGATGAGCTAAGCTTCGAAATAACTCCATAATGTAAATACAATGAAATGAAATGAATCGGGCTTTAGGCCACCTTTGTGCACATATAGGCTAAACTGGGCCAGGAGAACCTCCTGAGGATGGTGAGATGATTGAGATGACACTGTCCTCCAGACACAGGATTCGAAATTCGAGCCCTGGCGGTCTGAGGCCGAGCACACTACCTCTCGGTCACGGTACTGTACTGGTTAATTGTTAATATTAATCACAATTCACAATTGATGCTTTGGTTAGTGTAAACAAATGAGCAATTGAAACAAATACAAATAGTAATTCAATTTTTCATTAGCTTTGTTTGAGCTCTATACCAGTACATGTACATTAATTGAATTTCCATCAATATTATTTACTCAAGTTAAATCTTACAGTACACTTGTGTATGTAGTGATTTTATGAATGGAGTTTTTTTTACTTAACATTCAAGCCAATGCCAGAATAGGCCTACATAAGACTTGCTCGCTTTTAAAGATTAGCAATTGTTCTGAAGTGACCAAATTGATGTTTTCAAAGGTCATGAGGGAAAATTCTGATTTACTTTTTGGAAATCGTAAAAGGTCATTTTTACGTCTATCATGAATCCGGAAGTTGAAAATCTTGAATTCCTCAAATTTCTGGAATACTGGCATCTATGTAAATTGAATACTAATTATTCTCAAGAATGTTTTTGGTCAATAGAAATGTCATATTTAACATGTTTAATAAAATAGTTTTTGGTAGATACTTAGTTCATCCAATACTTCAATATTGAAGATATCTATTTTTCACAACTATAAATATTTTTCGTTGTTTCAAATGAATGGAAAATAGAAACAAACAATTCAGTAGCACAAGGGTTAAGGACTCCTGTAGATATACCTTACCTGCAGTGTACAATTATTGGCTTCATCAGATTTCTCTGTTGAATGTAGAATTCCTGTGCCTCATTCATAAATTGCAGCAATGTTCCAGGACTATCTGGATTACCACTGTAAAGACAATAACAAGGCCGGCATGTATATAGCATTTCATTGGAGTTGAAAGGTGCTTAACTGAAACTTTACAAAGTGGCATTTTTGCACATTTTAATTCCAATGGGACGATATGTATACGCCAGTGAATTACACTTAGAAGCAGGCATCAAAGCAAACATAAGATATTGAATCAATGGTGCTTTAATTTTGGCCAGCATCTCAGATGGTGGACCAACATTGAACCAACATTGGTTCAATATCCAATGTTTGCTGGGAGAAGCTAAATAAAGCACAAGTGGTGGTGAC
Organism: Flabesymbios commensalis; assembly: GCA_964017125.1. Taxonomy (NCBI): domain Eukaryota; kingdom Metazoa; phylum Annelida; class Polychaeta; order Terebellida; family Flabelligeridae; genus Flabesymbios; species Flabesymbios commensalis. Next base: position 21,229,023 of record OZ024903.1, read on the forward strand.
AGCTAGGTATATCAACTACTAGCAAGATATCAATATGAAAATTATGCGAAAATAATTAGCCTCCTCACTTCTAGAATTTTTTTCATCCAGAAAAAAATGAATTAGCATGATTAGATTATCCTCAAGATTTGATTATGTATTATAATTATTGTAAAAGTACTGTATGTCATTTTTGACATATTCAGCTTGAAATACACAATTTGTAACTTTCTTGAGTTGGAAAATGAGAATGTGTACAGCGAGCAAAAATGTATTCACTTCAAACAGATCAAACAATTGTGCAAAAAAAAGTTACTACCGTAGTATGTGATTGAAAAATGAAAATTGTATAAATACAAATTTCTGATTTCTTATGTTACCATAAAATTATGTACATGTTCATGGAAAAAATTAGAGATTCTAAAACAAAGTCCAACTAAAAAATTGTACCTTGGTAACCAGCCTGGAAACTGAAGATGAACCACAGACCGACAATGTGAAGACTGCAAAAAATGTGAAGCATTGCTGTCAAGATAATTTACCAAGCCTAACTAGTTCTTATAATTATGTTAAATGTTCAATACATGATCTTAATGAAAAACTAGAAAGAGTTGTTCGGAAACTAACACGAAAGCAACCCTCCATTATCGCTCGACCACTATTTTAAAATTGTTTGCTCCCAAAAGTTAATCAGGTCATTGGCTGACATTGCTGTGTATATTTGCCAAATAAGAAGAAGATCTGCTGGAAACTTTTTCCTGAAACGCGCTAGCAAGTATTTCTTTGTTAGTGGCCCTAGTAAGTAAAGGGTTGATTATATGTGGATCAAAATGTCACAAAAAATCCCCCAGTGGTATATGATGGCTATGTGAAGTATGAAGAAGCAGAAATTCATAGATCAGCTATCATGCAAGATTTCCAAGATAGTAAAAAAAAAGAAAATTAAAAAAAAAAAAATTGTGAAATTCGTCATGGGTTATCCTTGTGTGAGACATTACATTTTGTTTTATATTCATGGTCCAGTCATTTTGCATTTCTTGAATTGAGTAAATATCACAAAATTCAAAATGGCCCCTAAACAGCCATTTTGAAATTGTTTGATCCCAAGAGTTAATCAGGTCATTGGCTGACATAGCTGAACATATTTGCCAAATTAAAAGAAGATCTGATGGCAACTTTTTCCTGAAATGCACTAATGAGCATTTCTTCGTTAGTGGCCATAGTAATTGAAGAGTTGATGATATGGGGATCAAAATGTCACCAAAACAATTCCCCAGTGGTATGTGATGGCTATGTGAAGTATGAAGAAGCAGAAGTTGATAGATTAGTAGCTATCTTGAAAACAAATAACTGCAATGGCGGCGGCGGCGGACCGTGTGGAATACAGTAAGCAGCCCGCCTCGGTGAGGGCTGCTTAATAATAGGAAAAACCATGTGCCTAATATGCATTACAAAAATGTAAAATGCATTACAAAATGACTGAGAGATACAGGTTTCATAAAAATGACAATATCATAGATATTTATGATATTGAAAATGGAACAATTTTTAATTACTTTGCTAAACTATGATTGTCATCACATTTTCAGGTTAACCCTTTCAGCTGATCAATCTGATGTCCAAAGTCGATCTGTGGACTGTAGGGATATTTATAATATGTAGATAAAATATGTAAGGGTTAACCCCTAAAGCGCTAATCATGACTACATAATTATTCTCAGCGCTTTAGGGCAAATGAAACAAAAAAAAATGACTATATAGTCATTTTTAATTTGTTACATTAGCCGATGAAATCACTGTCAGCATGGTTAGTTAGAATGAAATATGCGTCTAAACATGAAAATTTGCAAATGTTTGTTCTCAGATTAAATAAATATGATTAATTGTCATCCGCTTGAAACTGTGGGTCTCGGTGGCAAAACACAACTTCAAGTGAGTGGAAATTTAAATCATTTAATTTAGCACTTTATGGGTTAATTTCAAATAGTTAAAATATTACCTCTTTATGAGAAAGCGTCAGTATTCTCTCAGTCCACACGTTATTGTTTTTTGTTCCCTGCAGTCCAATCACAAATGGGCCATACGTAACTTGCTGTCCTTTCTCGGTAGGCCAGTAAGGGTAAATTTTCATCTGAAATCAGGGAGCTTTGTCGTTTATGTTGTGTGATACATGTACTTGTATAAAAACAATCATTCCATATGTATGCAACTGATAATTCACACTGCTAAATATTTACTGAAATCATTTTTATATCAATAAATATTACCTTACAGTTTAAATTATCAAATAAATTAGTAAGCAAGTTGTACTTCTAAAATGTTGAGAGCACACATTAGCTTTCTTACAAACCTGTGATGGTTCAGATTCTAGACACAGCATGACAATTACTTCTGTTCCTTGCTCATATACCATTTGCCAGAAATCTGCAGTCGTTGCAGGAACAGGTGCCTGTGTAGATATAACCTTGGGGCAGTATGGTGACAGATTCTGAAAACAATTCAATAGTAGGCCTACATGTACCATTATTCTAACAACTTTAACAAACATTACTGATATACTTAAAAAAACGCTTTCAGCACGGGAACTGTCTTCAGATGTCAGAATCTGATTTCTACAGATGTAAAATTCTGATGTCTAAAGACGGTCCCGGCACTTAGAGAATTACACAATTTGTAGTGGCTATAGACCCATAACATAGGTATTCAAATGAAGCAGAGAGAGCTAACTAAAACATATATGATGACTTCAAATTGATAAAACCTTTGGTCTCCAAGGTTTATACAAAAATATATCAGCATTATAAAAGTTTATTTTTATAATCGATCAATATCTTTCCATAGTTCAGTAATGCTGACCTCAATGTGACTGGCATTTATGTAATCATCTTTTCCAGCATTCAAGAGAACACGGGTTGCATCATCTATAAACAAATAAAATAAACTCTAAGAGAAAAAAATAAATAACATCTATCAAGAAAATGCAAAACCTTTTTAAAAATCGATTTAAATATAAGAAATATTTTACATTATTACCGTCCCTTAAACATATATGAATAAAATACATTTGATAGACCATTTTTTCAAAATCTCCTAATGTTATAAATATGATCACATGATTTTTTTAGCGAAACCTTATTTGCGGGGCTTTATCCACAGTTGTAATGACATACCAATGATCAGCCTATTTAAAAATGAAGTTAAATTTGATATTACCAATCCCTTAGAACTTACAAGGCATAACATCTGGTTGTCTGTTTTTAAGTGGGTAACATCTTGCTATTGCCATGGAATGTTTTCTTGCTTCATTTTCTTGTTCTTCACTCAGGTCCTGAGATGTAAAAACATAGGATATTTAATACAGAAAATGTAAAATTTGAATAATAAATTACATTTTGAAATACAAATAGACATTTCACTGGATCACTTATGACACACTGATCACTTAACCATTATCCTGCTAAGTTAATTTATTTAAATTTTCAACCACTTGAGGTTGTGTCCCGCAATCCACAACCTCAAGTGGTTGAAAATTATACATATTTTGTTTAATTTGAGACCAAACATTTACAAATCTTGATGTTTAAACAGTCATTTCATTCCCAATAACAGTGATTTATTTGGCTAATAATACTGATTACCAACGATTATTGTCGTGATCAGCAGTGAAAGGGTTAAGTAAGGATGATCACATATATACATTCAATACTATAAAATTAGATTACTCATATTAACCCTTGTCCTGCTGAATTGTTTCAATTGTATTTTTCGTCATTTAACGCAATTTCCAGCTTCAAATGACGAAAAATATAGATATTTTTCGAAAATATACATCTTCTAAATTGTGTTATTTTACTAACTGAACATCTACCACAAACTATATTGTCCATTCCAGTGACATTATTTGGCTTAAAATATGCTTGAAACAGTATATATCCGGGTCTAGCAGGACAAGTGTTAATTCTTCAAGCGCTAAGTTATAAAATTCATTTTTTCACCGGACATTTGACTCGCTACTGCGACCCACAAATTCAAGTGGGTAAAAAATACTTACATATGTAAGCCTATAATTTGAATCCAAACATTTGTTAACTTAGCAAATTGCAATTAGCAAACCTGGTCGTAGACCCATAACATAGGCATTCAACTGAAGCGGAAACAGCTAACTAAGATATTTATGATGATTTAAAATCGAAAAAACTATTTGGTCTCTATGGTTTGTATGAAAGTATTTCAGCGCTTTAAGGGTAAATGGTAGGAAAGACCAAATGAATTTGGAGCTTGGTTACATAACGCTACACAATATTTAAAAAAATTGATCAATGATAAAACTTACCCTCCATTCTTTGTCAAACTGACTTGGTCCACTCAACGTTGGTTTGAACAAGGTATCCACATGTTTCTCAAATTTTTCGACTTCTGCAATAAAGCAGCGCTGAGAAGCGGCGTCCATGTAGGGGTCTCTGTGAGACTGCTTCATGCTGTTCTTAACCTGCTCTTCTTTCTGTCGCTGCAAATCTTCCGCCGTGACCACTTTAGGAGTGAGGACATTACTGACATTACGGGAATGCTGTGGAATTTCCGGGCTTGACGAGAGAATGTCATCCAGCGAGGAGCCAGCTGACATGTGAGAGTCTTGCCTCTCAATCTGTGCTGTCGGTTTACTTTGAGGATCAGGAATCGACGCCTGGGGTGGCATTGAGCTTGCTCTCGCAGGTGCCGCTGGTGGAGTGGGACAGGGAGAAGGCTGGGCGCTGGAACTTATTTCGCTTACAGCTGGAGTTGGTTTTAGAGGGGATGGCAGATTTTCCGCATGGCTCCCTGGCGGTGACACAATGCCTTGATTTTGATTGTACCAGTGTTGTTGGGCAGATGTTCCATCGCCTGCAGCTTGTTGCTGAGGCTGTTGAGGGCGGTAGGTGTTTTGATGGATGCCTCTTTGCGGTACACCACCAATCCCTTGTAACTGTTGAGGGGGTACGTGACCTGTCTGGGGCAGTTGGTTGGTAGGTTGAACATTCTGCATTCCCGTCGAGTGTACAGTATTAATTCCCTGTAGGTGCTGAGATGGGGCATTCTGTCTTGGGTGAGGTGGTTGTTGAACATTAGGCATTGCACATCTTGGAGCTACACCACTTCCTGGGGGTACCTGTGGCAGCTGTGCTTGTTGATTTGTCTGTGGCATACCAGGGTGGTGAGTATTTTGTTGTGGTATACCCGCGTTATATTGCTGTTGATTTGGATGAATTTGCCCCGCCTGTGATTGTAATGGATACCCTGTACCAGGAGGCACTCCATACTGTTGCGTCGGTTGCGGGGCACCTTGTGAAGATATATTTTGTGGGTTTGATACATTGGGCTGGTATACAGGCTGCCTTGATGCAGCCTGTGTGGTGGGAGTGGAGGATCGCGGCTGTGAAGGGGAAATTTGTTGTCCAGCAACTTGTCCAGGCTGTTGATAATTCTGATAAGATGATGTTGCCGGTGCACCACCGGGGACCTGCTGTGATTGTGGATAAACAGGTTGTTGCGCCTGTGAGTGTTGTGCTCGTTGTTGAGTTTGTTGAGGATACTGAGGCTGATGCTGCTGATGCTGTTGTGGTTGTTGGTATGCTTGTTGCTGTGGTTGTTGTGTATTCTGGACCTGTTGTTGGGGTTGGTGTGCATGTTGCTGAGAATATGGAGATTGTTGGGGAGGCTGCTGTTGTGCATGTTGAAGTGGTGTGTGCTGTGATTGCTGTTGCTGTTGAGGCTGTTTTTGAGGCTGCTGTTGAAATTGCTGTGGAGGATGCTGTTGAATTGGTTGTTGAGGTTGCTGCTGTGGTTGTGGAGGAGGTTGGTTGAATGTATTTGACTGCTGTGATATCTGCTGTGGTTGTTGTTGATGTGGCTGTTGCTGTTGTTGCTGGGCCTGCTGCTGCTGTTGTTGCTGAGGGAGGTGTCCTGTCTGTGGCTGTTGTTGTTGATGTGCTTGCTGCTGCTGCTGCTGTGGCTGTTGTTGTTGTGGTTGTTGCGGGGGGTGACCTTGTTGTTGTGGTTGTTGCGGGAGGTGACCTGTCTGTGAAGTTGGCCACTGGGTGTTACCAGTCGCCTGCTGTGGCATACCTTGTGTTTGACGGGGTTGTTGGGGAGATGATGCAGACACACCCGGGGGATACTGATTTTGCTGCTGATTAACATTAGCATGTTGTGAATAATGATGAGCCCCAGTAACTGGTTGATGGCTGGATGTAGCGACTCCAGTCTGTGGCCACGCCCCCGATGACGGGACCTGAGGATAGCCATACACACCATGAGCTGCAGGTACACCTTGAGCCGGATACCCTGCTGATGGCTGAGGCCCCGTGACAGCAGAACCGGGGTGCATTTGTGGCTGCATCATGCCGTTTGATGAGGGTACAGATTGGGTGATTCCTCCAGGCGCTGTGCTGGCCTGTAGTGATTGCGGATGAGGCTGAACATGGTGCCCTGTGATACCAGAAGTAGACCCGACAGAGGCATTGTTAGTTATGGCGGTGGCGCTGCCAGGATGTGCCCCCATGTAGCCCATCACCTGAGGTGTGAACTGTGAACCAGGTGCTCCTAATCCAGACTGACCGCCCGGCATACCTGGCAGCTGCTGTTGACTCGGCAGTGCAGGCCTCATCTGCTGACCTGGGGTCTGTGAAATGTCTAAAGGTGATGGTGCGGGCATTACATTTGGATTCATCGCTGATACACCAGGCTGGTGAGCATTTGCATGATGACTGTGAGGAATGTGTGGACCTCCTGGAGCTGTCAGCCCAGCAGGACCTACACCCGCATGGATGTACTGATTGCTGGAGGCCATTTTGGTTTGGTGCGCCGGGGAGACAGGTTGGCTAGCCGGCTGGATAGGGAGATGTATAGGAGAGCTAGTGTGGCTGCCTGGCAGAGATCCGGCATGAGTCGGCACCGGTGGTAGTCCAGTAGCCGGAGGTAGTCCAGCAGCCATCAGTGCAGGATCAAGGGGAGGAGAAGCTGATGATCTTGACTGAGCTTTTGGGCCGAATGACTTAGGTTTCATAAAGGGAAGATAATCTTTCAGCGTGAGACCCTCACCTCCCATTGGTGGCAATGACGGCATATTATCTTGGGGCGCACCACCAAATCCATTTACTTGCTGGTGTTGACTAGTTGGATAATTTCTAGGAAGAGCAGCTACAGGAAAATTATTCCCAGGAAAGGAAGTTTCAGCAGGAAGTGAAGTTGCAGGCATATAGGGCATTCCAGCAGGGTAGTCTGGTATTCCTGCAGGCATGGTGGGTACACTGGCAGGCTTAGGAGCAGTTGGTCTGGAAGGCTGTGCAGCTGAAAAAGTAGTCACATTTGTTAATATTACAAGTCACCTTCACACTTTAATGCTCTCATATATACAAACTGTTCACTTTGAATTTGTAAAATAAGAAAATACCACATTATCCAGCGAATATAAGACGCTACTTAAAAAAAAAAATTGAAGGCTGGTGCAACTTAAACTCCAGTGCTACTTATTGAAAAAATCACGAGAGTACTCTACCCTTTGTCACGTAAGAATGAAGTGATTGACGTTCATGAACTGGCAATATAATATCGTTTGATAGGAGACATTTGACCTCTAAGTGCGTAATTAACGCCCAGTGTTCAGCATAGACAAGATATTGGTAGGGACATTTGTCTCACTACCCTGGGAAAAAAAAGAGACATTTGACCTCTAAGTGCATAATTGACGCGATATCGCGGCCTGTGCTGTCATGTATTTTGGGACCAGGTTTTAAAAGGCCATGGTGCAGCCAGCAGTGGTCAACTAATATAATTGCGGTGATTGTCACATAAACATGTGGATGTTTAAGCCCTGGGATTAATATTTAAATAACAGAATACCAACGTAAGAAATATTTTAAATTAAAAAAAATTAAAACATAAACTGATACCAGTATTTTTTATTTCATATAATGCCCAATTATTTCAAACCTGCGTGTACAAAGCCCTTGTGTCAATTCTCTTGTTTATTATTCCCACAAAATATGTGATGAGCCTGCTGAAATATTTTAACTAAATCCAAAACCAACTTCTGTACTGAGCGCAGAGTCTAAAACAGTAGTTCTGTCCAGGGCTTATTACAGGAATACAACAAAATTGTTACCTTTTTGTCTTATTCTGCTCATAATTTGCTCTCTTTCTTCATTTTGAACTTTGCAAACACGCTGTGTTCTTTCAAGCAATCTGGAAGAAATTTTCAATAAAATGAATCTCAGGTAATTTTGCAATGTGGTAAAAACAAGTGTTCCTGTTCATTCAGCATTTAGTTTGGGGCAATAACAACATTTGAAAATCAGATAAATCAGTGGACTACAGAATTTACAGTATTTGTGAGATGAAATTAAACAATACTATATATGGGCACATATACCTAGGTGTGAATGGAACAATATAACAATGTAATATATGTAGTAAAATGTAATAACAAGAAAAAATAGGCCCCTATCTGGTAAGTTGGAAATACAAGACATTGACCAAATGTTGGCTTAATGTCTGTCCAGCATTGTAAACAGTGGGCCAATATTATTCCTTTAACACCTATACCGCCAAAATCACCCAGTTGCTTATTTGCCAGAACCACCCCAATCTGCAAGAATGTACGTGACATAGTTTAGAACATCCTGTATGTCGACTGACATCACGTCGCAAATCTGCAAATGCATGACTAACAGGACGAGTTTTCCCTTCTGTTTCACATCAAAACAAACAGTAAACAACAAAATAATTTTCTCAGGCAAATCGGCCACACAAAGTGGAAATCGGCCAGGTTTTAAAGGATTCAATGTCTTGTGCTTACTGGGTTCACTCAGATTTGTCCACATTTGGTCATTTATATTGTTTACATATTGATTTATATTTTTTTTTAAATTCATTGCTGCATGGTCATAACTTGAAAATTTGTTGACAAAAATGGCCGGTAGATGTGACAATAAATACATGAAAAGCTACACTAGGTAATATTTAAAATTTGAAGAGCAGCCAAGGAAAGCTCTGAAAGGTACATGTATCACAATTAATATCATATGTTAACAGCCATGGCTTTGAAACATAATTGCAATAAACACCTTTAAATTTTGCTTTAAAGATTGACTAAAAATGTTTAGGTAAAGCCTTTTATCGAGCATTCACCTGGTTACATTAGCTTCCAGCTTGTTATAAAATTCTACTCCTTTCTGTGATTTTGCCAGCAAATCTTCATATACATCAAATGATTGAATGAGGCCGTCTATTGTTTCTTCTCTCCTGTAAACATGGTAAAAAGTGAAATAAGCTTTTTATGAACTATAAATTCCACAAAACTACCCGGGATACAATAAATTACTCTCTTAGCTGTACTTAATTCCTATATTACAACGATGACATATAATTATAGTAAACATGGTAAATATTCTACTCAAAAAAATTTTGATATGTATTATTATGCACAAACACAAGAAGCACTGTGTTAGCCAGCGACCCGTGCACCTGTCTTTTGGACGGGTAAAAAGTCAAAAAGACGGGAAAAAATTGTCCAAAATACACTATAAAGGAGGAAATGCATGGGCAGTTATACAAAAATGGAGAAAAAAACACGGGCACTTGTCTAATCCTAGCTAAGACATTGACAAGAAGCAGGAACTTAGAATCAAACATTTTGTGTGGATCACACATTTAAATGATTGCAAAAAATCCAAAATAAATGCTCACTTTGCTTTCACATCAATGATGTATTTCCGGACACTGGCATATTTAGCATTGGTTTCAGTCAAGGCACGCAAGATATTAGTTTGAGCTGATAAATTCTGCATCAGAATAGCTTTTTGTTGATCATGTTTCTTCAAGTGTTCTTGAAAAAATGACTGCAAGTGTAAAAACAAATCCATTAGCTGATTAGCATATGACATTAGTACCGGTACTTTTGATGAAATCTTGATTGCTGAAACCTAACAATACAATATAATAACAGAACAGAATATCTATCGAATAATAAACCCTTAAAGAGCTAAATTATAAAATTATTTTTTTTACTGATGTCAACTACAGTAGGCATTCTGTGTTTTATTAGCACCTGTATAATCCGTTGTTAAAAGTAAAACATGCTTCAAATCTTGTAACACTGCTATATATTGGGACTTGAATTTCTCAAATCACACAAATTTTTAGTCACTTGAAGTTGTGGATCGCGGTAACAAGCCACAACTTCAAGTGACTGAAAATTTTAAATTATTAAATCAGTGATCTAAGAGTTAAGAATTCAACATTAATGATTGTTGCAGCTGAGATGAGGTGATATCAAGACTATTGATGGCAAGGACACCATTTTGCCTTTGTTGTATTCAAAACTTTGAGAAAAAAACGAATCCAACGTAAAATTTGAACTACTTGATGTGATCTTTTTTGTGCGCACATACGCATCACTAGCACTAAGCAGGTGAAGGGTTATTTCACCTACCTCTTGGTCGCTTCCCTCATGAGTAACTAAAGATGATGTGATGTCATCTTTCTGCACCTTGGTACGCAGCTCGTCATGAAGTGATTGGCGCTGCTTCACCATATCATCCACTTTTCCCATTAAACGTTTCATTTCTTGTATAATGGCTTCATTTTCAGGGGCTACAAAATTACCATTGTTTTTTTTTTTCAGGTCAAAAATTATTCGCTTCCCCCTGCTCGATATGAAGTATAACAATTTCACAATAAACTTTATTGTGAAGGACATTTTCTTCATTTTGCTTTTGATGAAAAAAACTGTACATTTTAACCAAGGATTGTCCTTAAACATGGAAATTTATCTCTCTGTCACACAATGTTAGAAAACAAAAGTAACTGTAAACATACACATGGCTGTCAGTAGCATTAAGACTCTTTCAGAAATTTGCTGCAAAATACTGCCAAATCATACATCAGTGATCTCAGTAGCATCAGTCATAACCTGATAACCGTGACACCTATAGTTTTTTTACTAGTTCCATAGGAGGATTGCATGTGAATTTTAGTTAAATCATGTAAATGGTTTGGGAGAAATAGCAATTTGGCAAGCTCTCTTATTTCGATTTATCCCTAATACAAAAAAATACAAAAGGATATTATCTGCATTGACTCACCAATGATCATAATTTTAAATCAGTCAACACATACTTACAAATATTTTGATCATGGGAAGGGATATATTTCTGGAGATCCTCCAGCGAGCCACTAAGGATCTTGAGATTACTGATGTGTAGGTTCATGGCCTTATGCAGCTCCATGTTAGACTGGCTAGCCTTGGTCAAACCGGCTTCATATTTTGCACATTCTTTAGCAAGCTCCTCTAGAGTCACATTGTTGCCTCGCTTCATATAAACCTCCTGCAGAGAGAAACATGGGTGATGTTTAGTGAAGAAACATTTCCCTTTCATACATTCATTTATTTTTATTTAAACTCTTAAAACATTTGAGTTTTATAATTTCAATTTTCATCCACTTGGAGTTGTGTCGCAAACTTCAAGTGGGTGAAAATTACTCATATTATCATACTTGAGACCGAACATTTGAAATGAGGTTCAAACACACATTGCATTACCAACCACAGTGATTTATTCTGCTAATAAAACAGATTAGAATCGACTATTGTCATGATTAGTGCATAATGGGTTAAATTACTATGATAATGAAAATAAAGATGAACAAACTTGTAATTGCTTCTCTTGTCTAGTCTCGTTTTCAAGGAGATCCATTATCACATGTATGTTCCCTTCAACATCTGTTGAGATGTTAGACAATGCTGAAAAAAAGATAATTCATAAAATAATAATGGTAAAAATGATTCTGTTTCATATTTTTATTTAACCCTTGTCTGCCTGAATTGTCAGATATTTCTACTTGTGATTTTTTTTAATCCCAAATGGAATTATTCGATTAAACCTTAGAATTAAAATTAATTCACAAGTTATAGAATTCAATTTTTCACCATCTTCAAGTTGTGTCTTACTACCGCGATTCACAACCTGAAGTTAGTGAATATCACTCATATTTGTTTAATTTGAGACCAAACATTAGACAAATTGGAATTTTAAACACTAATTTCCAATGACAGTGATTTACCCTGCTAATGAACAGATTATAGTCATGCTTAGCACTTTCATGGTTAACCATTTAACCGCCAAATTATTCAATTGCAATTTTCACCAACTTGAAGTTGTGTCTCGATGACGCGATCCACAACTTCAAGTGAGTGAAAAATTTTCATATTTCACAAAATGGATGTCAAATCTTTTCAAATATTGCTAATTGACATTTTTATCATGAATATGTTTAAAAGGTATTACTTGGTAGTGAAAAATGAAAAAACAAATAAATTCGGTACCGGCGATTAAAGGGTTAAAGCATCGAGAAAGTTTACATAATACACATGTCTAGCATGACAAGGATTAATTCACAAATCTGTGAAATGTATAATAATAAAATGTATTCCAAAAATCAGCACTACAAAATAAATTATTGTGAATGTTAATGATTTTTACCTTGCATTCCATGTGTTAGATCTTTGATTGCATCTGGCTTAACACTAATTGCAGCACATTTTTCCATCAAAGATTGCGGCAGCTTCTCTGGTGGAGGATAAATACTGTCAGGGTCAAGTTGTAAAGAAGCAGTAAACTCCCTGTAAACAGATGTTATTGTCAGAATAAAATTCTGGAATGACAATTTTTGGTTGTTAGTTCATGTTATTTATCCAGAAATTATATTTTTGTAAACCATATTTTATAAAGTAAAATACCTTCAGAATTTGAAAATAACACATATAAAAGACACAGAAATGACATGGATTGGTCGTTTTCAAATGCATAAGATAACCGAAGATACCTAAAAGCAGAAATATAAAATAAAAGCGTTGTCACTCACACAAGTTCCTTATCTTTTTCCTCTACTTCTCCTCCCATTGCTCGTAAAAGTTTTGCTTTCTCTTCACTGTATAAAAAAACAATGCTCATTGTCACATTAGTTTAAAAGGGTCATATGTGCCACCATACAAAGTGTAGAAACAACCATTTAATGCCAATGTCCCATATGTACGATGAATAATTCCGAATCAAATGCCCAATACTGTTATATATTCACCCATGTTCACAAGTAAAAATAGCAAAGATATCACCTATCGTCTCCATATTTTTAACCTATGTCCTGCTCAATTGTTTGTTACTATTTTTCATTAATTAAAAGCTGGAATTGCTAGCACAATTTCCAGCTTCAACTGACAAAAAAACTATATTTGTGAAAAAATATGCACCTTACAAATTAAATTATTGGATGAACTGAGCCTCTACCACAAGCTATGTAATCAATAAATTCATGCAGTACGATAGTTTAAATAGCTTTGAAATATATACCTGTACATTGAAGATGCTTGATGGGCTTCCATCGGCACCAACCTCTGGAAAATGTCAGGACCAGAAACTTCTGTATCATTAGGATTCATTGGAATCCCTTTGACAAGAGATGCCCCTGGATGGAAATATAGAGATACAGAAATATAATATATATATATAGACATTTTATCACAAATAATACTGAAAATGTATTCATTGATAATATTTTACCCATTAATAACAGTATCATCAAATGCTGAATTATGTAAAAAATAAATAATACCTTTGACTTCTGGAAGGCTATCTAATTCTGGTACTTTTTCATGATATATGAAATCATTCTCTTTTTTAGCATTATTATATCTGTTCAAAGATAAAACGTAATTGTCAATGTAGGCTACTAATGTACAGTAAAATAGAAATGTTATTATTTGAAAATTTTATAAAAATAAATATATGTATTTCACTCACTTCCCTGCGACAACATCTAATGTAAATTTTAGAGCCTCTTCTGTGTCCTCATCACCAGTCTAAAGAAAAAGTCAGTAGAAAATAGGAAAGACACTTTTTACATTATTTCTTCACCAGGTACTATTTAATAGTGACTTTCAATTATTTGTGATATTTCCCATCCGAGGCATACAAAATAAAGTAGTGGCCATATACTTAATCGATTCAATAATTAATTATCACAAACATCTGAGATGGTTATCACATCAATCTATATATTTTAGTGTTTGCAGTCCACAGAGAAATTGTTTATAAAACGTGACAAAAACTATTCCTATCAAAATTGATCTATTAGCATTACAATTTTGAAATTAAAATTCCAGTAATTTATTTCAAATATCATAAGTACCTTGGAAAGTTTTATAGCCTCATTAAGTTTATCGAGTGACGCCTGGTAATAGCAAAGTTTCTCTCCCATTTTTTGTTGCTCATCAGATTGATTTCCCAAAAAGAGATACATCACACATTCATGGTAGCAAATTTTCATCTCCATACGTCGCTTCCACTCCTGAAGAAAAATGAACACTTGACATGGAAACAATAAATTCGAACAAAGTATATTGTACCCACTAAGTAATCCTTTTAAAATTTTCACCCACTTGAAGTTGTGTCTCGCTACCGCGACCCACAATTCAGCTGGTGAAAATTACTCACATGTGTTTAATTAATTTGAGACCAAACATTGTCAAATCTTGATGTTTAAACAGATTTCATTTCCAATAACAGTGATTTAATCAGCTAATCAAACAGATTAAAAATGACGACAGTTGTGCTCGATTGAATAATTACCTCTGCATCAAAACAAATTTAAGAACAAGCTCATTAAAAGATTAGATGTGATCATTTCAGCATTAAAACATTAAAAGCATCCTGTTAGATATTTCCTGTTAAGTCCATAAAAAGCTTTGCTACAGAAAAATAACTCAAGATGGCTGCCGACAGCTAGTTGGCCGTGTCAAAAACTATATGGGAAGAATATCCCAGACACAAAGGTTATATCTGTGAAAAATTAAGATTCACCACATTTTCCGGACATGCCCGCAGCTTTGCCGGAAAAATGTGAAAAAATATATTATTAATCAACCCCAATTTTAGCTGGGCTGCTTAAATAGGATTACATCACATCAGATATTCTAACCTTGAATCTCTTAGACCCGACAACATTGTTGCCAGCTTTATCTAGATTTTTACACGCTGTTTTGTAGTAGTTGATGATCTGCGCTGCCACTTTAGCTGTGATACTGCTCTTCCTGTTATCTGTCATAGATTTCTCTAGAATACATTCCTGTGCCTGTGCCTGAAACCGGAAACACAAATCATTCCAATGTATCGAACCCTCATGATGCTGTGCATTATAAAAGGCTTTATTGACCATTTACATGTCAACTTTAACATACTGGTCATTTTGTTAATTATTTTTTTCATATGTTTTATGATGCGTCGTGAATCGGTTATACTTTTCGGTTGTCATTATCCCACAAATTTTAGTAGTTCGGGTCACTGCATATTTGTGCATCAAGGAAAGATATTGGCCACAGCGGGACTCGAACCTGGAACACCCGGGCTCTGAGTTGACCGCGCTACCAATGAGCTATCCTGACGCCTTGGTAGTAAAATACTTTAAACACTTACTAATTTCACACCCACTTCAAGTCATCTTCATCCACTACAAGTCGAAAATTGGACAGCAATTCGCGACTTGTAGTGGATGAAGATTACAATGGTGAATTCAGGCTTCAAAAGGTTAAAACCAGGTTAAAACCTCATCACATTTATTCACCACATCATGTTACTTATATTGATTTGCCAACAAAGAGTTTGGCCTTTCAAGAGTCTATTTTTTAGTTATTGAAACTAAAATTTGATTTACATTATTTTGCAACTGTATATACGTTTATTATCAATAATTGTAGGATACTGTAGTTGAAAAAGAAGATTCACAACAATAAAGACTAAATATTGCAAATCTATAGATGGAATATACACACAGCCATACAAAATTGATCTTACATTTAGGATGTCCCTTTCACACTGTCACAAAATTTTAGTGAATCATTTATGCAAATGATTCATTGTGTTCGGTTTTGTAATGTTTTAAAATGCACATCACTTGTCCAGTTGATTCAATTGATCTTTTAATTTCAAAAATCATATAATAAATTCACCACATTGCACAAAAAACTTTGCTTCAATGTTATTGATTAATTAAGCAGAAAAGAAAGAAAACATATTAACTGCCTACCAGTAGTAGATTAACTTGAAAACTGAGCAGATCACCATTCATGTCTGGCGTCAGATTTGCACCATAGTGATCCTTCAGAGATTGGAATGCTCCAGCAGCACATTGAAAATGGGTACAGGAAACTTTCATTCCCTGAAAAAAAGAAAACACATAAGTATTGAGATAATGAAGATTAGTCAAAGTGTTGTACTTGCTATTTACATAAGCATGATAAGTGGCAAATACAAACATGTGTTACAATTCTGTGACTGCGAAGGGAAGAAATGTGTTCCAAATATACAATCTGGTTATAAAATTGATTCTGAAATTTTGTTTTGCTTATTTTTCTAACTGGTTCACAATGACCTCTAAGAGTCCTACATTATCTGAATATTGCAATTCAATATTTCTTTTTCTTAATGTGTGTCAGAAAGTCATAACACTTAAAGTTTTAAAGGCCAAAAGGATTAAAATAATTATTTTTGTAGATATATATAAATTCTGTAGAAAATACTTTTAATGGTTCAAAAATTATTACACAAAATATAGTATGGTATCCTTTATTATACATGTAACATTAAGTAAACAGATATGAGCTATAAGAAATAAAACTATTTGTACTTACCTCTGGTGATTGTCGTGTATCCATAGCTCCAAGAATAGAATGAAGAGCTCCCACGTTGAACAGCACACAGGCTTGCTCATAGCGAATATCTCCTTGTGTGGTTGGTCTTCCTGAATACAACTCCTCCCTATGTACAAACAAATATAACACAAAATAATGCTGGGTACAGGTACAAGGAACAGCCAAATATTAGCCATTACAGTGATTATCACGACGGTCTATACTAAGGCATGCTCAGTGTTTTTATTTGAATTTCGAACAAAATTTGAGGGGGAACTGTGTAGATTGGCAAATGTTTTGGCTGAAATTATACATGAATGTATGTACCAAGGATTTTTGTTTACCCACTTGCACCACGTGACATTTCTTCAACGAAATTCGATGAATATACATTGGTAAAATTCATCACAAAAAGTTAACTGTTAAACTGCCAAGCGCGACTATAGTCTTTTTTTATCAGCCTTTTGAATTGCAGTTATTGGGAGTGAAATGTGCACGGTGTTTAACCCTTACACTGCTGCATAAAATTTGCAGCATGTGTGGTTTCCCACTAAATAATATCTGGCACGTTTTTTCTTCAAAAAAACATCTGATATTAGAAGCCATTTTATCACAAAATCGGGCAGTTAGCTATATTTACAGCGCAAATAGAAAGACACCACGAATCGAAGAGAATTTTTTTTTTTTTTTCTTAGTATTTTTTTTTAAGAATTTACTCAGCGACAGCAGGCTGCGCTTGGTTTATTTATTACAGCCGCCCATAGCAATGTAAGGGTTAAACATCAAGATTTAGAAATGTTTGGTCTCAAATGAAGCAAAAATGGCAAATTAAATTATGATTATTTTAAAAGTATGCAGGCCTATACATGCTATAATTTCATTTGAGATGAATCTTTCAAGATCGAAAAATTGGACAAAAGAAGCTTTAATAATTGGAAACATTTCACAATACTGCACATACCAAGTATAGTACATCGCAAGTTCCCCATCCTTCCCTAGAGGAAAACGACTTTGAAGGAATTGTAGCTGACAGAAATATTTCTTCAATGTACTGCATCCAATAAAATCTCGAGTTACATGCATCACCGACTGGAAAAAATAAATAGATAGTTACCAGGGTTACGATTGAAAGTTATCGGAAAAGTTATCTGAAAAAACAACAATCTACTTCTAGTTTATCAAATAATCATGCATATCTTACACATTATAGTCAACGCAAACCTCAATAAAAAATCAAAAAAAGAAAGAGTTTTGCCATACCTGTCTCAATTGTTCGAGTTCTGAACATTCCTTGTCATATGCATTCCGATCCTCATGATAAAAATGAGATATATACTGGAACAGAAGAATAACAAGAGCACACTCGATAATAGCCCGCCGCCGAATTATGATAAAGAAAGTAAAGACGAATGTCATCACGTAAATAACAACCCAAGATATAAATGGTATGTTAAATAAGATAGATACATGTATAATATGATATAATATATAATACTTGCATAGACTACAAGCAGATCTATAAAAAACCAGCCGCTTTTCAAGTTATCGCGCCCACAAGGTCAAATTATGGACGTAAAATAAATGTGAAAAATCGCAATAAGTCGACCATTTTGATTTTTTTACCGGCCATTATTGAGCTTGTCCAAGAACTGCTTATTAGTAACATGCATAACAAACTTGAAGAGGATACTTGTGAAAATGTTGAAGTTATCGCGCCTACAAGGTCAAATTATTGACGTAAAATGAGAAAAATCGCAATAAATCGGCCATTTTGAATTTTTTTTCAGCCATTATTGCACTTGTCCAAGAACTACTTATTAGTAACATGCATAACAAATTTGAAGAGGATATGTGAAAAACTTTTCAAGTTATCGCGCCCACAAGGTCAAATTATTGACGTAAAATGAGAAAAATCACAATAAATCGGCCATTTTCTTTTTTTTTCAGCCATTATTGAACTTGTCCAAGAACTACTTATAAGTAACATACATAACAAATTTGAAGAGAATATGTGAAAAACTTTTCAAGTTATCGCGCCCACAGGGTCAAATTATTGACGTAAAATGAGAAAAATCGCAATAAATCAGCCATTTTTTTTTTTTTTTCGGCCATTATTGAACTTCTCCAAGAACTACTTATTAGTGATATGCATAACCAATTTGAAGAGGATATGTGAAAAACTTTTCAAGTTTTCGCGCCCACAAGGTCAAATTATTGACGTAAAATGTGAAAAATCGCAATAAATCGGCCATTTTTTTTTTTTTTCGACCATTATTGAACTTGTCCAAGAACTACTTATTAGTAACATGCATAACCAATTTGAAGAGGATATGTGAAAAAACTTTTCAACTTATCGCGCCCACAAGGTCAAATTATTGACGTAAAATGTGAAAAATCGCAATAAATCGGTCATTTTTTTTTTTTTTCGGCCATTATTGAACTTGTCCGAGAACTGGTCATTAGTAACATGCATAACAAATTTGAAAAGGATATGTGAAAAACTTTTCAAGTTATCGCGCCCACAAGGTCAAATTATTGACGTAAAATGTGAAAAATCGCAATAAATCGGCCATTTTTTTTTTTTTCCGGCCATTATTGAACTTGTCCGAGAACTGGTCATTAGTAACATGAATAACAAATTTGAAAAGGATACGTGGAAAACGTTTCAAGTTATCGCGCCCACAAGGTCAAATTATTGACGTAAAAGGTGAAAAATCGCAATAAGTCGGCCATTTTGAATTTTTTTTCAGCCATTATTGAACTTGTCCGAGAAGTGGTCATTAGTAACATGCAAAACAAATTTGGGAAGGAAACATGAAAAACTTTTCAAGTTATCGCGCCCACAAGTAAATGTTAACGCCGACTCCGACGCCGACGCCGCCGAACTTCAATTGCAATAGCCCACCTTTTTTAATTAAAATTAAAAGGCGGGCTAAAAATGCACAGAATGTGACAATGTTTATAAATTGCAGTGTCTAGCCTAATCGAACATGATTCTTTAATGTAACCCTATAGGCAGCTTATGAAGTGACGGGCTCCGATTGACTACCATTATAATAACATTGCTGTATGATTAGCCACTCTTGTTTCTAAATAGCAGTGGCGGATCCAGGGGGGAGGGGTTTGGGGGGTTTCTTCATGATTTGGTGATATACTGAGTGAGAAATAGTGCCCAATATGCCTTAGATTGCATGAGAAAGCCTTTGGAAATCAAAATTCCCCTCGACCCCCTTACAGTTAAATATATATTTTTTTTAATTTTAAAACCCCCCTCAGTGAAAAGCTAGATCCGCCCCTGAATAGGCTTATATTTATGGTCTGTAGGCCTATATGTGCCATGTGGTTACATCAGACCAGTGGCACCCATAATCATGATAATCGTCCCCTTGGGCTTGAAATCTGAAATTGAATTTGAAAAGGTGTATGAATGCAGTGTTCAGCACAGGCCGCGATAATTACGCACTTAAAGGTCAAATGTCTTTTTTTCCAGGATAGTTAGACAAATGTCCCCACCCATTTCTTGTCTGTGCTGAACACTGTGAATGTATATCATGCCACTTATAAAGTGGCAGATGTGGCTATAACATCTCACCCATATCTCCAACCAAAACTAACATGACTAAGAGTAATTCCTGTACTCACCCTCTCCCTGGGCTTCCAACCATATCAAACCAATATCAATGCTTTTAAATACAGTTTTTTCCCCAGTAGGGCCTACACAATCTTAACATGGAACAGTTTACCCCCACAAATCCCACAGGCCTCCAGAGTTGATGCTTTTAAAGGTATGGTCAACTGTCAAAATTCACGAGACAAGGGTCCCCAGAATGCAATATTGCCCGTGGGTAGCCAAAGGGCCTATTCCATAATAATACTAAATATGCGTTTCATACCCAAAGCCTCATTAAGAGCAATTTCTCAAATCACAGCAAGTTCATATGTACTTGAGCGACATCTATGAGTAACAATTCCATCAAATCTCAAAGCCCTTAGTCCTGGATCTTAGCTGGGGCTTGCTTTGCAAACAAACTGACTATATTACTGTGGGTATCTCGAAACTGTTTGACCGCACGCTTGTACCGACACTCAGTGAACACAAGACATTTGTATGACTTTATACAATGTTGGACCAACGTCGAAGCCGTTGTGCCGATGTTGTATAAATGTTATACAAATGTTTTGTGTTTGCTGGGCAGGAGGACTTTCTCTCAAACATTGTACATTTCTCCAATGTTGGTTCAATGGTGGGCCATCGTCGCAGACGTTGGCCTAACATTAAAACAGCGTTGGGTGAGTGTCTCGTTAGAGTAGTATCCAGTCTTGTAATCAGGTTACTGAATCAACCACACTGTACTGTATTCTGAAGGCTTACACGCATGCGAGTTTAGAACGTTACTCCATCTTTAAGGCCAGCATTGATGAACATAGCCCCATACTTTCCCTAAATAAAATACCAACTACCATGCCATTTTTATCCTTGCACCAGAAACACATGACTGCACCTGTATGATTATGTTACATTTAATAAATTTTTTCACACACAATCACTAATGTGAACTAGCCTATATTGACTCGATATTTGAATCAAGAGGGCCTATTTGCACAGTTTTAGTAATACCTAAATGGCCATGATAGCAATACCTATACCATGTATTTTTCATTTATTTTAAAGAAAATTACTGGTAGAAAAACAAACAAAAAACTAGTTATTTCCCACACACATGCCTGGCCCCCGTCTTCAATAGTGAAGTTTGGCCAGTATTGGAAGAAGAAGAAGATATAGGCCTACACCCTTTTTGTATCCAAGCCTTAGCTTGGTCCAAATCAATCGACTTACATTATCAAATCAATCCTGGGACATTATTCATGAACACAGTCATAGACATGATAGAAATTGGAATCTGAATGGGTGGATCGCTGCCACTGGATGGAGTGAAGTGATGACATGGACACTGAGTCTAATACTTGATAGAGACAGAGTGACGTTAGACAGTCCAACTGACAACTAGGCTACAGTGAGAAATAATAAAAAGAGTGTAGTCTACTCACAGGTTTCAAAGCATCAGAAAAATCAACAGGTTCAGCACATGATTTTAATTCGAATGACAACATGGGAATCCGTGGTACGGCTTCCATCTTTGACGTACGTAAACATACTGCAGGGCGAGATTGTTAACTGACAGTGACACTGAAGCTATGGAGCGCCATTCAAACAGAATAGCTAGAGTAACTCAACAAACGTTGTTATGTCAGCGCTATGTAAAAAAAATCTTTTAAATTTCTACGATGCTCTGGTAATGTCTACATATTTATATATAAAAACAATATTAATTCTAAAATGTAAAATTGAATAATGATTAATTTTTTGTTTCTAACAATATGGTCATTTACAAACTGATGGCTTTCCATGGGCTACACCCCTGACTCATCTAGAGATGATTTCTGACATCACTGGTGTATCACTGTATGTATGTACATGTAGCACATGTGTCAACCACTGATCTGTCAGTCTTTGTTATTTTGATCCCAACAAACAAAATACATTGGCCTAATGTTGTTTTACCATCGAGTCATCTCTTAAGGCAGCGAACTGCGAGACGATGCATGTGGCTGAGCCATTGCGCAGTCACGCAGTGTAGGCTATAAACGTCTAAAGCCAATGCTGGACCAATGCTGTTCTACCGTCTACAAAGCTGTCAGTCGCTGACCCAGCATTTGAACCAACCTTGGACTTGGTTATTTGTAGTTTATAAATAAACTTTTCAACACGTTTAATATAAAGTCATGAAGTTATCAAAATGAACTAGCAAAATAGGGTGGACCTAATTATAAGACCTTTTGTAAAATAGCCCATAACATTATGACGTCATAAATCTAATAAATAACTATGACCAAACAGTTGGACAGTTTCGTGGTGCCCCTTCGCCAATCTGGAACCAAGCTCATTTCAACTGTTTCATGGTAATCCCTTGTATGAGGAATTAGGAATATGGATAGGCCTACAAAAAACGCGAGGTGCTGTACGTAGGCCTAACGTTACTTGGGAAGACACGGGGGAAGACGTCTCAATGTAGGCCTACGTTAACAATGGTTAACTTATATATTATTATCTGACATTATAGTGACAATATTGCAATACAGTTTAACTTGTTTGAAGCTAATTAAGAATCACATTGGCCACAGTGAGTGACTGTACCCAGCTATATTATTATCGTTGCAATAAATCATCTGGAAAAGCGTAGAAACACAAAATTAAACACTAATATGTTCATTATTTTAAGTCGCTGTGATGGCAAAGCACAGGGGGCAATTTTATCCTACTTTAAAATCAATTCACGCAGTTCATAAGTAGGCTTAGACATGAATCCATTAAAACAAATTGTAGTGATTTCTCGTTAAAATGTTCTGTATGCCTACGCTTTCAAAAGAGCTTCTGTTTTCTATATTCGAAAGTAGCCTACTTGTGAATACTTCTCTATTAACCCTCTGAGCGCAAACCTTAATATATTACATTTTCACCCATTTGAATTTTTGTCTCGCTGCAGAGACCAAGACTTTAAATGGGTATAATTAAACATCATAAAATTATTGTGTGTTCAATTTAAAATTCTGGAACAATTTAAATTCTTGTTTATTAAATACATAAAAGGCTAAAAAATGTATTATGCTACATTCTGGAAATAAACAATCAATATTAGGCCGAAGCAATACCAATGAGATTAAGTGATCGAGGCAGTACCATCACCACTGATAAAAATGAAGTATTACATAAATGGGCTACAGATTTTGCATCGTTATACAATATAACACAAGAAGCGCAATCAATGTTTCATAATACCTTTCACAAATATATTTTGGATACTGTCCGACGAAATGAACGTGAATCGGATCAGGAAAACACTCGACACAATCAGGCTAAAATCATCGAAAAATCAGTACTATGATTTTGGCTGCTTCATATGTCCTTAATATGTGAACATGTCCATAGACTAGAACTGCGTAAGTTTTTAAAATTTTGTGCTGCGCATTTCATTTTGCCAGTTAAGCGAGAATACGGGAAAAACCTGATAAATGGGGCTTTCGGCACACTTGCTACGTTGCCGCAGCAGCCCAAAAATTAAAAGACTTCCGCAATTCTAGTCTATGGACATGTTCACATCTTATGGCCATATTAAGAAGCCAAAAAAAAAAGACTGAGATTTTGAAAAAAAAAAAACAATTAAAGAAGTAGTTATGAGCATTTGGTACAAAAGGCTGTATCCGGATATTGTGCAAAATAAAATAAAACATATAAAGACAAGACTATAATTTCAAATTACAATGTGGGTATCCAATGCATATTAACAGCGATAGGCTGTGAAGGGCTGTTGGGTAGATGTAATATCGTCTCCCTAGTCCCTGGATATGAAAGGGTGTAGATATAAATGCAAAACATGAAGTCAGTACAAAACATGTTGATATGAGAGCTGTTTACTGACTTACTACTACTTACTGCAATCACCAGATGTCGCTAGCTCACGATAACAAAGCATGCATGTACCATTATGTCGCTTCTGACTGTCACAAAGCATATCATTCGGTGTTGCACTCACCAGATGTCGCTATCTGACTGCAACAGTTTGTAGTGATAAAGCCTTATAGACCGAGAGCCTGTAACAGAAGATTTCACCCCATCAGGCCCATGATATTTGACCCTTGGACGCTAATTAGGTCAGCAAAGTGATGCAAAAAATAGTTGTCAGCTGCGTCACTGAGGTCAGATCTGGACCCCACCCCCCGACAAAAAACCCACCCGGCGGGTTGATTTCACCCCATTCAGCCCATGGACAAAATTTTGTCAAAACAAAGTAGTATATCAAGACATATTGAAAAACGTAAAACTGACAGAATTTGAGGTCGAAGAGGTTCAGTCAGATCCCTTATAAGTGACCACTCCCCACTCACCCCAGCAGTTTTATTATACCAAATCTGACTCATGGACCAAAATTTATCTAAGCAAAGTAGTACACAGTAAATTATAAAAAAAACCCATTAAACTGACAAAATATCAGGTGGAGAAGGTATTGTCAGATCCAATATAAGTGACCACCCCACCCCTCCAGTGGGGTGAATATTATACTCCACTAACCAATATGGACAATATATTTTTTTGCGTGATAAACACCACGGTCTATTTAGACACTATACTTTATATAAAATTTGGTTGTACTGGGATGTGATCGACATGATCGATTTATAACATTATATTGATTAATAATATCATTGGAGAACAAAATGATGTGTGACAAAATACACGATCCACCTTATAAACTGATAGGCTTAGAATTGTACAACAATGTAGGTTATGTATGTCTACTGTATGTGTGATGTGTAACTGAATGAATGTACCCAGTAAATGCACAAAATGACAAGCCCACTTTTTCGCATATTATAATATCGATACCCTTGTGTTTTACAATGTACAATATGTCCAATGAAATGTGACACCTTTCACCATCACAGAAATAATGTCGCAAAAGCCGAAAACAAGAGGTATTTTTTTTCTATAATGTTATTTAATTATGCAACATACTATTATATTTATTTTATTACTTTGATGTATATTTTATTTTAAAAGTTAATATACCGCATGGGAGTCCTCCTCAAAGTAGTGGAGACCGAGGCATGTTACATCAAATATGAAACATCTCAGAATAAAGAATGACAATACAATTGAATATCCAAGCTGATTTGCGATTAGAATACCTCGACGAAATCTGCTCACATTTGCATCCTAAGCAGGTAAACACAAACCTAACCTAAACACAAACTTAAAAAAGCAGATGGTAAAGTGGTGGCAGCCTGTTTGGTATGTGATCTATTTGGAAGTATTCACTCACACAGTCCCACTCTCTCTCAGTCATGTTGATGTCACAATGCCGAAAACCCCTAAAGCTACAGAAGTTACATCGACCTCTCCACCGTCAATTAATACCACCATCATTGATGCCTCATTTTTCCTCTATTTGCAGACGAGCTCTTCCCGTCCATAATGTTTTGGCACAGTAGCTCGCGTTCTACTTCAATAAGTTATGTAAGCAGAGGGCGATGTCATACACTTTGTCACTGATAAATGGCTGTCGCCATCAATTGGAGATTGCGAGACAGATTCAAGAATGTAATCATCAACTGTCTTCAATATCACTGGTACATCTCCGAAATGCTCAAGCAATTGGAATCCAGCCCTGAAAAATAATCATTTTAAGGAATCTTTGATTAATTTTATTGTCAATACTTGGGAGGAAATGCTCGAATCTTTAAATAAAAGTCCCTTTTTTTGCTAATTCTGGCTATGTATGCTATAGCTACAAAGTAGTTGATGGTAAAGTACAGAGAAAGGTACATGATAGACTACACAATGATCACGAAGAAGCTGATTGTCAAATGTTTTACCATCTTGCAAAGACAACTGTTCCAAACAATGGGGTAATGCGTACATCTGACACAGACTGCCTAATCATAGCACTGGGATGTTATCAATTCTTGGATCATTCAATAAAATATGGATAGAGGCTGGAACTAGTAATACACACCGCTATGTTAGCATAAACCATTCTGCATTTGGTGAGTCACTGTCAAGGCTCTCCCTGCATATCATGCCTTCACTGGTTGCGATTATAATTGTTCGTTCAACAGAAAGGGTAAAGTGAGGCCACTGAAACTACTACAAAACAGCAACGAGGCAATGTGAAATACCGACCAAAGAATGAATAGCAAATAATTTCTTGCGTAAACCAGTTTATCATGGCAGTATTCAGCCAACATGCTCGCGAGTACTATTGCAGAAGATAAAACGTACACATCTAGCTGCTAGGCGGTGGTTATTTTCAACACAGGGCACACAATCAACCATATCAGCGCTAGAATCTGGATGGAAAGAAGAAGATGGTCGTTATCGTTTGCACTGCTTCGACGGTGAAACCTCACCAGCATTGTCATTTGTAATGAAGCCGATTACACTCAGGAAACTGTTTGCGGAAAACGTATTGAAAATAATATTGCATTAAAAGCTCATATTGCGTTTAAATAATGGAATCAATATTTTAATTAAACCTGGTGTACCAAATACAGTTAAACAGGAACAGATACATCACCACAGATAATGTAGACAGTTAAGTAGAGTTGATTGAAAATAGTAATGAGCATGTTGGAAAAACTTTTAATTTATGTTTTTATCTTCTTTTTCTAGCAGAAGACAATGATGATGATGATTTCATTTATTTATAATTAATATCCATTTCTGTGCTATTTGAATAATACATAATGATATCGCTTACCCAACAAATACTTTGCTCCTTATATGTGTGCACTGTGGCAATCCGTTCAAAGGAGTAATACATATAAAGGCCGTTGAATGGGGGGGGGGTGGGGGTTCATAAGGGATTTGACAAAACCTTCCCGAACTGTTTACGTTAATTTTTTTAAATATAATTTATTGGTGTACTACTTTGTTTTTTGACAACGTTTGGTCCATGGGTCAGATGGGGATAATAAAACCGCTAGAGTGGGTGGGGGTGGTCACTTATAAGGGGTCTGACTGAACCTTTCCGACCTCATATTTTGTCAGTTTGCCGTTTTTTACAATGTATTGATGTACTACTTTGTTGTGACAAAGTTTTGTCCATGGGCCAGATGGGGTGAAATCGACCCGCTGGGGGTGTGGGGTTCAGATCCGAACTCCGTGGCGCAGCTGACAAATCTTTCTCGCATCACAACGATGACCTATTTCCCAGTCAACACGTGATATCACGCCAGTATCACAGTGACATCACACAGGACTCACACGTATGATGACTTAATAGTGATATCATAGTGATGTCAACTGGACATAACAGAGTGAGCAGCCTCCTGTGACAACACTGTGACCTCATGGTGATGTGGTCATCTTGTGTATCTGTGACATCATACTGTGACAACGCTATGACCTCATGGTGATGTGGTCAACTCGTGTCACTGTGACCTCACAAACAACTCATACATGTGATGTCATAATTTCGATATCATAGAGACATCATTATGACATCACATGGTGAGCATCGTTCTGTGACAATACTGTGATCTCATGGTGATGTGGTCATATCCATGTCTCTGTGACATCACAATGCGACAACACTGTGACCTCATAATGATGTGGTCAGCTTGTGTATCTGTGACATCATACTATGACCACACTGTGACCTCATGGTAATGTGGTAAACATTTGCCACTGTGACCTAACAACCATCTCACACATGTGATGTCATAATTTTGATATCATGAGGATATCATAGTGACCTCATCAGGTGAGCATCGTCATGTGACAGCACTGTGACCTCATAGTGATGTGGTCACCTTGAGTACCTGTGACATCATACTGTGACAACAATGTGACCTCAATGTGATGTGCTCAATTTGTATCACTGTGACCTCACAAAAACATCACACTGGTGATGTCATAATTTTGATATCTTAGTGATCTCACATGGTGAGCATCGTCCTGTGACAACACTGTGACCTCATGATGATGTGGTCATCTCGTGTATCTGTGACATCAAACTGTGATGACACTATGACCTCATGTTGATGTGCTAAATTCATATCACAGTGACCTCACAAACAAGTCACACATGTGATGTCATAATTCCGATATCATAGATACATCATAATTACCTCACATGGTGAACATCATTATGTGACAACACTGTGACATCATGGTGAAGTGGCCATCTCGTGCATCTGTGACATCACACTGTGACAACACTGTGACCTCAGAGTGATGTAGTCATCTCATGTTTCTGTGACATCATACTGTGACGACACTATGACCTCATGGTGATGTGGTAAACTCATATCACAGTGACTTCACACACAAGTCACACATCTGATGTCATAATTTCGATATCCTAGAGACATCATAATTACCTTACATGGTGAACAGCATTTTGTGACAACACTATGACGTCATGGTGATGTGGTCATCTGGTGTGTCTGGGACATCACAATGTGACAACACTATGACCTCATAATAATGTGGCCATCTTGTGTCTCTGTGACATCATACTATGACAACACTGTGCCCTCACAGTGATGTGGTATACTTTTGTCACTGTGACCTAACAAACATCTCACACAGGTGATGTCATAATTTTGCTATCATGAGGACATCATAATGACCTCACAAGGTGGGCATCATCCTGTGTCAGCACTGTGACCTCATGATGATGTGGTCATCTCGTGTTCCTGTGACATAATGATGTGACAACACTGTGACCCCATGGTTATGTTATAAACATGTGTCACTGTGACGTAACAAACATCTCACACATGTGATGTCATAATTTTGATATCATTAGTACATCATAGTGACCTCATAAGGTGAGCATCGTCATGTGATAGCACTGTGACCTCATGGTGATGTGGTCACCATGAGTACCTGTGACATCATACTGTGACAACACTGTGACCTCAAGGTGATGTGCTGAACTTCTATCATTGTGACCTCTCAAAAATCTCACATGTCACATGTCATAATTTTGATATCATAATGATCTCACATGGTGAGCATCGTCCTGTGACAACACTGTGACCTCATGATGATGTGGTCATCTCATGTATCTGTGACATCACACTGTGACGACACTGTGACCTCATGGTGACGTGGTCATCTTGTGTATCTGTGACATCATATTGTCACAATATTGTGACATCATGGTGATGTGCTCAACTTGTATCACTGTGACCTCACACAAATCTCACAATGGTGATGTCATAATTTTGATATCATAATGATCTCACATGGTGAGCAGCGTCCTGTGACAACACTGTGACATCATCATGATGTGGTCATCTCGTATATCTGTGACATCACACTGATCACACTCATCTCCATTACCTGTGACATCATACTGTGACACCACTGTGTCATCAAGGTGATGTGGTTATCTTGTGTATCTGTGACATTATACTGTGACAACACTGTGACCTCATGCTGATGTGCTCAACTTGTATCACTGTGACCTCACAAACATCTCAAACTTGTGATGTCATAATTTTGATATCATAAGGCCATTATAATGATCTCACATGGTGAGCATCGTCCTGTGACAACACTGTGACCTCATGATGATGTGGTCATCTAATATATCTGTGACATCACACTGTGACGACACTGTGACCTCATGGTGATGTAGTCATCTCATGTATCTGTGACATCATACTGTGACAACACTATGACCTCATGGTGATGTGGTAAACTCATATCACAGTGACCTCACAAACAAGTCACACATGTGATGGTTATAATTTCGATATCAGAAAGACATCATAATTACCTCACATGGTGAACATCAATCTGTGACAACACTGTAACCTCATGGTGATGTGGTCATCTCGTGTATCTGTGACATCACAATGTGACAACATTGTGACTACATAATGATGTGGTCATCTTAATTGTGTCTCTGCGACATCACACTATGACAACACTGTGCCCTCACAGTGATGTGGTAATCTTTTGTCACTGTGACCTAACGAACATCTCACACATGTGATGTCATAATTTTGATATCATGAGGACATCATAATGACCTCACAAGGTTGGCATCGTCGTGTGACAGCACTGTGACTTCATGATGATTTGGTAATCTCGTGTACCTATGACATCATACTGTGACAACACTGTGACCTCATAGTGATGTGGTCATCTCGTGTATCTTTAAAATCATACTGTGACAACACTGTGACCTCACAGTGATGTATTCAACTTGTGTCACTGTGACCTCACACACAACTCACACATGTGATGTCATAATGGGATATCATAGTGACATCATAATGACCTCACAGTGTGAGCAAATACCTGTGACAACACTGTGTCATTACTGTGATATGACCGAGTGGTGTGTTCTGCGACATCATTGTCTACATCATACTGTGACAACACAGTGACCTCATGGTGATGGGGTCAACTCGTGCTATCTGTGTGGCGAGGGAAGATTGTAGTTTGTGAGGCTTTTGGAAGAGCAGGATCAAGAAAATACATTTTGAGTATATTTTCATCACTTATTACACTATATGATAATGTTACCAAGATCACAAAGGTCGGTAGGTCACACATTTGAACTTATATTTAGGCCTACACAAATAAACTGTTAACAGATACAATTATGTACAATTAAAATGCATGGACGATAATTAAGGTTTTAATGCTTTGATATTTTCTGGCTATGGTAAGCCAATTGTGCCATACATGTACACTATTTGTAGGCCTACCCAGTAAATTGAGGTTTATTTTTCCAACATGAAGGGATAAATTGTATGATATATAGGCACTATAATGGAGACGTTTGCTACACAATTGGGGGCAAAATACCATAGCTATATTATTTTTTTTCAATGAAAGTGTACTTTTTTACTGGTAGGCCTATTTCTCAGAACCATCTGTGTTGACCTAAGGCTAAGGCTTATTCCAATATCCAGTGCGCTAAAACTAGTTTTATGTCATGTGATCTGTGATACTCGATTGCTGTGTGAACTTTCAAGTAAAAAAAAAGTATAAGTGTGTTGTTAACGTTATTCTTATATCCAGAATGCCCTCCATTCGCTGTGTATCTGTACACAGGTACAAGGCCCCTATGCCTATGTAACATTTTACGTCAATTGCATGGTGTTTTTTATCTGAATGGATACGTCCATGTAAAGCCATGCAGGTAAGGTGACATGTGCACCCTTTCATCCGTGGGTCCATTTTTTTATTTTTCAATGACAGTAACTTTTTAGTGTAATTCTCATATCCATCTCAGATGTGTGGACATTATTCAAATGTCCAGAGCTCTGAAACTGTTTAATATTTTCATTTTTTCTCTAAACATAACCGTGTTATATTATCATGCTTAATGCCTGACTATTTCAGGTTGGGATAATAAATTCCATACAAATGTATGCGTAACGAAAATTGCAATGCTCTGGTTTTTATGGGGGTACTCAATTAAGTATAAAAATGAGGAGCAATAAAGCTTATCTGTAACACTGCTGTTACTATTTTGTATTATTTCAGAATGGCTTTCACGCTAGCTACCACTGGTCTTAATAAGTCTCACAGTTTTTTTTAATTGTATGGTATATGGTATGTAGGCCCGCTATATATTGAAATATAGATTTTATGTAAAATATATTGCCCATAGTTTTGATTCTGACAACGTAGAGTACGGGAGTACAATAAGTGTAACAACACATTTCAGCAGGATGGCAGTGAAGGGGTTGACATGTATTTTTTACATCTTCAAATTATGCAATAATTGGTCTCATGTTTTTCTTGTTTCAGGAACCATGTTGAAAAAGTTATATGGTTAGTATCTTTGAAATACGTGATCTTGACCTAAATAAATAAATTACAAAATATACAGATTGTTGCCTGGACATACTAATATTATTATGGTAATGTTTTTCTTAGCCTCACTTTCTCCTCAGTCGGGGATCCAGCCGGTGTTTTACAGGTGGGATGGGGGACAAAATCATTCTTTTAACAGTACAAATCTGTTACAAAATGTAATCCTCATAGGGGCCTACTCAAAACCACCTCCACCCTGGGCCATAACCCGCAGTCCACTTTTACAATGTCAAATTATTTCAAATTCTTTCTGATTTTTTGCTTTGTTGTGATGTGTATGTCATAGCATTAGGTGAACAAAAAAGTGTATGGTTTTGCTGATTATTAAATTTCAGAAATTTCAGAAATAAATATATAACCAAAAAGATTTTTTTATGCGGTAATGTCAACTGTCTACAATGGCCTTTTTTATTACGCCTTAGGTGCACAAAACAGTCCGTATGTTTTTTACTTTTGAATTTTTTAATGCACAATATGAACGAAAAATTACACAGGTATATTTGTTAAGATTGTTTTGTATGAGACTGACTGAAAATATAGAAAAGTATGGGAAACATTCAGAATTTCAAATTCATTGAGCTCCGCATCACTCAAGCCGCGCTTACTCTATTATCTTTTTTTTTCAGCTAGCGTGTTTTGACCAAGTTGGAAGAACTGGCTCAAAGCCAAACAGTGATTTTAGATGACTTGGCAAGAGTGAAGGCTGGGCTATTGCTAATTAGAACATTCTTGCCTGAAGATGACGCTGCCCAACTGTTCCGACCCCAGATTTTCGATGAAAGAGCAGACTTTTACAACATAATTTTACAACAAAGCTGGATACTGATTTGCATTTCAAATAACTTTTGTAAGGATACTATATTTTTCCACTACTTTGCTAATTCTATCTTTATGTCAGCTTTTAAGCATCAGTCAAATTTTGGCTGTAGCCTTTTAACATTACACTCTTAGCTCTATAACTCCTTTCGCGTTACATGCAGGATAGACATGCCTGATCCCTGCTTGAGTTCCTATTTGATCTTTTTATATGAACTCTTGTGACCTAGATTTTTTTCCGATTGGCAGTTTTTCTTGTTAATGTGATACACAATTTTTGAAGTATCCATATCATGAATGCGTGTATTTCATACATGTATTTCACTAATAGCCCAGATAAGTTAAAACATGGGCAAAATACGAAAAAAATGAGGTCACGACAAGGAATATTTTGTTTGAAAATGATTAATTAACGATTTTCTCCGTCAAACTTTGACTGACATTACAACCTTATCATTGATGTATAAATATTTCCATAATCAAATTTGATTAGTGTAGGCCTATAGTCAGAATTGCATAGCTTTTCACTACGCGATACTGAACAAAATGTTCCCTGCAGGGCAGCAATTTTAATTTTTTCCGCTATAGAAAAAAAAGTAATCACTTTAACGTCGACAATTTTTTTAAAACCATTTCATGTGTGTTCAGACTGTGAACTATTATGTTTACGTGTTAAAAATTACACTGATATGAGTTGGAATAGCCGACTATCGCCCGTTTTTGGGCAAATACATTAGTTCAAATTTTCTCTCTGATCGTCTGTCCGACAAGGATGGATGGGGTCCTGGAGAATAGTAGAGTCAACATTTTTAATATCATGGTGTGATCTATAAATAAATAATCCAACGTGTTATCACACTTGTGCCGTCAACCACATATCTTTGGATTAAAAGAGTTGTTCTCTAGAACTATTGGCCCAATTATATTTTACATGTGTTTATCGGTCAAATGGTTAGAGATATAAGGGAAAACCCATCCGTACACTGAAATGATAATGTTAGAGTTGTATATTTCTTGTATTATGCATTTCTGATATCATGCACTGTGCCTAAACAGCGAGGAGTTAAATTAAGTCATTGAAATTAAACATACCAGGCTTTAAACTTGACCTTTTTTTTTAATATTTAAGTTCCCTCTTTAAACATAACTGTGTCATATTACCATGCTTATTACCTCACTATTTCAGGTTAATCATTGCATTCAAGCCTATTGGAGAGGCTGTAAGGGACATGGTCAGGACACCATGGATGATGCACTGCTGGTTTAATACACCAGGACTGGTGGTAACGAAAAACCTGCCTTGCCAAGGGCCTTCCAGAGGTCTATCCATAGTAAGTTGCATTTGTCATAAATAATCTTAACCCTTTGGCTGCTGAATTGTTTGTCCTTATTTTTCAATCATTTGAAGTTGGAATTGCTAACACAATTTCCCGCTTCAAATAACGAAAAATATTTCAATTTATGAAAAATAGACACCTCCCAGATTTAATTATTGGATTAACTAATCATCTACCAAAAAATATTTAAACACATTTTGTGATATTTTTATTGATCTAAAACCGTATATATAGGGGCTACGATTCCAGCAGCACAAGGGTTAATAATCAGTTTTGCTTATTTGGACGCCTTTATGCACAACTGAGCCAACCCCCAAAAATTCGAAAATGAATTAAGTTTGCCAAGTGATAGACATTATGTATAGCCTTTATTTAAAAATTAACCGGAAGGCCAAATTAAACCCATTACGCCACCTGGCGGCGGTGAACCAAACCAACACATGTAAAATCTTCAGATTGATTTACGCACAACTGGACCAACCCACACATTCATTTCTTCCATCAGCCTCACAGTCCCTGTGATTTCACCTAAGCTTTATAAGTTACACGTATTGTACTAAAGACATTCCACAGCTAGATCTACAGAAGATGTAGATGAACTGTACTATGCTTATTGCTGTATTTTACTTAACATTTGTTAAATTACCAATAATTTTGACTTGATCCACTTGTGCGTCAATAAAAATCTTAATATTGCTTTATGCACAAATGGACCAGCCCACACCATTATTTTTCCGATCATCCGCGCAGTCTCCATGATTTCACACAAAACTATAGAAAGTAACACGTATTTTTATGATGGGCACTTCTGAATATATCTACAGACGACGCAGAGAGTCTGCAATGTGCTTATTATTGTAAATTTTCTACATATATTTGTATTTGTGGAATTTACAAGAAATGTGGGTTGGTCCGGTAGTGCATAAATCGAGATGATTTATGCACAACTGGACCACAGTTTATTTGAGGCGGCGAGGCTCGAAACCGGAGGTATCTGAAGATGTGGGTATGTTCCATGAATTGAGAATGTGGATGCCGTGTGTTAGTTCAACTCAATAATTTGCTCATTTGCTTTCTTTAATTTACAGTAGACCATACACTTTAACTGCATTTATCTCAAAACGAACTTTTGGAGGTCGGTCCAGTTGTGCATAAAGGCGTCCATTTCATATTCGTCACACAAAAGGGCGGTAAATACAAAATCAAGAGTATGTTGTATTTTGGACAATGCTAATTTCCGTGGTAATGCTTTTCTTCACTTCAGCTGCACTTCAATATTTCCACAGTGAGCCAAATGTAAAGAACCCCGTAAAAGATGTAAACATTTGACTTATGATTCATTTGCAGTACTCACTTCCAGAGGGTATGTAATAGCAACAGTGAAGTATTGATTATTGTAACGCAGTTTGTAATAATTTACCGGCAGTTGTAGTAAATTACTGCTTTACGTCACTTTTCGGCACAAATGGTCATTTAAGTGACATTGTAATACAATAAAACGTTTCAGTAAATTGATAAGATGGATAATGTACAGATGATGATGAAAGGGTGGGGGTGATAGGGCATGGTGGGTTTAATTAGAGTGTTTTCCTTCGCTCGCCCTATAAGGGGTTCTGGACATGTCTATGGGATTTACTCGCGGACATGCCCAGACGTCCGAGGACTTGGGTTTCGCTATGCAAATTAATGCTGAAACTGGCATTTTGCACAACTCCGCTATACTCGGGTCGGATAGTCCCCAGAGTAACAATAGCAGGGGTAACACTATTCATCCCACGTGAGAGACCTAATGTCCAACACTCTATTGCTGGTTATTCAAGGCTACCACAGCCTTCACCAGCGCCTGCACTGATGCGAGAGCTGCACTGGCACCGCTGTTGAGCGAAGGAACCAGGGTATGCCACTGGCAATTCGCCCGAAGATTATGGTCAGATATCAGGAGGCTGCAGCTTCCCTTTGATGATTGCTGTAACAGGAACTTGATGGTAGGCGGAGCATACTGGACGATTATTGTAACAAAGTTCTTACAAATGTAACAAAAAATGATAAAATGATAGTTTTAGGATCACCAATACTTCATTCTCGCATGGTACACCATTAAGATCATCAATACTGTACTCTCGCTGTTGCATACCCAACTAGGTGTGGTACTACTGAAAGCATAAGTGACACTAATTTGGATTGCAGTTCCTTTATGGTTCCACATCAGTGACCGAAATAAGGGTCAAAGTACCCTGTACCCAGCCAACAGCCAAGTCACAACTTTAAGTTGTTTGTCAGAATTGTTGGTTGCCCGAAAAAAAATATATCCCATAAATTGGTTAAACTGTAATGCAACAATACACACTTCCTGGCCAATCACTTAGACAAACTGATAGACTACTAGGGAATGATTAAAGCGCCGCTTGGTTTCCATCCGCTGCGACATTTTGTTACTGACAATACTTGTTATTTGCACCATTCTGCTTATATTTTCATGTGTCAGTATATATACTCATAAGAGACAATACCTCCCTCCCCTTAAATCAAAGGGCAGCCAATTTCCAAAAAGGCAGCTAACTATGATGTGGACTCGTTAATTTGTGGAGTATACTTTGTTGGGGTATCAATTAGGTTTGCATTTGTTAACTTGAAAAGTGAAATATGTGTATCTGTTTTCAGAGTGTTGCAGACATAAACAAAAGGAGTTGGAGGTAAAGCGAGGAACCGAAATTCACAATACTATGGCAAATTGAGATATATATTTCTAATTCCAGAACTTACCTCACGAGGAGACTGTTGAAGGCTGTGTAAATGCTTTGAAAATAATTTTTTGAAATGTTATTAAGTATATTGTCCTGCTTTTAAAAGGTTGATACATGTGAATAAAACTCACAGGTTGGTCAGATTATTGTGGTACGAGTTATAATGTTTATCAAAAGTAGATTGCTTGCTTTCGATGCAATATTTTTTTATGGACAACTGATAGGTAAGATAGATAAGTTAAAATATCGATATTGGGATTTAACAATACACGTTTCTGGAAGACAAATGCATCGCACGGTATGGGGCTGTGTAGGCTCATCACTTTCACTCCACAGTATGAGGGTTATGTTATTACATCACTGTGATGTCACAGTATGTGGGCTGTGTGAGTTATCACTCTGATGTCACCGTGGCCTGACAGTATGAGGGCTGTGTGAGCTCGTACTGTTATGTCACCGTGACCTCTCAGTATGAGGACTGTGTGAGCTCATCATTGTGATGTCATCGTGATATCCAGGTGAGGCTTCAATTTAATGCCACAGTTACCTCACAGTATGAGAAATGTGTGAGCTCATCACTGTGATGTCATCGTGATATCCAGGTGAGGCTCCACTTTGCTGTCACGGTGACCTCACATCATGAGGACTTTGTGAGCTAATTACAGTGATGTCATCGTGATATCCAGGTGAGGCTTTAATTTGATGTCGCAGTGACCTCGCCACTTTGATGTCACAGTGACATAGCAGTGTGAGGGCTGTGTGACCTCATCACTGTGATGTCATCGTGATATCCAGGTGAGGCTTCAATTTGATGTCGCAGTGACCTCACCACTGTAATGTCACAGTGACATAGCAGTGTGAGGGCTGTGTGACCTCATCACTGTGATGTCATCGTGATATCCAGGTGAGGCTTCAATTTGATGTCGCAGTGACCTCACCATTGTGATATCACAGTGACATAGCAGTGTGAGGGATGTGTGACCTCATCACTGTGATGTCATCGTGATATCCAGTTGAGGCTTCAATTTGATGTCGCAGTGACCCCACCACTGTGATGTCACAGTGATATAACAGTATGAGGGTTGTGTGACCTCATCACTGTGATGTCATCGTGATATCCAGGTGAGGCTTCAATTTGATGTCGCAGTGACCTCACCACTGTGATGTCACAGTGACATAGAAGTGTGAGGGCTGTGTGACCTCATCACTGTGATGTCATCGTGATATCCAGGCGAGGCTTCAATTTGATGTCGCAGTGACCTCACCACTGTGATGTCACAGTGACATAGCAGTATGAGGGCTATGTGACCTCATCACTGTGATGTCATCGTGATATCCAGGTGAGGCTTCAATTTGATGTCCCAGTGACCTCACGACTGTGACATCACCGTGAGATAAATGTGAGGTCACTGTGACATCATGGTGACCTCAAATTGTTGACTGGGTTAGCGTCAGATGGTTAATTTTTATGGGCCTGATGGGGTGAAATTTTCTGTCGCAGGCTCCCAGACTATTATGTCTATGTGTTTGCTAATCACCATGTTGCAGCTAACGATAACTTGGTTGAACAAGTATTTTACCTGGCACGGTCAGGCACGTAGCCAGAAATCTACCGGACTGGTTTCGTTTTTCTGAAAAGTACAAATTCTAAGGTGACGAGAGCGCACCGTAAGTGCGCAGGGAGAGGGGGGTCTGGGGGTTCCCACCCAGTAAAATTTGGAAATGTAGATGCTCTCAGGTGCGTTCTGAGAGAGATTTTGCTGACTGGATCCCTTCATCACAGATGAATATTATATCGGATTTATAGCTATCCAATTTTTGTTTAATCTTATTTCAGAATAATAACACATATACTGATACAATATTTTATACTAAAGCTGGACAACCCCCCCCTCCCCCCCCCCAATTTCAAATTGTGCGTCCCTAATGTGTTAGCCTAGTACTAGAGAAGACCAGTAGACAGCACCCAATCCACATCTGACGGGTAATTTGACTCACATAATCTGGTAGGGCCTACCACCCTACCCGCTGGCCAGCGAGTGTTAAAATGTCATTTTTAAGTGAAAAAAACAATATTTATAGCCTACCCCTCCTTGTCATGGTGCACTCGTTTGGTGAACTAATCTTTTAGACCTTCATTCTTTTTCTGCCATATCGTAATTTCATATGTCGTTTTTCCTGTCGATGACCACTAACTATGTAACTTGAAAGCAACTAATATTATTTCACACACAATGGTCTATCTATAGGTATACAGGATCTACATGTCACTTGTAGGCCAAGGCCGGGATTGATAATTTCCAGAAAACACAAGACATTGAACTTACGGTGGTTTATTGCTGGGCCAGAGTCGTAGAAGCTTGAACAAGATCACATTAACATTGATTCAGTGTTTGCATGTTATGTAGAGGATTAGCAACTTCGCCGCTGCACCGATCCAGAAGCTGTTTTCGCTGTCAGTTTTACGAGGGGTCATTAGCCGCAATCTCCTGGATTGTACCACTCGCCCTACCCATCTGATCGTCTCCACTATTTAAGATCCCTTTGAGTCTTACATTTTTTATTATGAAAAATTAAATGATAAGTTATAAATATATAAAACATCGTAAAAAAAAGTTTATGATGTCCTGAAAAATGATCAAAAAGCATTGGGTGATGGTTAATATGAATTATACTATAAACATTACTGAATCATTATTTCATGAGGTCAAGGAAACATTTTGAAATCGCAATATTTAGTGACACTATGGTACTCTGGATTGGACAAGCAGTTCAATTCTCTATAATAATTATGATTAGGCCTATGCTGATTAATAATTGTATTTTAAATTAAATAGTAAATCAATTGTTTTTTTAATACAGACTCCGCCTCAATAAAAAATAACAGTATTTGGGGGGGGGGGGCGGGGTAAATTCCAGACTATTTTGCAACAATAGGTTTATTATGCACCATATCGCGCC
Source organism: Flabesymbios commensalis (assembly GCA_964017125.1). NCBI lineage: Eukaryota > Metazoa > Annelida > Polychaeta > Terebellida > Flabelligeridae > Flabesymbios > Flabesymbios commensalis. The sequence goes on from OZ024903.1 coordinate 21,268,986, forward strand.
GACGCGGGGATTTCAAAATTGGTACTAATGATGATATCGGTTTGGGATGGGCTTTAATGGTCGATTACGTCAAAGTCAAATCAAGGTAATTTCAAGGTCAAACACTAGTAGTAGTGATGGCAATTACACTATGTGCATTTATCTACTTTTAGCATTTTAAGATAATTTTTGGTGTACGTTTTTTGAGGTGGTGTTCTGGAGAGAGATGTCGGCTGCTGATATATGTTGCTCTTTTATCCAGATGCACCGGGTAGGTAGCCTACATACTAATGAATTGTTGGGGTAAATAGGGTCACTGAATGGATTTGACCTCGTATTATATATTTTAAGATTTTTTTTCAATATTTATGCTAATTTATACTCATTTCTGCTAAATAGATGGATGTGCGTTGTTCAAAATCAAGTGAAATGAATTATACGGATTGAAAAACCTGGGTGTAGACCATTCTGACATCAGAGATTACAGAGACCGGAGGTTGACCTGAGCGACATATGTGTGGAGAATGGGTGTGGACATTAAAAAAAAGTAAATGATTTGGTTGAAAAATTACAAGATTTTACAGATTTTGAATTAAATAATTCTATTAATAAATGCGAATTTATGCTGATTATATTGGCCTAGGGTATTCAATGTTTAATTGATAGGAGCTCCACGGGATGGGAAACATGAGCATAGATACCACTAAAACAACTTTTAAGTGATTTGGCGCAACAATTTTGTCTTTTCACCACTCCCAGAGTGTGTTGTCATGAAAATTTTATTAGCCGTGTTTATTTATTTTTTATTAATTATGCTAATTTACGAAAATTTTGCTCATGAGAAGTCATAGACAACGGAGATCATAGTACCTATTTTTTAGAGGTGCATTTTTCTAGCCCTATTTTTTATTATCTATAAATGTCATTGATAAACAACATTATAATTTTAACCTTTAATTATTGATTGTTAAATTACTGAAATTTCGGTCATGGGGTCGTCAGCATTGCAATGTCATGACATGAATTTCGGTCATATAGCCTATGGTATTCAAGTGGTTAATAAGTAACGTTCTGCAGTTAATCAAGTTATCGTACTTGATTTTTCACCACCGTGACCCAACTTCATGTGGATAAAAATTGCGATTCTCCCAAAATATTACTTGAATCCGCTGCACTAATATAGAATTAGCGATCATTATCCCATCTGTATTACGCGAAGGTACCCTAAAACAAGGAGAGAACAGACGGTAAGCTTTTTTTTGATCGGAACTTAATTTTCTTGCATAACTAATGCATTTTTAACAGCAACCGTTTTTGGCTACAAACGTAGAATATCCTATCCCACTAAGGCATTACAGGCGAGAAAAAAAAACAATAATTGGGTGTCATTATTTTCTGTAAAAGTGTTGAACTGCCTAGCCCGGGGATCGAATCACATACAGACCCTGACATCGTGATGCCTGAGCGCTACCAACAATCGAGTCAGTAAAGTTGGCCTAATCACTCCGCTGACCAGTCCGTCATACACACACCCGTCTACAACTCTACATAAATAAGGATGGTGTAAATTTGATGATATTTTTTATTTTATATTTCAGGATGACGCCTTATTTTTTGTGAAGAGATTCTGATCTGAACTACAGAACCGATTCGAGAGATATTCGAAGTAAACGAATGATCATGTACTGTGACCAAGACCTGAGAGGGACCAAATATGGCTGTGAAATAATTCAGAGAACTGCCATCAATTAATTGACAGATTATTTTACTTCATTATGCCAAAATCAGGTGGATATTTTATTATGGTATGATACATGATTATATATGGCAATTATCATTTTGGAAAATCGGTCTAATAGTTAATAATATCTGGGTTGGAAAATGAAATGAATCGGGTTTTAGGCCACTTTTGTGCACATACAGGCTAAATTTGGCCAGGAGAACCAAATGAAAAAAATTAACCCCTTAAACTCTAAGCACGACAATAGTAAGTTTATGTGTTTAATTGACAGGTTAAATCACGGTTATTGGGAACGAAATGAGTTTTTAAACTTCGGTATGCAAATGTTCCGTCCCAAATTAAACAACAACGAATACTTTTCAGTCACTTGGAAGTTGTGGTAGCGAGAAACATTTTTAAGTGGGTCAAAAATTTAATTAGTTAACACAGCGCTTTAAGGGTGTATAGTGCCGTTGGAATTCAAATGCAGTACATGATGCATATGATATAGTCTTCCACATTCCATCTTTTTTGACAATTTTGCATTTTTAACTGATTTCATTTCAAAATATTCCAGAAGACACCTTTAATGACAATAATAATAAACTTCCATAGCCCCTAAATCCAATGATCCATGATAATTCAAATTGCATTTTTAATCGTGTGTATGGTGGCCAAATAAAAAAAGAATGGTCATAACAGGGTTCCCACAGAGATCTGGAACGGAAATTCCAGGTCTTCATTTTTTTAAGAATTTCATCACTTTGTATCCGAATATAAAAAAGTACATTTAAAATTGCACAGCCTCCACCACTACAGCGGCCTGATCAATACCCATTTTATAAAGCAGAAGACTCCCCCCCCCCCCCCCACCACTTTTATATGTAAAATATTTAAAGTTCGGCGGACTGTCAGTGTCTGTGTGTCAAATGTGTATACAGAAACAACACATTTTTCTGTTTTTCCGAAAAGAAATGCGAAAGACATTAATGTGTAAAAATTCAGAATTCCAGGACTATTCCATGACTTTCCACGGTTTTCCAGGATTTTCCGTGACCGTGGGAAACCTGTTATAAACTGCACGTTCAATGACCATTGACAAACTTATGTGAAACAAGTATCAGACAGAAATGGAACAATGGTCAATTTGTACAACGAAACACTTCTGCAAAAGAATAGCGCAGCAGCATGATGGAGTAGTGGCAGCACAGCCACGTCGGTAAACTAGCAAACCTTATCCATAAACACAAATTATTTGTATAACATTTATACAATGTTGGACCAGCGTCGAAGACATTGGCCCGACGTTGTATAAATGTTATACAAATGTTTTGTGTTTGCTGAGATATATTGCCATTCTCCTCGGCTGGCGAAACATCATTGAAGACAAAAGGTAATTAAATATTTTGTATTTATTTGTAAATATATTATTATATATTACATCTGAATAGTAATCTGATCTTTAAGAATAACAATTTGTTTACATAGATCAATATGTATAGAGTAGGTCTGCACTCTTACAATAATAAAATATATATTATTGAATACAATATATTGCAACAGCAATTTTTTTAATTTGTAGCTATACATCAGCTAACAAATCAAATATTATTAATACACTAACAAAAAGTGAACAATATTGCTGTCATTGCTATATAGCTATATGGTATTCTATCAGGTCGTTCTAGAGAATTACAATAAAAAACAATTTCCCTTAGTAGGACGTTTAATTGTGTAAATTATAATGCATTATCTTACAAGCATCAGGTTGGGTGTTGTGTGTCATATTTAAGAGATTAAAACATACTTGAATAATAATATAACTACATTACTGGAGATCACTCGTAAACATTTTGCAGTCACTTGAAATCAACTGTAAAAAAATGTATGTGATTTTTTGGTGATCATAAAAAAATGTATTGACACATTTATTGTGATTACATTTAAATTTAATGTCACTTGATAACATATCATTTTCTCATAAAAAACGTACTAACATGTACTGTTATGGAAGAAGTCGAGGTCAGTTAATGTTTGGCTTGTCTATCGTTGTATACACTGATTTGGGTGAAAAACGATGATAAACTATACAACATGCACCTACACAAACTAAAATGATACTACCCATAAACACACACATAAATAATATGCCCAGTATGTCAACATGGTCAAAGGAAATAATGAATGGCATATATACATGCAGAAATATTACTGGATCATACAGAGTTTGGCATTCAGGATTGTTAGGTGTCGGAGGGGGATGGGGTATTTCAGTAATGAATTCCTGAAGCCTTTTACAAATTAAAATACATACTAACAGAACACATTGCAGCCCCTGCAGACCTCAATGCTGTCTATTCAGATACTTCAAATGGCGGATAACATGCCACTGAAATCAAGGCAACTGAGTGGCACTTGCAGTACCGGGTAGTTTAATTCAAAAAGGCTGATAAAATATTTTAATTAAAAATGTAATTCCACTTTCAATTAAAATATTTTATGAATTAGTGCTCTGATTAATTGAGATATAATTTTTAATTTATATTTAATGAACGCGTGAATCAAAATCAAAAAGGTTATGTTCTACATATGATGGTTTCATAAATTGACTGATACCCAAGACATATACTAGAAGTTGAAGAAATGCTGTTTTAAAGTTGGTCCATCATCAAAACAAAATTGGTTGCCGATCTCATAACAGACTGGGGTTTATGTCATTCCAATATCAATATGAGTGCGTCATGGTTTAAATTGACATTATTTAAATTAGTGCTCCATGCTTAATTAGCTATATAAGCTGGACCCCATTTCAATTCATCCACACACAACTACAAAACTGCAATCGTGACTAGCACCTGATGTGAGCAGTAGTGTACATGTTCGATACAAATCTGTCTTGTAGAGTGTTCTTGCACCCATAATACTGCATTCCACGGGAAATAACACTTGAATAAAGGAGATAGTCATAAACATATAAGTCCATAACAAGTAAACAGATTATCATTAAACAGTTAGCAATAATTTAAACAAAATAATCCACCATTGTGGGTCATTGTCCTTCATGAGTCACATAACTATTCATCAAAACCACAGTGTAACATTCTATTCAAACAATAATTTCCCTTTTCTATTTTTCAAAATTTTGCTATATGCTTTCGTTGCTCCAGTATGTTTGATGTTTTATTTATATGAAAGATGTGTTATAAACATGATAAACATACAAAACATGATAATGATCACAAAAAGTCACAGATTTCCAATTGATATGTGGTAGAACACTACAAACAAATAATAATTTGCATGTAAACAGGTAAATAAGGCCAATGCTGCTGGTATTATAATGTGCAGCTCACCTGGTGATATAAACACATGAGAATAAAATATGACATACATCTGTCAGTTTAGGTGGAATTTAATACCGGTAGTAAAACGGTGGAAATCTGACATATTGAAATCAATTTTAATAACCCAGCCAAAAAAATGGTGTGTAAAAGTTAAAAGTAGTCTCTAGAATTCATCATGCTTGGGTCCGCTGAATTCGTCATGAGAAATCATGCCGTCTTTGTCAGCGTCTTCGGAATCAAAAATCTCTGCTATCATCATGTCGTGCTCCTCTGCTGCTGATGCCTCCATACCGGTATCGCCTTCTTGTTTGCGGATGAACTCAGACACCTGGAAAATTTAAAAAAACATCTTGTAATGTGTCACACCGAATCATACCACAGTCTAGATACACCCTTTACATGCTAGTGCCCTTTACCCTTTACATGTATGTGTTCACATGAACTATTATGCAATAATAAAAACAAATCTTAGTGACTACACAGGTAGGATAATTGGTTAACACTTTGCACACTAAGTAAACTCATTTTAATTTTCACTTACTCAGAGTGAAAATTGCTCATAATAATTTTGTTTAATTAGATATGAAGCTTTTGCAAATCCTAATATAAAAATATTCTAGTAGTCATTTTGTAAATATGCTGTAATGTGTTGATTCATGACATGGCCTTACCATGTTTAATTTATAGAGGTTGAGTTAATCAGATAATCAAGTGTCGAATATCATCAATTTAATAAATCTTAATTTGATAAAATTGTGTGCATCAAACAGAGGTTGTTATCATAGTTATATATATATGTGGGCATAACGTTGTTAAATAATATAACATAGCAAAACATATCCAACAAACAAACAAATATAGAAAAATAAGAAAAAATTGAAAACGATGCGTCTGTGTGGACTAGAGTAATGAAAATGACCATTCCCCACCGAAAAAATTCTGGATCAAGCTTTCCCTTCACAGAGTCATTTACTGATTGGACATGTTTAAAGGAATAGGAAACGATCCAAAATACCTATATTGTCAATTAAAGGGGAATTTAAACTCTTTCAGTGCTGAAAATTTTATTATTACTATTTACATTTTACTGCACACCAAAGAACAACAACGAAAATATATATTTATCAAGTAATGACAAATGAAGTGATCCTTCTATTTGGTGGTAATCGGAATAATTATATCAATAGCACTGAAAGTGTCTGTGAAAATCACTTTGTTTGGAAACCTATTACAGTACCATTTTAAAACACTAAATAATTATGTCCCTGTTGGCATAGCTGTAATTTAAAAAAGGGGTACACATGGTATTCAATAATCACATAAAGCATCAAGTTACCATGGGTAATTATACAGATCATTTTTAGGGCCTACAGAAATTAAAATATAACGGAAGGCTTGTAGAAGTCAGAAAAATAAACCAAACACCACAGCCGGTATAATAATCAAACAAAAGCGGAAAAACAAAAACTAAACAAACCACAAAACCTCAAGGAATTTGTTTACTTACATCGATAAGTGTTGTGGCGCGAATATGGCTTGTATAATTAGTCTTTGTCTAATACTAGTGTGACATGTATTTTTATTTTTTAGAATATAAAAGTGATTTTTAATAAAGGGTTTTTATCATTTAATGTGCGTGAATTAAGACAAAAAGATAACTTGTTTATTCAGATGGGGTAATTTATTTTAACAACTGCAGTACAAATGTATTTAAAATAACACAATTAGTTATAGTTCGTCGTGTTCCGTTTCCTCAGGAAGAACAATATCTTGTATCACCGATGATACTTCAAATTCAGGCACTGAGATGAACCCGTTGTCATCTATATCATCTGTGTAGAAAATGTAATGTGTCCAGTTTCCAATGACATGGGGATCATTACTCAGTCCAGTCAGATCATTCATTTTCTCCAATATTATCAAGGCATTTTTGATGTGTGCCTCCACCTGAAAAGGCGGTTGTCTTCTAAAGCGTTGTAAGGCAGAAAAATTGAAAATTCAATCAAAAATATTTTTGGGAATTACATAAACATGAACCACTTATCTTATATCTGAGCTTCCAAACACCCCTCGACAATCTTATTTTTTTATTTTTATATTGGTGTGACGATCACAGGTAAAAAAAAAGCTAATTTGATTCACAAAGGAAAAAAAATCATGACTTCATTACAGTTCCACAGAGAGCTGCTATTTAAGTTTTTAGTCAACTGGTAAAGAAAACTAAAACAAAGTGGCATTATTTAGCTGAGAAATATGTGAGTTCAAATATGTAGTTTATTTTTAACAAGATACAAGAATGCGAGTGGTTTTAATTGAAATTAACAATGACCAGCAAGGTCATTACAGTTCTTTTAAGTAGTCATAATCCTCATAGTCATCATAGTCATCGTAATCATCATAATCTTCATGATCTGAGTCTGTATTTTTAACATCGAACGGTGACTCTCCGTTGTGATACTCATTCCAAGACAAGTACCCATTTCTATCTTTATCATTCTTTTGAAAAGTCATTTCGACCCATTCCCTTATGGGGCCAGAATTTGAAGTTATATCCTCCAGACCTTCAATATGACTGAATTTTTCCAGTTGCTTGGTGTATTGTCGAAACATCTACAATAATAAATTTACAAGCAATAGCAAGGCTATCCTGTCGAGCAGTTTGAGATACATCTGCCTTGTTTGAATGCAATATATCAGAGTTTGAATGACAATTTGCTGCTAATGACAAGAATAATAAATATAGATATAATTGTTGTTTTAACATAGTTGTAAGCAGCTTATCTTTTAGTGGAGTTTGGAATAAAAAAGAGAGCCCTAAATTATTGACGTTTTCATTATCATTACATAAATATCAAGTAGTTCCTCAAATTTTCTAAAGTTCGTCTTTTTTGGATGCCTTCATTTTAGCAGGATCTTTTCCCTTGTAAAATTCTTCTCTCGAGATGAATCCATTTCCATCCAAATCATTTTGTTTCATTATTCTCTCCATTAATGTTATACGTTTTTCTTCTGTTGACAACTGCTCACGAATATCATCCATACCTCCTTTGGCCATTTTCAAGAAGTAGCGAAATGCCTAAATTAAAGGGCCGGTGTCTAATAATGCTAATATGGCTTAGGTTATTGGATTGAGAGGGGAAATCTTGTCAAAGTTGTGGTCAATGAGACAACATTTCTTAGAAAATTGGCGGTATACATGTATTTCATTAACAGAATTAGAACACAAAATTTACAACAACCAGACAAATGCTGTAGATCTGGTAATATTTGTGATGTTTTAATTTTTGCGCATTTCGTGAGGAGGACAAAATCATGAATTTAAGAATCTCGCCAAGATCACTATAAGCGCTACCTATCATCAAATAGATAATTACTGAATACTGCACTTCGTGAAGAGTCCCAAATTCACAATTGCACGAAAATCTAAACACACGAAAATTACCAGATCTACAGTATCTATTTTGATCAATACATCTTGGCATAGAATAGACACTATAAAACTCATGCAAAAATAAAAATAAAGTCAGTAGGCCTACCACTTCTGTTAAAAGAGCATGCAAAAACTTAGGCTACATATTTTTGACTTGGGGACTGAAGTGTCATACATGTATATCTCTAAAAAGAGTGGCACACATGACAAGGGAGGGATGGCCCATCAGTTGAGAACAATACTGGTAAATGACTTAAAGATGGGAACGGCCACGTAGGTGCTAGGTGATAAAAATTAATATAATCATAACTAACCAAAGACAACGTGCTTTTAAGCACTTGTCTTTGGTTAGTTATGATTATATTAATTTTAAAACAAATAATACAGATACAAATGGACACCTGGTGCTGACATGTGGGAGGGTAACCCTTTAAGCACCATGGTCACATTTATGCACCACATGGCGTCTATAAGATTAGATCCATTGAATGAAAAGTGGTAAAATTCATTGCAACAAGAAAGCTAAGAGCTTTAATTTGAGATATTATACTCGTGTTTAAATTACCGCATATTTATTCACCTTGAGGTGGAAATTGCGACATCAATTCACATGAATAAATATGAGATTCACTTAATAGCTGGGTGGTAGGAGTGTTAAAGATGTGAATTTTGCTGTGTGAACTTTCCGGACCAATTCACCTGACATCCACGTCAGCACGGGCAATAATTATCTAGCCCTCAGCTTCATATTGATTGCTCTTAAACATGTTAGCAAGAATTTATTAACCATAAATTCTTGATGTTAGACATGTGTTGAAAGTGCATATCATTTGACTGCACATAGCTTGGGGATATGCTTTGTTGCGCATTTGCGCTTACCCCACAATTGATTCTCACGCTCAAGCAAATATAACAATCTGAATAATCAGCCATTCATATCACAACACTTAGTCATGTTTTAAAAAAAATACTTGCAAAACATTTCCATAGCATAATTTAGCCAATATCAGTCATGTTCAATAACAATCAAGGATTTCTAATGTCTGAGATATTACAATTGGACAACATGTCTTGCTGATCGGGTTTCTCATGGAAAGTGTATATTGATATTAACTGTTGTGGTGTTGAAACCGTATGCAAATACATGTAGGGCCTACATATGTTTTCCTGCATTTCACAGTCAAAATAAAATGTCACTGAACTTGAGAAATGGTTTGTAGTATTAAAACGCTCAGTAAATATTTAGGAGGTGTGTAAAAAAACAAAATATTTTTCATCAGAAAGGAAACAAACTGTTTTCAGCTTTATTTTGTAGTCCTTCACCATGTTCACAGAAGAAATTTAAAGTAGAAATGCACATTTTCTTGATTGGTATGTTTTGATTCTAATTGTGCATATGTACTGGTAAGTGTTTTTTCTCCACATAAATGTTTGTGTCAAGTGGGTAATAAAAATCAACATTCTATAGCTTGAAACTTTAAGGGACAGTAAGCATGGTAAGGGATAATTGTTATGCTGGATAAATAACTCCATCTGAAATATTGTTTTTTAAACAGATCCTTCTACTATTTTCATTATTCTACTTGTTTTATTTAATTGCCAGATTAATATTTCACCAAGATGATGAAGCAATTTTGTTTGGACACTTTAAACAAATTATTTACAGATCAACTTATTTTTTCTTGACAGCATAAAATACAAATAATCCCAAAATATTAACTTTATTCAAATAAATTCAGTAAAACATATAGCATAACCAAAATAGTTATACATTTATAAACCGCGGTGCAATGCGAGTCAGAGCTTGAATGAAAAAAAATAACTAAGAAATTTTAAAAACAAAATGTCCTGAGAGTACATGTATTTCAAAATTAGATTTAATCAAAATATGAGCATGATAAATATATCTATCTTCATCACGTTCAGTAAGTTGTGACACATATCATGCATGATATAGCGAATACATGAACAGTTAAACCTGCTATGAGCAGCCACCCTTGTAACACAGGAAAAGTGGCCTTTTAAGGCAGGTGGCTGCTCATTGGAGGTTCATTTGTATACAAAATGTCATTTTAAGGAATGGCCAAGTGGCCTCCCATAGGAGGTTGGCTGCTCATAAGAGTGGCTGTTCATAGCAGGTTCTACTGTATTTATATAGATATTAACTAGAAACAAATGTTTGAGTACTGAGTAAACACCCAAGATGGCTCTCCCTCTCACTTTTCAAATAAAAGACTTTAGTTCTAATGTTAGCAGATAGTCAATATAAATACATGTAAATATGTCATATTATTAGGCAGAGGTCTATACAGAACAAGTACATGAGTTATCGGATAACCAGCTTTGGAAGTTTTCAGGGTGCCAACATGCCAAGGTGCTAATTTGACAAAAAAATCAAGATGGCCACCATGACCCAGATACCTTTCCAAACATTCTGAAAAAAATGATGCAATCTAGGAACTATTATTAATTAGTAATATTAACTGATTAACCAGTAAGTTGAGCAAAGCTTGAGTGTATTGGAAGAGTGGCTTGAAGTTATCATGGGGCCACACATGACAGCGGACAACAGTGTACAGTTCAGGCCTCCCCTATCATGCCTATGGAAAGGGGGGGGGCAACCTCGATAAGCATTATGCTTCTGTTGTCACCTTTTTTTTTATGATGTTTCATTGGCATATATTTGTTGTGTGAATTACTTCTGTAATTGTCATGAAAAAAAATAAATTCTCAATCAATCAAAAAAAATAGTCTGAAAAAAATTAAGGGGAATTATCCTTATGCATCTTCAATTGCTAATCTCACCTCATCCTTGGATAATAGATTATCTCCATCTTCATCAATCTCCTTAAAAATATTCTGGACTGCAGCACCTTCTGATATCTTCAAAAGCTCCACATCAAACATTAGTGTAGCTCCAGCTGGTATTTTGCCGCCTGTAACATATTATATATTGTTTCTAACCCTTTAACCGCCAAATCATACTCAATTGGAATTTTCACTCACTTGCAGTTGTGTCTTGCTGACACAATCCACAACAGAAAATTATTCAGATTTGACTAAATGGATGTCTGCTGTTTTCAAATATTACTGATTGATGTCATGTCATATCTAAATCTTTAAAATTATGAAAAACCGAATATATTCAGTATTGGAAGTTAAAGGGTTAATAGCTAAAATTACCTTAACATACAGTAACCCGCATGTTTAAAAAAAGTATTTGGTTAAAACATCTACAACATATTGAGCCAATTATTGATTAACCCTTTACCCGCTAAGTTATCTTTTGAAAATTTTTGTAAACATTTGCAATTTTTTTTGTAAAAAAATTCATTCTCAATAACAAGATAACTGTGATTAATTAACATGCTAATAGAACAATGATCATTTAGTTGTGCTTATCGCTTAAGCCATAAATAATTATACATTCTGCATGAGAACATAGGCATCTGCATGAAGTGTTGGGCCTACATACTGGTATTAATTTTGTTACGGTCAATCAATAGTGGCATAATCTTTGCAAAATCGATGATTCATTTGCAATAATTAGTTTTGGAAGAATTGCGCAAGAAGACATTTTCACATAGGGGCCTGTACACATGTGATTTGTACTATTAATTATCATAGAGGTATAAATCTCATTTTTGGTAAATTAGGAAGTGCCTTTTAAGATCTTTTAATACCACAGTAGAGCAAGAAAGACGTGACATTGACCCAATGTAAGCCACCATATGCGACACTGGTCCAACATTCAAACGGCATTGGGTCTCAAGTTTGGCAATCCGTTAAATTCATTGTCTTGGTGACAATCCATTACCTGCTCCTTTATCTCCGTAGCCCAAATGTGGAGGAATTGTAAGTTTTCTCTTCTCCCCGACACACATGTCTAGAAGCCCCTGGTCCCAGCCTTGGATCACTTGTCCTTCACCCAGTGTGAACTCGAATGGGGAGTCACGATCAACACTAAAAAAACAGCGATCGGTTTGACAAAATATTTCCTACATGTGAATAACTATTGCAAAGAAAATGTAGACTATAAATAATCTTAATATTTAAGATAGGCCTACCAAGAATACATGATGAGTTAGGCACTATATAATATTCTTAAATTAAGATACCCAACTCCCAAGTGTAAAATTAATGTCAAAGGAATCACAATTAATTTAAATAAATTGTTCATTTGTTGCAAGCATTCTTGAATTCTAAGTCCTAGGGGGGGCAGTAGCCTAGACCTAGGGAGGCTAGGCCAGGGCTGGCCCACAGGCTACAACAATTACAAAATGTGTGCCAGCCAACAATAAAATTTCATGGGTGATTTACCTGTTTACATTGTTTTAGTGCTAAGGCTTTATCACGTTTTTATTTTTACCTGGAGTCAAATTTGGAGCCATCTGAAGCCAGAGTTCCAGTGTAGTGCATTGAGAGACGCTGTCCATCCTGGGATGTTTCTTCGCAGTCATCTGGTTTGAAGACAATTTCAACGTTGAGTTCTTCTTCACTCACCACTGTTGCTGCTAGAAAGCCCAACAAGACAAACGATAAACGCACAAAATTACACATCTTGCAATCAAGGCTCACGCTTAAACAATGAACAAGCTGTTCTGAGTTTGCGGCTGACTGGTTGCAGTTGTACACGTTCACTCTCCCACAAACTCAACGTGGCACTGGTGTTGCAGTGTCGTGCCGGGGGGATTCCCTCTACACCAGCATGTTGATTATGTGGACGGGGTTTTCTAACCTTTGACCTGGATATCGTCCACCAGGCCACCATGGCGCTTTTTGATTGGTCCAGGCTGTATCAGGTGAAGGTCACAAGGCCGCTTTGCCGGAAACTGTGATATTTTGGGTTTGTTTTGTTTTGCATGTTTCTACTTGATGCTCAAAGAACCCCATGATTTTGCACCGTATGTTAGCATGTTCACGTTTCTATTAACTTATACAAATTCAGAGTAGCGAAGGGTATTATGTGCTGAAGCAATTTTGGGCGTTTTTATACCGAATCGACATCGTCACTCGTCCGATGCCGGCGATGGCCTCACGACCCCACGTCACTGTCAGTGTCACACACACTCGTGACTCGTCTCTCTCACACTCGTCTCTCTCTGACACTCACACTGCAGTCACACTCACAGTCACAAAAATAGTCACACTCACACTGGTCAAAGTCCATGACTCATGCCGTGGCATGAGTCATGACCATGCAGTCACACTCACACAACTTCACAAGGCTGGCAAGTGACACTGACTCTGACATTAGTGACAGTCACAGTGACTCACTCAGACTCAGTCACACACACACAGTCACACTCACAGTGACAGTTACACTCATGACATCTAGAACAGTCGTGGAGCGAAATAACAAGACAGATCCTTGAAGCAGAAGATAAATTTATACCGAAAAAAACTGAAAGGAAGGTTATCAGAAAACCAATATGGATGAATGAGAAAGCTATCACCAAGATAAGAAAGAAAAAAGAACCATTCAGGCGATATTTGGACACAAAAGAGGGAAAAGACTATACGGCGTATACAAAAGCAAGAAATCAGGCCAATTGGGAGACTAGGAAAGCTCATCAGTCATTCGAGAAAAAAATGCTAACGAAGAAAATTAAACCCCAAAGCTTGATAGATAGGCAAACAGTAAACTCAAGGTGAAGTCTGGAATATCGTACCTAAAAAATGATAAAGGAGAAAAGATATCGGATGACCGTCTGAAAGCAGAGGCACTAAATAACTTCTTCTCTAGTGTATTTACCATTGAGGACACAACAAACATGCCAACTTTTGAAGATAGACCAGTGTCAAACACCCTAAATGAATTAAACTTCACACAGGCAGATGTACAAAAAATCCTGCAAAACCTGAAACCCAGCTGACAAAGCCCAAGGGTTAGACGGAATGCACCAAAGAGTACTGAAAGAGCCAAACACAGAACTTGCTATACCCCTCTTTATCCTCTTCAGAAAAACCCTGGAATATGAGCAGATACCAACAGCTTGGAAAAAAGGCCAGATAATCCCGATTTTTAAGAAAGGCGACGAGAGCTCAGTATCAAACTACCGTCCTGTTAGCCTAACATCTGTGATATCTAAAGTAATGGAAACCCTAGTAAGAAATAATATTATGGAACATCTATTAAATGAAAAACTGCTGGCAGATGCCCAACATGGCTTTGTGAGTGGCAGATCATGTGTCACACAGCTAATAGAAACAATAGAGGAATGGACACAAATGCTTGATAAAGGAAATTCTGTGGACGCTGTGTACTTGGATTTTCGTAAGGCTGTTGACACGGTGGCGGACGAAAGGCTTTTGATCAAATTAAAGGGATATGGAGTAAACGGCAAGGTTTTGTCATGGGTAAAAGCGTTTTTAACAGACAGAAGACAAAAAGTGTTAGTTAACCAATCTCAATCCTACTGGGCAACTGTGACAAGTGGTATCTCACAAGGTAGTGTCCTAGGACCACTGCTATTCATAATTTTTATAAATGACCTGCCAGACTGTGTAAAATCAGCCATAAAAATATTTGCAGATACAAAAATCTATAGAGAAATCAAAGACCAAAGTGATATAAAACAACTACAAGATGACATAGATAGCTTAAAGAAGTGGTCGAGAGATTGGTAGCTACTTTTTAACGCCAGCAAATGTAAATGTATGCATCTAGGTAAGAAAAGCGATAAACATAACTACATAATATCAGAAGAAGGGCAGATAGAGTTAGAAGAAACAACAGTAAAAAAAGATCTAGGCATATGGGTGGACAATGAATTAGGGTTTAAGGAACATAAATAAAGTAGTAAACATGGTAAATAAACATGATAAACATGATAAAGTAAACTCAACTTTAGGCATAATAAGAAGATCTTACACATACAGTGGCGAATCCAGAATGTGCAAGAGGAGGGGGCATAAACCACATTTTGGCTGAAAAAAGGGGTGTTAGCTTAACTTTTTTCCTAAAAATGCATGAAAATGTAATATTTTCACTAATAAAGGGGGAGGGGGGCGTACGCCGGCTACGCGCTATGCTGGATCCGCCACTGACATACCTGGACAGGCAGAATCTAGCCTTACTATATAAAGCACTGGTACGTCCACTATTAGAATATGGAAATCTGGTATGGTCACCATATCTTAAAGGTGATATAGGAAAATTAGAAGCAGTGCAACACCTTGCAACAAGAATTATACCCTCGCTCAAAGAATTACTGTATCAAGAAATGGTGAAGTTACTAAAGTTGCCATCGCTTAGGTACAGTAGAACTAGAGGGGAAATGATTAAAACCTACAAGTATTTGCATGGTATAAACAAAGTATTAACCCATTTTTTCCCCTTGTCCGAAGACTGACGCACCGAAGACTGACATTCACTAAAGTTAAACAAAGTGAGAAACAACACAAATAGGAGGAGTATCTAATGTTCTACTTGCAACGTATTGTGGATGACTGGAATTCCTTGTCAGAGGAGGTAGTAATGTCACCTACACTAAACTGTTTTGAAAACAGACTGGACAAGTTTTGGTCAAACAGAATGTACTCAGAAACTGATATCCCGTACACAACATGTATATAAATATCTCAAAGAGAACGCCTACACAGAAATAACTAATGGCGGGCCCAGAAGGGTCTCACACAATACCACCAAAAACAAGTAACAAAAACTGTAACATAGCATATATGAGTAAAAATATTCTACTAAGAAGTCTTAAAGGCTGATAGGCTACAAGAAGTCTACTATGATGTTGATGATGATGACCCAAATGACAAATTACACAGTGTCCAACGGTGGACTGGAGGATGGTCCATAATGAAAGTTACCTTTTCGGTATCCAGTCAGTCAATTCTCAAGCAATTTTTATGAAATTTTGTAAGCTCTATTTTCTAGTCATTTGGCATCGATTCTGAAAATTTCGTAAAGAAATATTGGATAATTCAAAAGTTCTATGTGACATGTAGTAAATGTCTATTTATGAGGCTCCTCTATAAAATGTATAAATCCATTAACTTCATTTCGGTTTATTCCCAAAATTGCGTTAGATGTCAAATGGTCTAACTTTTGAAATACTAAATGCAATTTCGCGAAATTCTCAGGGTTGTTCCCAAATGATCAGATAATAATGGTTACAAATTTTCGTGACAATCGCTTGAGAATTGACTTACTGGATACCAAAAAGCTAACTTTCATTTTGGACCATCCTCCACCGTCGGTGAGACTATAGGCTAAGTCTCAAGAGTGACAAGACTCAACTTCTCAAGTGACAGTCATGATGAGTCAAGACTCAAGACTGACAAGACTGGCAAGAGTCTTGGTCACACAAAGTCATTTTTATAGGGTTTTTTTTTTCAGGATTTAGCCCTAGGCCTATGTGAATTTGTGAGACACTCACACTGCAATAAAACTTGAAAAGGCATATTTTTCTCTGCTCCTTTGTTCTTTTTGCTCACTATTAGTATTACTGGTAGGCCTAGGGCCTAGCCTAGATTCTAGAAATGAAGCCAACACCATAGTAGGCCTACTGTTGACACATTGTAGAATGAAAAGCGTTATTTGTTTCGAATGGCACTATTATCACCTTTTCTGGGGGTTTCCATCATTACTTTAGATAGGTAGGCCTACATTCAATAAATTTTAAAATTGTCCAATAAAATTATGCTGCTCAAGCCTTTTTTCTTAACTGCCTTAAATGCTAAAAGAAATATTTGACCACATTCCACAGTTTTCACTGAGCAAGAAAAATGCTGTGCTAAATTATAAAAACGTCCAAAAGATGGCACCTCAATGTTGCAAATTGTTGAAGGGGTACAGAATCTAAAACATCACCCCTGGAGACACTTGAACTTTTTGAAGCAGCTGAAGAAAACTACTGAGATGATGCCACTGTTGAGAGTTTTAGTTTTTAGCTACATCAGGGTACCCAACGAGTGCCCCGCAATACAGTAACAGTAGCAAATATACCACATATGCACATAACAATCAGAAATCTGGGCATAGCCTCTGTCCTCCGTTTTTTTTGTGTTCACGAGGGGGTCATGGAAAAAGAACAATTTTGATGGATTCTCATCCTTATACAGTTATAGTTATGAAACTTCCTTTTGCGCCCCATGAGGAAGTGCAGGGCAGGCAAACAAAACTTCACCCAGGTTTCACCCTGGACAAACTAGAGCAGCCTCCCCAGGTATCTAAATTCTTTGAGATTCCCACATTGTTCTGTCCAAGCGGTCTTAATGATGTCCTCCAGAACTTCCTCATACAGTGTAGGGCAGTGGGCATAGTCTATTTTTATATTTTTGCATTTTCTTACAAAAATTAAAAAAATGGCACATGTATAAAAAATTATGAGAAGGGGCCACAGCATGCCTGTTCTACTTACCTCTTCAAGCATTTGTTGCAGCTATCATGAATTTAAAGGCGAGAGCTGGCATCATTTTTCGTAATTGCGAGAAATATAAAGATGGGAACCCCCAGAACAGATGATAAAAGTGTCATTCAAACAAATAACTCTTTTAATTCTACAATGATGGCTTCATTTCTACCAGTAATAGTGAGCAAAAAGAACAAACAAACAAAGAAAAATATGTCTTTTATTACAGTGTCTCGCAAATTCACATAAATTTTGAAAAAACACGAAAAAAACACCAAAATGACTTCTTTGGATGTACCTACTTTAAATTTCCACAGGTAAAAATTAAAGTTTTTTAGCCATAAGGATGAAAATCCATCAGCATTTTTCTTCTTCCATGACCCTCTCGTGAAAAAAAGGTAAAGAGGGGCCGGAGGCTTTCAGGGGAAAAAATTCGTCATTTTTATTCACTCGCCAGCCGGGCTAGTGGAACAGAAAATTCACTAGCCCTTATGATTTTTTAATCGCCCTTACAAGTTTAATGTTTTTATGAAAAAAATTGCACGACTATGCGCGATATGGCTGAATCACTGGTTAATGATTTTTCCCCCTTCTGACCCATCTTCCGTAGGCTTCGCCTGAGCATTTTTGCTGCAGGTGGGTATTTTAGCTTTAATTAGCACATCTGCAGCTGTTTGAGCTCTAGTGAAGTCAAAGTAAATGGGCTAGTGAAATATGTCCAGCCACCCCACCTGAAAATGTCTCTGTCAGCCTTTATCTTCATATAAAGTTAAGTTATTGAACCAGCATTTCTTCTTTAGTTTTCTTTATTTTCTTCGCTGGTGGCGACCCCACCTTCCATAATTCATTTAGATTTAATTGGCTTTTCATAATTATTACATGTACAGACAATAAATTTAATTCGATTACATGTACAGACAATACATTTAATCCGACATTGGCTCACTAGTGTTGATTACAACTTGGAGAAAAAAGGGGCTATGTTGCCCACTTCGATGAAAAAAGGTGGCCATCTAAAAAAAACATAAACCGTTCTGAAAATGTAATAAAGTCAGTCATTTTAAACATAAAAATTATGTCAAATAAGCGTAGTTGAAAAAAAAAATATCTTCTTTCATATTGTTTAGGGGCTATTCAAGGTAACTGAACTTGATATATATGTAGTCCTATCAACAAAGAAGTAGGGAAGTCTATGGAGCTAATGTTAGGCCTATATTAGCATCGTTAGACCTTCTAAGTTTCAACACCCTTAGCCTATGTACAGTTATTCACATGTTTCTACGCCGACATGCATGCGCCAGCGGCAGCCCTATGTGTGACTGAAACTGGAGTATTAGCCACAGCTTGTATTCACACAAAATTGCAAGACGTTTTTACAGACGTTTTTATGTAAGATTAGTGCTTGATTTATCAGGCCAGTAATACATGAGTCTTTCAGAATCAGCAACAATTCAAGACTGCATCTATTCACCCACAACTCGCTGGGCAATGAAATGTTGTCAGCAAACTAGATAAATGATCTTCTTGATCAGTGCCATTTTGAACTGTGAAATATCGGGTGAAACTAATGTTGGCAACAACGACGCAATAAGTGACGCTGTGGGCTGTCATGGCTACCGCAGATCGGGCCACATGCAACACACGCGCCCACGCACCGCTGATTGATCAGGCCGTAGGTATACTGGACAGTAGTTTGTATAACAACTTGGTGAACGTGATTTTTATGTCCACGTGTGTCAGCATCAAACTTGATTCATTTGCTCACTTTTTAGCGTACCAAATCTTGAATTATGTGTGCTTCAGTGCTCCTCAAACGTAAATGTTTCTGATACACACAACCACGTGTGAGCCGAAACAATGCTCTGTAGAGCGCTACAACAACGACGTCTGTACATGCTGTGCGGCGCTCTGCAGTTATGCGTAAATAGCCACACATGATCTGCGGATCGCACAGGGAATCAGTCGCCAGCAGGGCTAGTGACGTGCTGATGTACAATCGCCCTTACATAATTCTTGTCGCCACGGGCGACCGGGCGTATGTGAATTTGCATCCCTGGGCTTTGCCCAAATTATGTGCATATGTGGTATATTTTCTAGTACTATTACTGTATTGCGGGGCACTCATTTGGTGCCCTGCTGTATCTAAAAACTAAAATTCTCAATATTAATTAATTGTATCCCTTCTGAAATTTGCAACGTTAAGGTCACAACTTTTGGTCGTTTTCATAATTTAGCTCAGATTTTGATCTAGCACAGGATTTTTCTTGTTCAGACGCAGACACAGGGTCACACACACCCCACAGTCATGTACACTGTCACTCTCAGTCACAGTGTCACTTTGCCCTGATCGCCCCTGAAACGTTTTCTTTGGAAAACTTTCAGGCACATTTTCAGGTGTGTCAAAAAATAAAATTGACGTAGCAAAAGTGAAGTTGTCTAGCCAGTAGCAAAATATATGAAAGACAAAATTGCGTGATGCACCATTAAGGCATTAAATTTGCAAAATTAGGCATTAAATTTGCAAAAAAAATGTGAATTGCGACAGCTTGGACACCCCTAATTTTGGGACTAAGTGACTGAAAGTCACACTGAGTGACTGACGGATAACAGTTGTTTTCGCCCCCCTGCTGTTTCACCCCCCTACGGCCTACCCGCTTGGCCCTAACGTTACTCATTCAGGCCGTTAAGGCTTAATGTTACCCATTCAGCCCCCTAGCCTAGGGCCCTACCCGTTCGGCCCTCGATCTAGCCTAGTAATACTAGTAAAATTGATCCCTGCACTGAAAGCGTTAAATGATACGTGAGACATATTTAAAAATATTTTTTTCTCTGTAGGTTGTATCAGCATTTGGTGTGTTTTGATGTGAGAAAAATGTTCAAGTCTTGCTAATTTGAATGGTTGTGTGATAATATTCAACACTGAATTCACAGTCACTGTCACGCAGTGAGGACACTACTTGGAAAGCTGAAAAACCCAGATATGCTTTACTGGGAAATTTAGGCAATAAATCCTATTATTCTCAAGAGAAAAATGCCAGATGCCTTCATTGGAGCATTTACTTGTGTCCGGTGATATAAAAAGTCCTGAAAAGGTGAACATGGAAGGTACCCTCTGGAAATGGACAAATTATTTCAGTGGTAAGTAATTAATATTGATATATTGCTGAATTTACAATTGCAAATTTAAATAAATTGTTATGTGCTCAGATAATGGAGGTTGTCTCTGATTCACATATATATAATTTTTGAATTTTAACAATTCACCAAGCCACTGTTTATTTTTGCATGGCAATTTGTGAATGATATCGTAATCAAGTTTCAGTGTTTATAATGTTAATGAGTACATGTATCACACTCAATGAAACCATAAAATTTCAGTAGGCTACTTAATTGTCATGACCAAATGTTACAATTTATATTTGAATCAAATTAGATAGATATATAATTATGACCAAAACTAATTCTAATAGTTAATGTTTTGATGGGTTATTTCTTATAATTATTTGCACTTGTATACATTTGTTGACCTGCAGGATGGCAACCACGCTGGTTTGTCTTGCAAGATGGTATCCTATCTTACTACCGATCTGAAGATGATGTCGTCAATGGCTGCCGTGGATCCATTAAGATGTCGGTTTGCGATGTTATTGGTGAGTCTACAGAGTAATGTTCATTAACCCTTGAGCTCTAAGTCTAATTTAAATTTTCACCCACTTGGAAGTTGTGTCAACTTTAACCCTTACAGCGCGAGGATAGACTTTAGTCGTCAGTATCTGACGTCTAAAGTCGATCCCCGCACTGTAAGAGTAAAAATATTTTTAATGATCGTACATGTAGAACCATAACATAGGTATTCGAAGGAAACGGGAAAAAAAACTATGAGATTTATGATGATTTCAAATTGAAAATAACCCTTCGGTCTCTATGATTTATACAAAAATATTTCAGCGCTTTAAGGGTTAATCCGTTTTTAGCCTTTTTATTTCTCCTTGACACAAGATAATTTGAATGAGAAATGAGCATTAATTTTTCTAGATTGGCGTATATTTTGATTCAAATTGTACACAAGTAAGTAATTGTAATTTTAAACCCACTTGAAGTTGTGGGTCGCCGCAGCGAGACACAACTTCATGTGGGTGAAAATTTCAAATGTTTTTTAGATGATTTAGGCTAAATTTTTTGAAATGTAGTGAATATTCATGTATACATGTACATAGTATATCTTTAAATTGTACGTATATTTTAAAGATTTTTTTCTTTTGATGATTTTTCAGTGCATCCAGGTGATGCAACAAGAATTGATCTCACCATACCTACCGAAGCTCATTTTTGTGTGAAGTCTGCCACACCCCAGGAGCGGCAGCAATGGCTAGTGGCACTGGGTAGTTCAAAAGCCTGTCTCACAAATATAGCGCCTGCAGCTACAACACAACCAGGTGAGGCACTAAATCATTTGAAGCTGAAAAATGTGTTGGAAATTGTTCATTTGGTAACAGCTACTGTACTGTTTTACTCAATGTTGCCTTGTTGGATAAAGACGTTTTTTTACAACCTATTTGATTCTTACTTCCAGATATACCAGAGGAACAATTAAAAGCCAAGAAGTCAGAGCTGAGACTGTATTGTGATTTACTGATGCAACAAGTGCATTCTGTGAAAACAGCTGTCAAAAACGAAGATCCACCAAGTGTACAGGTTAAATTTATTTATTGGTTTCCACATTTACCCTTAATCATGTTAATAAAGCGTTACATTATATAATTTAAGTTATTACCCAATTGAAATCATGTTTTGCTACCGGCACCCACAACGTCAGAATCTGAAATCTACTGAGGTCAGATTCTGATGTCAAAAGTCGGTCCCCGCACTGATAAGGGTAAAAAGTTACATAATTTTTTTGCTAACATAGCACTTGTATTTTTAATGTAATTGCAGTATGAACAAATGATTTTTTGTTTATTTCAATGCATTACTAACTTTGTTTCAGCAACTGGATGATGCCACATCATTACTAAGCGCAACCTGTGATACCTTTATTCAAACGTTAGATGACTGTATGAAACTTTCCCATGCCAGTACACAACAGCCCCCTCCGTCACCCACTAGAAAGTCTATGTCAAGGGTAGGTTATTTAAGGAAAGTTTTAGAAACTGATAATCCATTATACTTATTATTCTATAGTCAGGGTTTGAACTAACTTTACATTAGTTTTTCCTATTGAAGGCTACTTAGCATAATGTAAAGTTTGAACCTTCACATTTGTCTGCCAATTTACATTAGTTGAACTCAAGGGATACTGATATATTGGAAAAATATAGCTGTCCCAACATGTGAAGAGTGCAAACACATATCTTTCTGATTGAATTTAACTAGCAAAGAATATTGAGAAAAGTATGATACATTATGAGCTTTATAGTAGTAAAACATAGTAAATATTATTTTTTAATTAAAAACTAATGTTCAATCATACAAATGTCTTAGCATTCACTTTTTCTCTCTTTTTTTTCAAAGCAAACTTCGCGGACCAATAATTCTGTGAATAGGTCCATATCAACTGATAGCCAAAGGTGAGATTGTGACTATTATTATGATAATAATAAATGACATTGGGATAATTAGAAAATTGGAAAACAATAGCTTAGTTACACATATCATGAAAAATTACATTCACACTTGTTATAATTGGTTCATTGTATTTTCTCTGTATTATTGCAATGCAAAACAACCTTTAAAACAAACCTAAGATTTGTCAGTTAGAGACATGCAGATCTTAATTCTTAAAACATGCCCAAATATTTTGACATCATTGCTCTGTGCTAGCTTTCATAATTTTCTCATAATAGGTAGATCGTTAAAAATGCTCTCTGAGGTAATTAGCTAATTTGTCTTCAAAGCTATCGACAACTCTATGTATGTTTATGGTTTTAGTTGTACCCTAGTTGCCTCTACCGTATCTCTGTAATCAGTGTGGTGCTTTATGTCCCGCTGTTTGTACACAGTGGGCCACTCCTTTAATCTATTTATTATATGAATATTTTTCGGGTGAACTATGTATTTACAGCGGGAATTCCTAACTGAAGAATAATTTATGCAATAATTTATGGATATCAAATCTCATTTAAGATTTTAAGTTGGATGACACAAATATTTTTAGAGTGCCAGTGTGCTTGTTTCTGTGCTTGTACTTGTCGCCACTGTTTTATGAATACATTGTTAAATTTTCCTTTATTTTATTTTGATTCTGCCCTTCCAGAAGTGTTAACTCGGTTAATGTGGAAGATGAGATAGTTACAGGGTATGTTATTAGCCAAATGGCAATGACTTGTTACTGCCCTTTTGGCTTTGCACGGCATAATCAAGCTTGTTCTTGAATACAATTAACTGCAATATAAGATGTTTATTAACCCTTTCAAGCCTGACCATGGTCATCTTCATCCACTACAAGCCTCGAATTGCTGTCGCACTTCTCGACTTGTAGTGGATGAAGATGATTTGATGTAGTTTAAAAATTAAAGACAATTACCATGTATTGGTAAACCAGTTTCATTGAAATTTTTCTTCTAAAACCGTCAGTAATAAAATTGAGTTTGTTTTTAGGGATGTAAAATGATGCTTTAGTGCATCGTGAGGACTTAAAGGGTTAATGCATAGTAGGCCTACTTATCTAACAACAACTTTTTATCATTCAATGAACTCTTTTGTTGCTTCTGTTGACAAGTTAGCGCAGCTTTACTAATGCTTTACTAATACACAGAATGCGTTGCTGGCTGGAGCAGTCGGAAGAGTACAATTACAAGCAATTATCATTAGAAAAGATGTGACACAATCATGTTTTTCAACAATCATGTTTATTAATCGAATAATATCAGAAATACATCATGTATTTCTGATAATATCAGAAATACATAATTGTGGCTTATGTATTTCTAATAATATGCAATTGTAACATACATGTTCTATTTTTATTCATATATCACATTATTAATAAAAGTAAAGTACATAGAAGTCGATTTCTCCAGAACCAGCATGTTTATTTCCAAGATGGTCTAATTCATTAAAAAAAAATAGTAGTACATACCAGGTAGAAATTTTTTTATCAAGCCCCACTTTAAAACATCAAACAATGTTACTTGAATAATTACATAGAGACAATAATTGAATATATGAAAAATACTCAATACAGATTGGTTCAATACTTGAAAGACATTGATACAATTATCAGTTCCTAATTTTGAACATGATTCCAATTCTTTGTTAACTGTATTTTATGTGGATGGTCAATTGGCATACTTTGGAACAAAGAATGTTCTCACACATACTCTTGTTGTACAAACCTTGTCTTTTCACTCTGAATAGTGAGCAGTCGCTGCTGCTTGCCTTTGTACACCAATCAATACTGCTATACATTATTCATTTAAACCCGTGGTCCACTGTGAAACAGGCTAATTTGACAGTCAGTGATCTGAGGTATCCTCAAATACATTTGTCTGTGTGAAAACAGTTTTCATTGAATGATTTAAAGTGTGAGAGCTATACAATGTATGTTGCGTTAGCCCACCCCATTGTTTTCAGTGGGTCATTGAGGTATCGCATCATATATTTTATAGTTCTCACTATGGAATTAGTTCTGTAGAAAGTTTGTAAACATACAAATTTATATTATGATACCTCGGAAAATTACTCAGATTACTGACTGCAGTTTATGACGTCTATGGCACAATGTTTTGTGAGGCCCCCTTGTCCCGCAAATTATAAATAGTTGATTATCCTCTCTTTAGCTTGTAAGTTTTCTAGCTATAAATTTCACCCATTCAGGTTGTACATCGCTGAAAAGATCCACAACTTAAAATGAGTAAAAATAATATATATTAGCCAAATCAGTTACCTAGTTGTTACAATTTTGCTGAGCAAAGACCATGAAGACATGTTCAGAATGATTGTGTGATGAACTCTTAACCCTTACAGCACCGGGATCGACTTTAGTCGTCAGCATCTGACGTCTGTAGACGTCAGATGCTGACCACTAAAGTCGTTCTCCGCACTGTGATATTTAAAATATTTCTAATGGTCGTACACCCATGACATGGGTATTCAAATTAATCGGAAAGAGCCAACTAAGACATTTATGATGATTTCAAATTGAAAAAAACCTCGGGCCTTCAAGGTTTTCATGAAAAAATTCAGTGCTTTATGTGTTAAGTTGGTGAACAAAGACATGATCAAAGCTTCTACTAACATTATTGAGATTTATTTTCCTGAAAATCAGTCTCTGATTGATAGTGGATCATAAAGCTTGTACTTAGGCCATAGGCAAAGATAATGGTGTAGGAATGCTGTTATTATCTATTAATTTTAATTGGTAAATTTGGTGATGCAATATCCATGTATATGTAGGTTGTTGGAGATCTTTTCACAATTTTTGCATTCTGATTAATTGTAAAAAAGGTATTGCAAGTTTGATGAAGTATTGTTTTGATTATTGGTTGTTATTTTAATTTGAGATATGAGACAATGCTGGTTTAAGTATAGATGTAGTAATAATGTATTGTAAGTACTCCAACTATTGTAATTTGTAATTACGTTTTTTAAAGAAACACTCCAAGCACCAGGTATTTCTTCTCATTTTGATTCACCTTGAGATGTGAATTGCTGCTGCAATCCTCAAGGTGAATAAAAATGCCCAGATCTTAAAAAATAACCAAGTATAATATCCAAACCCTTTAGGCCCTCACGATGCATTAAAGCATCATTTTCATCCATGAAAACATACTTAATTTTCTTATAACAAAGGGTTTTAGAACGAAAATTTCCATGAAACTGGTTTACCAACACATGGCAATTTTCTGTAATTTTTTAAACCACTTTAAATCATCTTCATCCACTACAAGTCGAGAATTGCGACAGCAATTCGCGGCTTGTAGTGGATGAAGATGACCATGGTAAACTCAGGCCTTAAAGGGTTAAATGAAACCTCAGATCGTCCTTATTGTGATGGACTGTACCATTTTTGGTGGGTTGGGCGAGAGACCTTATTGTCTTGTTCTGAACAAAGATTTGGGACAAAAAGTGACGTCACTCCATTCAGAAAACATGTATACAGGCGCATTTCATTCATGGAATGGCCCTTTCCGCGGGTCGCCTCAAATATTCCTGATACAATATAGAGCATCTTCACACGGTTTCACATCTGACTGTATGAACTTTTGAAATGGTCCCTTATTATCTATAGTAGACCCTTGCCATATTTGGTTATTTGTGAGAGGCTGGGTGATCATGAACATTAATTAGCCTTGGAGAATGAGGTCAGCACCTCTACAGTCTGACCAAGCTCTGCAGTCTGACTACCTCTCCACGAGCCCACAATCCCAGCAGACAAGAGGCACTGATCCAATGATGTTTTAATGTTGGCTGCTGCTGAAGATGCTGTGCCAACATTTAAACAGCATTGGGTCAATGGCTTGCCAACACATCATCTTGTTAAGGAACTCACCAGTCACTGCGTGGGGGGCGTGTTCAACACTGAATACATACCCAGTAACTACGATGCGCTGACCCGATGCTGATACAATGTTAGGCCAATGTCACAGACAATGGGCCAACATCATATCACGTTGCGAGTCTGGTCGATACGTCTCGGAAAGCACGGGACATTGAAGCAATGTTGGTTTAATGTTGGCCTACTGTATGCGACGCTGGGGCAACTTCAAGCCAGCATTGGTTAAATTTCTTGTGTCAGCTAGGACGTAGACTACATTATTATACACACCACGTACTCAAGCAGTCTCTGCTGCCAGACTGTTGTGCATAGGCCCAGGTTTACAACATTAAGTCGGTATCGAAAGAATTGCTGGGTTCAAGCGGAAGAGGTGATAATATCACAAGAGAAAATCACCTGCCGGGATGACACAATCATCATGTATTGAAGCTGCTGCCATAGCACCTTCACTTAGGGTTGCCTACATCATGTAGGGCCTATAAGAGGTGATAATAATTTAGCCTAATGGCCATTAGGCCTATCTGCTTATCGTGAATTTTCAACCCGATCACAATGGGATACCATGAAAATGCGGCTAAGTCAGACAGTTATCGCAGCCAACTGCATATTATATCTTAGGCAAATAGACTTCAATAACCAGAAAACACGAGATGTCGACCCAATGACGGGTTATCGATGGTAATGGACGCTGACCCAACCTTAAACCAGCATTGGTTCAACATATTCGTTTGGCTGGGTACCACCACTGTCACAATGTACATTAAATGTCCCATAGCATAGGCCTTAGCTGATATTTTGTAATACTTAGGCCTACTCTCAAGTGCCAAATAAACGTAGCCTACCGGTAAGTTTATTTTTTTAGCGTCGATATCCTCCAGGTATGGGCTTATTACAAACGGTAGGCCTACGTTTATTGATTTTTTCACAGGTCATTCGCAGACTGTAGGCCACTTTAAAACACCCACCAGAAAAAATAATTGATTTTTCATTTATTTTTTAACCGCCGACACCCCTTCTGGAGCCCGCTCAAAAAAATAACAATAAACACGTCTTTTGCCACCAATACATCGTCAAATGTCCGCCCCCCGTCCCAATCTAGGTCGATCTATTACAGTGCGCCAGCAGGGGGCTGCTCTATGTTCCAAAGGTTCAGTGTTCTGAAGGTTCTGAACCCTGTTTCTTTTTGCCCTTTACTTTTTATCCCTGTTACTTTTAATATGTCCGCACACCTTTCAATATAGCCGAATATTATGCTCTACTGTTAGGGTAGGGCCTCTTCCACCATAGGCCTAGGGCTCATCCTGAATTTCAAAACAGACACTCAAAACATCATGAAACTAAAATTAAAGCTTCCCACAAAGGATTTAACCATGAACATCTGTAATCCAGGCTGTAGATAACAATTAGATTGTAATGATTCGATTTCATCAATGGTTTTTATCAGCCAATTTCCACACACAATGTTCATAAAATAATCTCATCTGCTTATAAACTCACTTTGTTGAGCAGCTACACAGAAGGAAAAGTAATGGTCACATGTATTGTCCCCAAGGCCAATCAAATTCATGATATTTTATTTTCATGATGTTTTGAGGGTTTTTTTTGTAATTCGGTATGAGCCCAATGGTGTATTAGGCCCTACCCTAACAGTAGGGCCTAATGTTTGGCTAGTTTCAATATTGATCCACTGTGTACAGCGCTGGCCTGTCATTAAGGCAACATTGGCTCAACGCCTCGTCTTTGTATTGAAATGGTTACATAGGCCAATCACTCAGCCCCAAACACATGAGGCCTTTGGCCATAGTTACGTTATGTATTTTATTCAAAATATGATATTTGCTGCACAAATGCTATGAGTGTTTTCAAGCAAATTTCAGACCAAATAAATTCAACTCTAATTGCTAAAATGCTTTGTGGTAGATACTTGGTTAATCTAATAATTAAATTTTTAAGACGTATATTTTTTCATAAGCATAAATATTTTTTGTCATTTCAAATGAATGAAAAATAGTTTGAAAAATATCGACAGCATAAGGCTGCCTTTCCATTGACACATGAGACCTATCCATACACGCGATCGGCCGCGTGACCAGTTCGCCGCGAGGCCAGCAATCGCAGATGTAGCAATTTCTGCGTTTATCCACCTTGCGTTTATCTCTATTTGCTGGGCTGCTGTGACACTGTGATGTATTATTCGTATAGGCCTAATCATACACACTGTATAGGCCTTCAATGTCAGGTAGGCCTATCACACGTTCACCGGATTACAAGGGTTCAACATTAGGCCTGATAACGGTATAATTTTATAGTATATATAATTCATGTTGTTGTTATGTTATTTAAGAATATCAAATTAATAAAATAGCAGGCTGGTTTAATGTATGGATACAACTACCAAGGACAGGCCAGAACCAGATCACCACATCTCCGACGCGTTTTTGTGCGTTAAGACACGTTTAGTTGCGCCAATGGAAAGGTTCCTGCCGCGCGGGCAATCACGTGCGATCGGCCGCGCGGCCATTTAATCGCGTCAATGGAAAGGCAGCCATAAAAAAATTATCAGCAACATAAGGGTTAAAGGGTTAAATTAGAGTATAATGTGTTGCTGTTGTTGTTTCAGTTACATTCCATCCACTACACGTTCAAAATCACCTGGACTAGTCAACTCTTCACGCAGCCGAACGCCGTCAGAGAGCTCTCTACATTCTACAAACGACTTTTCTGCTGAAGGCCTGACTTTGAGTATCGGCCCAGAGACGACACAACAGATAAGTTCTACTCCCTCGCCCAGGAATTCTGTCACTGGTTCCAGCACCGGGTTTAATCTGACAGGCGTCGTTGAGGAGGAAGAGGAATACCAGATACAGACAATGTTCACTAGCCTACCTGCAAGGTAAAGCCACTGCTATAAAAATGATCAGAATAAATCGTCACCTAAGTATTAAAGGGTCAGATACTACCCTTTATTACTGGGTGAAAAAAAACATAAACTTAACTGAGCTGTTCCAAGTGTGAATTCTACAACTTTACATAACATACTAGTGGAATTATACAATATTTTACTTCTTAGAAATGTAAAAGAATTCAAGACATAAAAAATGTAAATGTTTTTTGACCCTTTAAAAGCAATTGAGGCTTTTTTACAACTGGAATTTCAACTTGATTCTTTTAGAGAACATTGGTATCCCTACTTTATTCTGATGATATCGTAAACATGTTCACAGCTGATGTGGTGGCCTCAAGATTGACAGCTGTCACCCACTTGACACAAGACGTTGTATCAACATTGAATCAACGTCATTGACCTCGATTCAACTTTGATACAACATCTTGTGCCCATGACAGTCTCTGACAAAAACGTGTCACACCTAAACAGCTAGGACACAGTTGCGCTGATTAAAAAAACTAATTTGCTTTTTTGTAGTTTTATGGACATAAAGCTGTCAGAAGATGGTGGCATTCCAACCCTGATTTTTCTAGATTCTTGTCGAGAAATTTTGCCAATATTTGGTGAGTTTATGTCGAAAAGATTTTTATGAGCGATGAACATGTAGTGTTAGTTTTTTATGTGAACTGTTAACTGTATGTATTATGCTGGTATGAAAATGTTACAAATTTAATGTAGCATGTGTAGCATGAATTTCTGATATATTTAGGCATTTATTTTCAATTTTTGTACTTGTTAGCACTAGTTCTACCAATAAACTTTGTCATTACAAAATAACAAACATTAACAAATATAATACACATAGGAATATTTTGGAAAATAACAATTTACACAAATTTCTTTCTTCATTCTTTTGAAAATCAAAAAGCTATTCTAATTTTGTAAAATTGTACCCATCATTATGTGGTAAAAACTGTTTCTAAACTTACAGATAAGCTGAATTCTACAGCCTTTGCTCCTGTGAAAATGGATATGGCAGGAAACATAAGGGTAAGTGAACTACACAGGTTTTATGTCTGGAGAAGGTCAACATAGTAGGTCTATCAATTTTGTTCAACCAAAAAATGTCTGTATTTAAATCATAATAATTTACTTTTGTTTGCTGTTTTGAAATTATTAGTATTTTGTTAATTTTCAATCCTATATTAGTTGTGACCCCTCAGATGTTAAATTGGCATCATGGTGTATTTCACTGTGTGCCAACAATTTGTTGGTGGACCATATCTCAATATATTTTGTGAAAATATATTTTACCGTTAGCAATAATGTGCACAGTAAACCTTTTGGGTCCCCAGATGTTGCTTTTGGGTGTCGATAGACCTCCACCTGTTTATCGCACATTTTCAACACCTTGCATTTCTGATTGTGAATGGCTAGTTTACAAGCTGTATCTCACAACCATTTATTTTAACATTATTTTCTAGCATCCTATCTGCACATGCCTCATGTCTTATTATTTCTGGATTGATATATAAACTGTAGTGGTCAGGGACTGTTCATTCTTGATGTTTCTCGTGTTTGGATAGTATTTTGGAAATATTTTTAACCTCTACCTTTCTGTTTTGTAGAAAATACAGCAAAAATTCCACACGAGTCCCGATCAATTTGGTACATTACAAAGTCTGGTGGTATATGAGCTGCAGCATAAAGAACACACCAATTACAACTCTGCTACATGTGCTCTACTCTGGTTAAAACGGTACAGGAAAACCTAACCCTTAAAACACTGAATGATTTTTGTATAAACCATGGAGACCAAAGAGTATTTTCAATTTGAAATCATCATAAATGTCTTAATTAGCTCTTACAGCTTTTATACCTATGTTATAGATCTACAGCCATTATAAATATTTTAATTTTTCAGTGCGGCTATCGTCTTTATACATCAGAATCTACTTCTACAGACGTCAGATTCTGACTTATAAAGATGGTCAAAAGGGTTAATTGTTTGATATTTTACATAATTATGTGATGTATTAAAATTGAACTACCCGGTAAATGGTTGAATAATTTATTTCTGTTGTTCCACATAACTAGTATATCATGCACTGTTATGGTAACCGTTTTATTGCGAAGTGATTTCCACCCACCTGAAGTTGTGTGTCGCTGACGTGATCCACAACTTGAAGTAGGTGAAAATTTGTCAAATTAGAGGCCAAGTATTGTTTAAATGTTACTGTTAAGTAATGTACGTTGAAGTGTTGATTAAAAGGTTGAGCACGAATATTGTCATGCTTCGCTCTTAAAAGGTTATAAAAAATGTAGGGAGTTGTCTCGATGAAAACTAAAAATTCATGCCACAAGTCTTTACTTGTATCATGTCCAAGACTGTTTGATTAATTGAGTGGCTTTTTTTCTGTAGAGCCTTGGAGTACACACGTGAGTTCATGTCGCAGGTTTTAGTGTGTGATACAGATCTCTCAGATGCTGCCAACAAGGCGTACAGCAGCACGCTCAAGAAATACCACAGCTTTGTGCTAAGAGGAGTATTTTCTGTGAGTATGGGTAGTACATATTTTGTGAACATGGTTACATATAATGTTATGTTTTACCCGTTTTCTGCTGGAGATGCATAATTATATACATCATATGATATATTTTGAATAAAATTAATTCAGTAGAGCATGCCATGATTCATTGAAATACAGGTGCTTGAAGGTTCAATTTGAATTGTACAATATAAGAATTATCCGTTATTATTTTTTGATTTCAAACGATGAAAAATGTTTATATATGAAAAATAGACACCTTCAATGTTGAACTATGTGAATAATTGAGCAGCTACCAAGACTAAGTTATTAATTTAAGTGGCATATTATTTGGTTTAAAACTTAGCTTGAACCTGTATATATACAGGCCTAGCAGAACAAAAGTTAACCCTTAAAGCACTGAATTAATTTGTAAAAAACATTGCGACCAAAGGTTTTTTCAATTTGAAATCATCATAAATGTCTTAATTAGCTCTTTCTGATTCATATGAATACCTATGTTACAGGTCTACGGCCATTATAAATATGTCGATTCTTACAGTGCGGGGATAGACTCTAGTCGTCAGAATCTAACGTACAGACGTCAGATCCTGACAACAAAATTCTATCCCCGCACTGTAAGGGTTAAAGCGCTAGTCACATCTATCATGTCTATAACCGCTTTTAGCATTTATATAATATGATAAATGAGTAATAAAACTATTAGATCAGAATAAGTTTTGACTTAAATTGTACAAATGCAAGTAATTTTTACCCAGTTGAAAAATGTTGTGGGTCGAGACACAAATTCAAGTGGGTAAAAATATAAATTATATTATTTAGCACTTCAAGGGTCAAGAGTGTTGAAGTAATTCATAGCACCTTTCTTGCAGCTTGTAGTCAAGGCTGTTCCAGACAAACGAACATTTATTGAACAGCTAGCTATGAAAAAATGTGACACTGAAAAAGAGTCCTTTGAAGTGACTCTATTAAGACAAATGGAGGAGTATGCCACGGCTATGAATGAGATTCTGAAAATCCTAAGCGACTTTTACATCGACCAGGGACTGGACGGCAGTGAGCAAGTGTGATTGTGAAATACATATTTTCTGTGGTTTGTCGTGAGAAACTGGTCAATCCCTCGCTGGCTGAATTATTCTGCATTAACCCTTTGCCTGCTAGTGACGCATAATTATGATACGACTGCAGAAAAGTATTTCAATCAAACTTAAAGCTCAAATTTTACTTTTACTTCAATTTTTTCCTGAGCATCTGTTCCATCAATAGTTATTTTAACCCTTTCAAGCCTGAATTTACCATTGTCATCTTCATCCACTACAAGCCGCAAATTGCTGACGCAATTCTCGCCTTGTAGTGGTTGAAGATGAGTTGAAGTGGTTGGCAAATTAAAGAATATTGCCATGTATTGGTAAACCAGTTTCACGGAAAGGTTAATATCAGCTCAGATATGGCTCACCGTAGCCAGAGCTGAGCTGATCTGATGTTAAAATAACTATTGTGCAATATTTACCCTTGTACCATGTGTACCAATGTACTACTGCTGAGTTGTTTGTTACTATTTTCTTTCATTTGAAGCTGGATTTTCTGACAAAATTTCCAGCTTCAAATGACGAAAAATGTGTCTATTCGAGAAAAATAGGCACCTCCAAATTGAATTAGTTGATTAACTGAACATGTATTCTAGACTATGTTATCAAGTTTGGTGACATTTATTTTGAACAGAAGCATTCTTGAAGACAAATCTAGTATGACAAGGGTTAACCCTTAAAGCACTAAATTAAATAATTTAAATTTTCACCCACTTGAAGTTGTGTCTCGCTACCGCGACCCACAACTTCAAGTGGGTAAAAATTACTCATATTTGTTTAACTTGAGACTAAAAATTTCCAACTTAATGTTCAAACACTCCTTTCGATTCCAACTAACGTTTTCCAAATTTAACCTGCTAAGAAAACAGATTAAAAACAACTATAGTTGTGTTTGGCGGGTTATGGGTTAGGTATTATTCATAGTGACTTCACCGGGAGGTAAAGGCTTATCATTTATCCCATGTGTCATGAATTAGTCCTGCACTAGTACCACGACTCATGCGAATATTTAACATGGATTTAAGAATTAAAATTATTATAATGTGATTGTTTCCAAGTATCCTCTTTTCGTAATCAAAATGTAAAGAATTATAATCATGTCAGCTGTGTAGGGGGGAACTTTCACAAAAATATACAGTTGTAGATTAATACATCTTTATCCTATTCTCGAACGACATTACATTATAATTATGTAAAGAAACAATGGCTACAGTTAGTTTTTATATACATGTACAGTGCTTATAATACTCCTCATTTCAAATTTGTAAAGCTATTTTGGCTTTCCAACAAAATACTGTATTTATTCTAATAAGCGCCCATATTCCAATAAACGTCCACCCCTCCGATTTAAAAATAAAATCAATTATATTGTACACTATATGATCAGTAAAATACTACTCTAATAAGCGCCTGTTCCCCTTTAACCTCAGGGGATATTCTAATTAACACCCCAGGCGTTTATCAGAATAAATATGGTAACTGCTTTTTGGTTCAATATCTTTTATATAGAATTAAAGTGTTATGCGCTACTTCTGTAAAGAGATGCCAAATTCAAGGTTGTAGCCTTGTTCGTACATTTTTCACTCTGACACTTGAAACTGGCATTGCTGACACTAATTCCAGTTTCAATCGAGTGGTAAATACCACTAAGTTAAAAAAAACAGACTTGATATTTACCCTTACAATACTTAAATATTTCTGTATAAACCATGGAGACCAAAGTTTTTTTTTTAATTTGAAATCATCATACGTGTATATGTCCTTTTCAGCTCTTGCCACGTCATACGTATGTTATTTGTCTACGACCATTAGACATTTAAAAAAAATTTCAGTACGGGGATCGACTTCAGACGCCAGAAATTCGGAATTCTGACGTCTCAAGACCGTCCCCGCGATAAAAGGTTTAATTATAATTGGTTTTTGGATAGATTCGGCAGTGGACATTTTAATAAATTATGTTGCTACAAAAAGTTAGGTGGCACATATTGTGTGATTCGGAGATTTTGCTTTTAAAGATTTGTATTGATGAAAGAAGTCAATATTTGTCTTAAGTTTAAAAAATTGTGTTAGCACTTCAGCATTATCAGGAAGAGAATGCTAAACCAGTAACAGAACTTTATATAATGTCATACCTGCGATGATAATTCATTATTTCCTGACTACGAAGAACTGGTTGAAGAGATTATGTAGCACTGTCTATCAGCACAAAACCTTATTTAATGTTAAACCACCAAGTTATAGATAACTGACCAAATATTGGCCTAACCCTTAGACCACTGATGTCGAATACAGTAGACATTCTGTGTGTTTATAAGCAGTTTTTTAAAGTAAAATATGCCTTTAATCTTAAATCACGGATATATGTTGGGACTTAAATTTCACAAATCACATTAATTTTCTGTCACTTGAAGTTATGTATCGCGGTAGCGAGACACAACTTCAAGTGACTGAAAATTTTAATTGTATAGCTCAGCGCTCTAAGGATTAATGTTGGCCAACATGATGGTCCAACATTGCGTTAGTGGATAGTGCTGAATGGCAATAGTCTAGTTGGCGTGACTTGTACCTCTACATGTACCACAAATAAAATGTACAATAGTGGATGCAAAAATAAACCTCCATTTCATAGATTATTCTAACAAATAAATTTAGTGAATATAAATGTACAAGGATCTTTAGTAACAAACTGTAGTAACAACATGACAAATTTCATAAAGTATCTGATTTGCAGTTTTTTGTTCATGTTAGAATATAAAAATCAATCTTATTTGTTCTAATATCAAACTAATTTCATGATAATATTTACTTAGCATGAGGATTTTGTTTCAATTTGAGATCATGATCAAGTTTTTGTGCTGATATTAAGCAAATAAGATATATGTATATGCCTACCACTGTGAACAATACTATTCCATATAGACAAGCATACTGATATTCAGTTAATTCATTTGTTTACTCTGGTCTTAACCCTTTAAGCCCCCACGATGCATTAAAGCATCATTTCACATCCCTGAAAACAGACTTAATTTTCCTACAACAAATGGTTTTAGAACAAAAATATCTATGAAACTGTTAAATTGGCACCCACTTCATGTCATCTTCATCTACTACAAGTTGAGAATTGCGACAGCAATTCACGGCTTGTAGTGGATAAAGATGACAATGGTAAACTCAGGCCTGAAAGGGTTAACTGAATAATAATAATAATAATAAAAGGCATTTAATAGAGCACCATACAATATTAAAAAATAGATTCTGATGTTTAACTTAACTACGTAAAAAGAAATAGATTCTGAAGTTTGTAGAATATATAGCATCAATATATAGAGAGGAAGCAATTTATCTATCTGAAGTTGATGGATATTTTGTGTTTAGTTGATAGTATTTATTTACCTTTTGTTATCGGCTTATTTAAATTTTCATCCAATTGTCACGCTACTGCGAACAACAACTTTAAGTGGCTGAAAATTACTCATAATAATTTAATTGGCTAATAAAATGGACTAAAAATAACTAAAATCTTTCTTAGCAGTTAAAGGGTTTTTTTAGTTTGTCTTACTGTTATCCGTGTTTTTTTAGACCATGTCAATCTTGCACTAAAATTTCACACCGGATCTGTATTGTGCAATTTGAATTATTACTGTATATTGTAATGATTGCTACGCAAAAAAGAATTGGAAGATTATTATTGGCAATTCAAGGTTGATACATTATCACACAAAACGTGCAATATGATACAAACAGCGGAACAAAGTATGAAAGTATGACAGAAGTTTTTTAAGACTTGATGCTTTCCTGTAATAATGCTTATGTAGTTTTGAATTGTCAATTTTTTCTGTTATGTGATTATTATTTTTTATTTATGTATTGTATGGTAGATAGCTTTGTATCAAAATGTTATTATTTGAATACTGAACTTTAAATTTGTGCTGCACTACCACATATAAATGTAGTAAGTGCCAAAAAGCATTTTGCCAAACTGTACATTTCCATTAAAAAACAGTACATGTAGTACATGTACATTGTTAATGTAGTGCAGCTACTTCTATTGTCTTCTTATGTCATCAAAGAGAATTATAGAGTGTGTTTTATATAAAAAAAACCATAGGGATGAATTAATTTGTCACAGTGTGATGGTGAATACATTTCCATGTGTCCAGCTGTGGAATCAGATTTTAACTTGATATAAGCTTTCTGCAAATATTGACTACATTTTCTCCTTTATATTAGCAAATATCTTGGTGCTGCTTGCTTTCTTTTATTTAAATCCATGTACCCACGCAAACAATTATGCTTAACACAGCTACGCATTCTCCATTTTGTGGGTACATCGGATTTGTGCTTTTCGAACAAACTCAATTGTAAATAAACTTCTTCCAGAAACTAATCTGTGTACTGTGTAGATAAAGTGATCTCAAGCCACAAAATGACTATGCTCTGCTGTGAATCATCAACATATTTTTATAAATCGTTAATGAAATCGATAAGTTCTATGATGTACCAGTTTATAAAACTACTGAGATTTTGGGATCAAGATACTCATTGTTCAGTTGTATCGAAACAGATATTGTTGTTCGTCCTGTCTTTGAAAATGAATATATCATCCCTCATATCTAGAAAGTCATATCTGCCAGTGATTCCAGTGACAACCGAAGCATTTCATGGGGACAATTTCATACATCTCTTAATTTCTTTGTTACTTGTTAGTCATCATTAAACTTTGGTTGAGATTATTGTTTGGTTTGCACTGAAAATGTGACTCTTCAGTGATAATACTCTAATATAAAATAAAAAAAATATCCAAGTAAATTTTAGGTATTTGTTGAATTTGCAAAACATAATGTATTAAAGTTTAATTGTCCTGGAGAGGATTAGATTTGAAAATAAAGTGGCATCTATAAGACTTGGTTGTATTACTAAATTTTTAATGTACATGTACAACAAAAAGTCATTCTCACTTATTTTTTACCATTTTTCCATTAAATTTACTTGAGGATCAAATTGAGAATATTGAGTGTCGTGGTAGTACTTATCGCCACTTTTGAATGAAAATCAATATGCGTTATTTAGACACAAGAAGTAAAGTACCAGAAGTAAATGTGTTTTCTCTGTTAAAACTGACATTCATTTTATGTTACTGTAATGTGCTGGTAGTGTCTTTCGTCTTTATATTTCAACCTTAACTTAAGACTTAAATTTAGGGAAATGCAATCTATATAACTATGTCTTATCACCAAATATATTTTTTGTAAATATTGAGTTGCATCACAACGTTTTCCTATATTATTAGGTGAGATGATGGATCTCTGGTATTGCTACGTTTATAAATATTTCACATTGTTTTTTCTTCATACATGTTAACCCTTGTCCTGCTGAATTGTTTCAATTGTAACGCAATTTCCAGCTTCAAATGATGAAAAATACTTATATTTTTTGAAAATATACATCTTCTAAATTGAGTTATATGACTAACTGTCCATCTAGACGCAAAATATTTATATATTTTTTAAATACATATACATCTTCTAAATAGAATTATTTGACTAACTAATCATCTACCACAAACTATATTATCCATTTTCAGTGATAAGTTATTTGGCTTCAAATCTGCTTAAAACCGTATAATTATATACAGGTCTAGCAGGACAAGGGTTAGCCCTTGTCCTGCTAGACCTGTATAATGTACTATGGTTTCAAACAAATTTTAAATAACCGTAATGCCACTGAAATTGATAAAACAGCCTGTGGTAGAAGTTCAGTGCCCCCTTTGCCAGCTAACCACGACAATAGTTGTTTTTAATCAGTTTTATCAGCCGACTAAACCATTGTTATTGGGAATGAAATGACTGTTTAAACAACAAGATTTGTAAATGATTGGTCTCAAATTAAACAAATATGATTGATTTTCAACCACTTGAGGTTGTGAGTCCCGGTATTGAGACACAACCTCAAGTGGTTGAAAATTTAAATAAATAAACCTAGCAGGATAAGGGTTAATCAAGGGTTAATCAAGTAATCCAATTTGGGGAGATGTGTATTTTTTATAAATATAGATATTTTTCGTCATTTAAAGCTGAAAATTGCATTAGGAATTCCAGCTTTAAATTACGCAAAACAGCACAAAATAACTCAGCAGAGCAGCGATTATTTAAACATGTGTGTGTTTGTTCATACATAATTATGTAACCGCTGTAGACAGATTCGCTCCATTGAATCTGACATTTTTCGTTTAAAGTTTATAGAGTTTTCCCTAATTCAGAACTAATAAGCAGTACAACTGTGTTTGACTGAAATGTTGACTCGCACACAGGACCTGCATTGAGACAAAAAATTAGCTGAGGGAAAGGTGAAGGATATATTAATCATGTTCAAATTGCTGGAATCGTGCCAATGGACATTTTTTTTACACCAACATGAAAGCGTGAAATATCAAACACACTATTTTATGATTGCCGAAAACATACCAGTGCGAAGGCGAATGCAGAATTTAAGGGCCACTCTAAAAAGTTACAAAACTGTTAGATTTCTTTGCCCGTCGCTCCTGTTTTGTATGGGAAATGCAGAAAATAAACATTGATTTCTGCACCTGTTCGCTTGCTGTTGTCGCATGCATATTCGCTCTCGCAAAGAAACATTGACTATTGTTATGATTAAATGTTAGACCATCGTCTCTTCTGCTTTCCCTTCAAAGAATAATTGACCATGTGTTGGTTTAATGTTTGAGCACTCTCTTGGACGCCAACATTAAACCAGCACAGGGTTCAATGTTTGTTGTGTAATACATACACTGATCATTGTACTATGTTATACTCTGATTATAACAAAGGGCTTCGTCCCCAAGCGCATAAAAAAGTGGTTAATGATTTAACACAATATAACAATTTAACAAAAAATCTCATTTGATCCATCCTAAATTTTTTGGTTGGTAATGGATTTGTATGACAGAATTACCATATCTATGAGGTTGTCAGTGTTATTCTGCTCTGCAAGGAAAGTCAAAATGCAGTAACTGCTCACAAGTGGCTTTGTATGACAGTGTTGCTGCCCAAATCAAGGAAATTAACCGTCAGTCCCGATTATCTTCTGGTTTTCTCAATTTAATATCAGCAAATTAGATACCAGCTTTTGAACATCTTAAAAATAAAACGTGACATCATGCAGTAAAAATACAAAATCGTTGATCTCCATTTTTGTCCTGAATAATTTTCACTCACTCGAACTTGTGGATCGCATCAGCAAGACACAACTCTAAGTGGGTGAAAATTCCAACCAAATAATAAGGCGGTTAAAGAGTTAACACTGAATGTTTAGGTTTCTTCGCTGCCCTGTGAATGCACGGGCATTGGGCTGGCCGCACCAGTACTGCCGTGCAAAGCCTCAAGTAAGCAATTACTGCCTTTTGGTTTAGGCACAGCTATACTTTTCATGTAAGCAGTTACTGCCTTTTGGCTTTGCACAACAGAGTAGTTGGTGTAGTTTTAAGTTAAAATTTCTTTTTGATTTCTGCCTTACTATCTGTTAAATCACTTTGCCAATATGTTTATAAAAATAAACATAAATCGCTGAAAGTTATCAATTTTTTTTTCTCTTGATGTTCTGGAACAGTGATTAAGACATCCACCAATTTTTTTACAGCGCATAATTTTCAATACTTAGGGATAGTGTACAATGAATCAGCATATATATGAAATGTCGTTAAGCAGGTTTTTGTTATTTTATGGTCATTAGGAGTAGAATCACTGGGACATTTCACAGGCACACATATGGATTATTGTACATTTTTCATGGGTCATTCATGTATAATAAGTGCGATATTTACCCAAGGAAGCCAGATTGTGAGATTAATACCTGTATTTCTAGACTCGCATTTAATGACTGCAGGCTTATAATAATATTAATTTAAGTTGTAATTGATTGACAACTAAGACGCCTTTATCAACAGAAAGTCATCATCAATGTGTTATAATAATAAGTAGATTCGACCCCTGCTAGTTAGATTGTTATATATGGCACTCATTTTAGTGGTTCATACAACACTCTAGGTGCTGGGGGTTGAATTTGTATGTGTATGTGTTCATGGTGTTTGCTCATACGCTAATTATTCCATGAAGAACATTATTTGTATTTTCTTGTCATTGTTGTCAACAAACATGGAGGAACTGTGTGAAATTGAAGTCCATCCACTGGAGACCCAACATTTATTGACAGATTTAATTAATCGTAATTAGTAAGGTAGTTTTGTGTATGTTTAAGCTCTGCAAATATTAAAAGAAACTCAATGGGGCTTTTTTGTGATCCAAGACACCGCATCCAATTAACATTCATTTGTGATATGTACAATATTGTTGGAGATTGCAAGTATAATAAATGGTTATATTATGCAAAATTATGATATGTTAAGTTATTGAACTTTTTAGGCCTCAGCCAAATTTTGGCAGATGCCCATTGTCGTCATGCGGCCTGACGGACAGACAGACGGATGGACAGCCGTCCGTCCGCCTGTCTATCGCCCGTCTGTCGGCCACTTCTGGCACTATGACTTGTTTCACGTTACTCGAATGCATATTAAGCTTCATAATACAGGTTAATTATGACTAAACCTTGATTGAGTTCACATTTGATCTTTCTTGTGATCTCAATGGCCTTGATTATTTTTTTCCGATTGGCTAATTTTCTCATTAATGCGATGCGTTTCCAAAATAAGAAATGCGGGAATTTCGTCTTTATATATCTCTCTTAACTGGTAAATGCGCAACACAAAAAATTAAAAACTTACGCAATTCTAGTCTATGGAAATGTTTACATCATATGGCCATATATTAAAAAGCCAAAATAAAAATACTTATTTTTTTATAATGCAACGTGGCGGCGGCGGCTTGAACTTTATATATGACTGCAAAGATGAAACGGACAGCTAATTATAGCCATATTGATGAAAACACCTTTCTTGTGCGGGCCTAAATAAAAACTTCACAGATTGTGAAATTATATCTATGAATGGGAATTATATCCATCAAGGAAAGCGGAAAATATGAAAGATATATGAAAATCACCCTCTGCTTGCAAGAGTCAATCGTCTTGAAGCCATTCCAGCAATCACAAATGTTGCCCCAATGCTGGCTTACTATTGGCTCGCCCTCTGGGACGTCAGCAATATTATCACAACATTGAGCGCCTCTAAATCGTCGCCTCGGAGCTAAAGGATCCTATCTGCCACTCTGACAAGTGTCAGATAGGATCATTTAGCTTCGAGGCGACGAAATGGTCTGTTGTGAATATCAATGAGCACTTAATTGCCTGTCTAGCCAATGAGAAGACGTGTTGGAAAACGTATGTCCTTGATGTTGAGGACAGTGTGTTTCTTAAAAACTGAATGTATTGAACAAATGAATACACAGGAGCGTGCATCCAATTGTCAAGTGCATAACATGTTTTGGTCTTGCGTCGACAGACACAATATTCTATCAATAGCCTGATGGGGTACACAGACTTCTCGCCCCATTGTCAGTTCGCACCATTATTTAGTGAGACGTTTCGCCCTCAACTCATACTTAGGAAAGACGTTTCGCCTCCGCCCTATACATAGGAAAGACGTTTCGCCCCCGTATTCATATTTTAAAAATACGTTTCGCACCCTAATTATATTTCAGAAAGACGTTTCGCACCCAAACCATATTTCTGAAAGACGTTTCGCACTCATTTCATAATTGGGCAAGACGTTTCGCCCCCTCTTCATATTTAGGAAAGACGTTTCGCCCCATAATCAGAAAGACGTTTCGCCGCCTAGTCATAATTTGGAAAGACGTTTCGCACCCTTTTCATTTAAGAAAGACGTTTCGCCCCCTAATTATAAATCAACATAATATTTGTAAAGATTGTGGCAAAGTCTCTGCTCGAGAATCAGATCGAAGCCGCAGCGATTTCATTAGCCAAAGAGTCTCAATTCGCGGCCACATCAGTCTCCCACGGGACAAAAGGTGGTAGACCATGTAATACCGCCCACAGCAGTGTCCGATGCAGCTGTTCAGGAATACCAACTCAACCTGTTATGATCATGATCTAGAAGCACTGTATGATTTAAAGGATGTTTAATACTGTTTATATTGAAAACGAATTTTCATGTTTATATTATTTATAATGATATGATGTTGTATATACATATTATATATATGAATAAGAACAATAACTAGAGGAAATATAGGCCTACACAATGATTGCATACAGATTATGCATAACGATATATATACATGTGGGTGTAATTGAAATTCTTTTAATTTTGATGAGTTTTGGGGATGAAGTGTCGATGGTACATAAAAGTTGGTTTGTCACACCTTAGGTGGACGATATCTACATTGCATGGTTACAGTCGCCAATAACTGCAATTAAACATCACACCCTACACAGAATATCTTTGCTTATTGACTTCGGAGAGAAATTGGGGATAGGGCCTACAGCTCATAATAGAGTGCACCTCACGTGGATCACACCTGGTT
The DNA here is from genome assembly GCA_964017125.1 of Flabesymbios commensalis. NCBI lineage: Eukaryota > Metazoa > Annelida > Polychaeta > Terebellida > Flabelligeridae > Flabesymbios > Flabesymbios commensalis. The sequence goes on from OZ024903.1 coordinate 21,313,340, forward strand.
CACGGCATAACCATGACAAAATTATTTGAGTCCTGTTCCTTACCCTTTGTTACATTGTCGTTTTCGTTTTCTAGCAATTAATTATTTGGTAGCTTTTCATATCTCATGTTACACCGTTGTACCTGTTTCTTGTATGCATGTAGGCTAGATTTAGTTCAGGCCTCCGTTCCAGAAATATCCCGAGTCAGTTCTTACTGAAATTGATGAAATAGCATCAGGTAGAGGATAACTAAATCACAGACTATCTGGCTATATAGTAAAGCTCTCAATGTTCAGAACCGCAGGTGTCAAGGGGAAACGTCTAAGCTCATTTTGTACGTCAGTATATGGTTTTAAAGTAACTATGACACAACTTTACTAATGTTTCTAAAATGTTTAATACACACTGGAGGAAATGTCTCAGTCACATTGATTAATTACCAAACGTAACTCGTCAAACGATAAATAATACTCATATAGTGGATACATGAGTATAATGTATATAGCGCCAGTAGGTCTATCTCTCAACAATATTGAGACTCAATGGCGCTGTGGACTAAAATCATTATCCAGTGGGGAGGTCCATAGTCGCAAAAGGAAGTCATCATATGACGGTCGGTGGATGCTCAAATTAAGGTGGTAGGTCTAATGTAAAAAGGTGTGTTTCTAAATTTTTTCCGAAAGATAGTGACTGATTTTGCGTCACGTATTTGAAGAGGCAATTTATTCGACAAGCGCGGTGCGGCAACCACTTTTTGACCGCGGTCCAGGATGTAATAACTTCGTACTTTCGGATCTAACTGAGATATGAGAGAGTACCCATGAATAGTGCTTTATATGTCAGAAGGTTCCGTTTAAATTTGATACGAGATTTAATAGGTAACTAATGCAGTGATTTGGGCCATAATATCAGCGCTGTTTTTGACGATTTGATTTGGACATGGATCAAGGTCACATGATTTGCTGGGTGATGACCGAATAAGCTTTGAGACGTTACTTTCTCGAGATTTGTGAGAAAGTAAGTAAAGGATTTCGGGCAGCTGGAGGAGTAGGTTCAGGATGAATGTTTGAACCTGATTTTGCTGACATCAGAGTGTCACTGATTTTAGCGATCTGAAAAAAATCATTGAAAGAGCTAGTCAGTTTGGTATTGCATGAACTATCCGGAAGTATATATATTTTTTTTCTATGCAAAATGTATTTAATTTTGTCCCATAATTTTCTAGGGTTTGTGATGTTCTCTGAAACCAAAATTGTATAATCGTTTTTTTGCCTTTGACATTAGTCTGTTACACAGGTGAACTTGTGCATGGAGTCGTGATCAATTAGAATCTGTTCGATCCCTTTTCCATATTCTTTCCAACTGCCTTTTTTCCCTTTTAGATAACAAGATCTCCTCGTTTATCCACTCATTTACTGGTCTAGCATTTGGTGTTACCTTACAACTTTTTAAAGGTGCATGTTTATCAAGCAATGTCGACATAGTAGCATGGTATTGGGTATATAAAGAGGTAGCTGAATTTGTGTCAGGGTTCTGAATTAGGTCGGAATTGGTTACATCATTTTTGAAATAGTGTGAAACTGTTTAAAACAACCTGCAACTATGAAACCTGGTCATGACATACATACTCTGCATGTATAAAAACTGGTACAAACTGAATGAAAGTGGATAGAAATCTGGACGCTTGCAAAGTGTATGCCGCGCTTAAAGTATAGCGATCGCTATTCTGCTATATTGATTCACAACACAATCAATTGGTTATATAGTTACCAATAGCGGACCAATAGCGAACAGACATAACCTATCGCAGGTTGAATGAAATTAAAAGGTTATAATCGTCTGACTCTCATTCAAATAAAAACGAAATAAAAAGTAAGTATTATAATTTTTTATTCAATACAGTATACACGCTAACCTAATTGATGCTCTGAAACGTATTATGTCATTTTCTTCTTTATGCGATCATATTAGAAGACACAATAATTTATTACAGTCTATAATTTTGTACTTTGCATTTCTTAATAAGAAACAAAACAATAACATTGCAACAACGTACACAAGAACAATGATATGGTGAGCAACCACGGGACGTTGACCCAATGTTGGATTATTGTTGGGCCACCGTCTACAACGCTGGCCCAACACTAAACCAACATTGGGAGAATGTCTCGTATTTGCTGGGATCGCATAACAAGTATATAGTATTGTTAGAATACTGTATAAAAACTACTTTAACAAACATAAATGAAATCTTGTCATCTTGTACAAGAATTAAAAATGACACATTGAAACAGAAAAGTCTAAATTAAAACAGGTCGTTGTTAAAAACTGAAAATATACATATTTCTTACAAATACAAGTTCAAGTCAATTATAAGGGTGGGTCTGACCGTTGGACCATCAACTTTGGTTTAATGTTTTGTTTTGTGTTAGCTGGGAATGAACGTGAATAGTAGTTGATAATTGTTCATGATCATGATGATGCGAAAGGAACCCAGCAAGCACGAGACATTGAACCAATGCTGGTTTAATGTTGGTCCACTGTCTACGACGCTGGCCTAACATTAAACCAGCATTGGTTCAATATCTCGTGCTTGCTGGGAAGGTATTTTATATGGAACAGTCAATCAATCATCAATCAGTCAGATTGAAAAAACGTTTACCTACATTTTGCCAAATTCAAATATTTTTTACCTACTTGAAGTTGTGGGTCGTGTGAGACAGACACAACGTAAGTGGGTAAAAGTAAAATTAAAGAAAAATGCAACAAAATATAAAATTTACAGGTAGGTTAAGTATACATTAAATAATTGTCTTCACAACTCCCTTGTGCAAAAAATAGAATGGATCCACTCTTTTAAAACAGCCACACTTCACGTAGCTAGTAAGTTACGCATTGTATAGCTTGGTTATGATCGAAACTTCGTGTTTTATCTTGGTCCCAGAATAAACATGATGACAGGGCTATACTATTTGCGTTAAACATTCTGCTACAAAAAGCATATATTCGTTGGCCAATGTTGTAGCAAATTAGATAATACATTAAACGGTAACTTAAATGATAAACGTGATGCAGTTAATCAGTTGTAGAGGCGCATTAAAGTTGCAGAATGCTTTTAGATATGGCTAGTTTAGTACCGCAGTTTGTAAAGTTGAACAGTTGATGAACAGTTGTCGAAACATAATGGCTACTTCGAATTTCAAAAGCATGCAAAATAACTTAAAACACAATCGCTCTAAGGCTGCAGTTTGGAAATATGCTACAATTTCTTTCAAAGATTACATAATATTACATGAGTAATTTTACTCCGTTGAGTAATTTTACTATTGCTATTTCAACAAATAAAATCAAATTTAGATAAATACACTGTATGTGAACATTCGGCTAAATTTACAACATTACAATATTGAATGGTATTTGCAATAATAAGGCATCTTGCAAAAAGAAATAATGTGTCTCTTCACCATGCAAGTTATCAGGTTATCAGCATAAGTTGATAAAAAAATATATCGCCAATTTTTTGTATAAATTTGTGAGTAGAATTATCACATACTTCTATCACATAGCCTACCGTCTTATCTTGTTCTGTCAAATTTTGTGTGGAGAATTGATTTATCAGTTTATTAAATGCGCTTGTTATCTACATACTGAGATATACATGTACCTACATCACAGATAACACTGCAGGAATACCTCTACTTTATACAAACCCCTATCTAAACATTGAATTAATATTTGTAGATATTTTAGCTGTTTAGCAAGCCTCATGTCGTCATCCCGTTTTTAATAAAAGTAAAAAACAACGTACATCTAATAATGCAAGTTCGTCAATCAAAATAATTTCACTTGCACTGTCATAGACACGATAGACAGCAGTCATAAACATGATAAATGTTCCAGTGTTCAGTTGGTGTAAATAACTTTTTTTCAGAAATTCAGATGCGAAATCAGGGTTCACCAGAAGAGACTGAACTCACGATATCCGCTTATGTCAAAACATTTTATGAACAAGAACGCCTTTCTGGCAACTCCCGTCATGTTTCTAATAAAGGAGACCCATCATAAAGAAACTACTTATTACTTGTTAAGAATACTATTTTCATGGTTAGTGACAGTGCCCCATCTCCAATGTTTGAGTTTAAGTAATATTATACGATGTTAATACCACGATGTTTACCATTTCAATAGGATGGATGATTTAAATGCAAAAATCTACAAGTATATATTTCGAAGAATAATTTTCATTAAAACTAATTAGAGTAAGATCTAAGCTGAAAACTATTTCGGAAGACCTATCCCAGATTATTGATAAGAACGATTAAAGCTAAGTAGCAAAATATTATTATAGCACATTTATAAAACTGGTATATATGTGATCAGACGATAAGAATACCCTCAGGTGTGGCAGTTAGTTTCTAGCTTGAATCTGAATTATTATTTTAATTGAAAAACATATCCGGAAAAATATCTACATGATATGTGATATACATGCTCACTTATATTTTTATTTCCTCCTCCAACTAAATAAACTTGATAATTTGCTTTGTTTTGTTTCGTAAAATTACATGAAATATCACATATTCTGGACGACGTATATTTCACAAACAGACAACACGGATCGGGTATTACGCCAATCTTGAGAAGTAAGGAACCAACATAGGCATATATACATATTATATTTTTGTTTTATGTGCAGTTAACCCTTTCAGTGCGGGGACCGTCTTTAGACGTCATATTCAGATTCTGAAGTATAAAGACGGTCCCTGCACTGAAAGAATTAAAATGTTTATAATGGTCGTATACCCATAACATAGGTATTAAAATGAAGCGTAAAGAGCTAACTACACTGTAAGACGACATTTAAGTGATGATTTCAAATTTAATTTTGGTCTCCATGGTTTTTACAAACGTATGTATTATGTAAGGTTAACTGAAGTAGGCCTATTCGAAAACAACTATTCATCAACGATACACACTGTTTATAAAATAGAGATTTGCGTTTGTGCGCATCCCCTTCTATCCAATGACGACATTAACATCACGGATTATTGTCTAGAAAATTCCCCCTGTATCATGTGTATTGTCGAAAACAGGAACGAAAAAGATTTCCCCCTTTCCGTAGTACACATCATAACCATAAAATCTTACATGTAGAACTATCAGAGGAAGAGGGCTATAATCACTTGTGTCACCACAGATATTGTGAGAACAGATTGTAGCTTACTGAATATAATAATTTATGGAATATTCAGTGCAAGTCAAGGCTGTATCAACACAACGTCTTATCCATGTTATCAGTATATGTTTACCAATATTCCAATCATATTGAATGACGCTTAATATATATCCAATATTCACCATTTCTATAGAACAAACAAAACCTTGAAAAGGCTCCCGAAGTAGTGCTTTATCTCCACTGCATTCAAATGATGCCGAAATATATACCGTATTATCAACAATTCAAAAGGCCATAGTCATGATAGTGAGAAGTCATACAATGGACGGATGGCAGTGCAGAATGTTCAGCTATACATGCCTAATGTACCTCTGTTCTTCTCAGCCGCCTGACGCGCTTCAGCAGATTGTAGTCGAGGTACGGGCCTGTTGTCCATCTGCATATTGCCATAGCTGTACATCAAATCTCCCATGGTACCTGCGTTCCTGTCAGCGTAGCCCTCGGCCTCTGCCTTGACGCGGGGATGCCTGCGCGCGGACCCGGGCAGGTTGCCGTAGTTATCCAGCAGCTGGTTCACGCTGCCTTTATTCCTGTCCGCGTTGGCCTGCGCTTCTGGCTTCACCCTCAGATGACTGTGGTCTCCTGGCATGCCCTTATAGCCCCCCATACAGTCGCTCATCACACCGCGGTTCTTCTGCATGTTCTCCTCCGCCTCGGGCTTCACAGACCTGCCTCCAGGTCGCGCTGACTGGTAGTCCTTATTCCCGTCCTGGTTCAGGTACTTGTCCATCATGCCCTGGATGGACTTCTGTGCGTAGGCTTGTGCTTCTGGTTTGACGCGGGCCTGAGCGTTACCATTCGACGTGGTCTCGCCAGACATAATCTTTTGCATGGATTGACCTCTTGACTTCTCCATTAAGTCCCGTCCAGACGGTGAACTACACCGTGCTATCGGCTTGGCATCCGTGTATCCTTTGTTTGCGTCATGGTTAAACCAGTTCCCGGATTCCCCCTTTAAATAAATAAATAATGGTCAATATTATGAGACGTTAAAACATTATTCAACAAGATGAGCAATAGAAAAATAGTTATTTGAAGAACATTGTCATGAAAGTATAACATTTGCAAAATAATTGCAATCAATAAAAACATATTAACCCTTTCATCACTGAGCTATTCAATTTAAATTTTCAGTATGTTATTTGTGAAATTTATATGCCAATATATCCCAATGTTTCAAGATGGAAAACATATTTTACTGTGAACAGCTCGTCATCAGGGGTTATACATGTGCTAATAAAAAACACAGAATGTCTACTGCAGTCGACATCAGTGCTCTAGGGGTTAAGGACATGGTAAAAGACAAAGTACTGTTGATGGCACAGATGCCGTCTTGCATTCAATGGACTCTAAATTGGCAAAATAACTATTGGAAATTAGATATATGTGTGATTACCTGAAGTCTCTTTGCTATATCACTGCCCTCCTGTGATGACATACGGGGACTGTGGCACTGCTGGGGCTCCACCTGTGGATTATGGCCGTACCAATCTGCAGCTGACCCGCAACGATTCCTGTCCAGGTACTCCCCCGCCTCCGGCACAGTCAACCTGGAGTGTGGGTGAGCGTCAGTCTCATCGGGACTGGACAGGGAGCCGTTCTTCTTGCCGTCGTGGTAGTACCACTCAGGTGTGCCCTGTGGTCTCGTCTTCTCCTCATTCTCGGTTGGACTACGGGCCTTGGCGTGGCCGTTCGAGCTCTCCTGCTTGCCGTGGCTGTGGCGATACCAGTCGTTGGGGTCTCCGTTCTTAAGGTGTTCCTCGTTCTCCCGGGCCGCGTCCGTAACACATCGGCTCTTGGGTCGTGGAGTGAACGCGTCTTTGTTGTCGTCGTGCCGGTACCAGTTTTCCTCTTTACCGTGGATCTTGTCGTGGCAGTCCTGAGATTCTTGTGTGTGTCTGCGTCCCCTCGGCTGGGGATCGCTGGGGTTTTTCGGGTTGTGTTGATACCAGGATTCTGGATCGCCTTTGCTTCTATCAGCTATGTCCTGGGCGTTTCTCGTCGCTAATCTGCTCGGTGGAGGAGGCGTTTGCTCCACGTTCTTTCCGTCATGCCGGAACCAGTCGTTCGTAGTCTTGGCTCTGTTGGCGATGTCTTCGGCCTCGGGTCTTGTTCGTGGGTGAAGCGCAGGGCCGTGTGGTCGGCCTGGTGTGATAGGCATTTTACCTATCAAGTTTAGCTATCTGTAAAGACACAAAATGACACAAACAATAAGTTTACAGCAGATAGATGAAGTTAACATGTAGCTTGACCCTTTCACTGCGGGGATCGAGAATTGTTAATTGGGAATTGTTAATTCTTTCAGTGCGGGGATAGTCTTTAGACGTCAGAATCTGACGTCTAAAGACGTCAGATTCTGAGGTTTAAAGTCGATCCCCGCACTGAAAGAATTAGCAATGTATAATGGCCGTAGACCCATAATATAGGTTATTGAAATGAAGCGAAAAGAGATAACCAAAACATTTTATGATGATTTCAAATTAAAAAGAACAACCATTGGTCTCCGTAGTTTATACACAAATATTTCAGTGTTGTAAGAGTTGAGGTCGTAAAGCGAATAAATGCTCCACAATCTTTAACTGGGTATCTAAGCGCACGTGCACATACACTCGTGCCCTTGCGAGTAGCCCTATATTGATAGGTCAATTCAAAAGGGACGTATTTTCTGGGTGTCTGCACAGTCACGCCATCATGTACTGCAAGCATGATGCGTTGAACTAATGTTGGGCCAGCATCGCAGATGGTCGGCCAACGCTAAAACAACACTTGATCAATGTCTCGTGTTTGCTTGTTTATGCCTGGACGCTTTAATGTATTGCGCAATGTCTGCCTGGCTCCCACGTGGATATAACGAAGGGAAAATCAATGGTGTGCCATCAATATGAAGTGATGTGGAAGTTGCATTCAACTGGTATTACTATAGAATTACAATGAGTATGAAATCACCAGTCATCTCATGATCTGATATGTGTTGTTTTCATCTATCGTTCCGATCTGGTCTTCAGGGCATTGGTTATCATACTAATTCATTGCCATCGGGATGTAATGTAATTATAGAATAAATGATCACCAGTCATGAAACTTCAGTGTCCGGTGAGTTGAAAATCATGGAGATATGTAATTTTCGTAGGCTAAATAGTTGTCATATACAAAGTGTATACTGTTGTAGTTTTGGGAGCTTGAACAACACATAATATAGAATACAATGACCATAGACCACAAACAAATAAAGTACCATCAGATTGAAATATTTTAACGTTGGTCCAGAGTCAACATTGATTCAACGTATCTGGTGTGTTATGAAGGAATAGATATATCATTTATTACACACACCTCTTTGCACAAGTTGTAAAAACACACAAATTATTTGAACAGGAGACGTCAACACGTGTAAGTTGTCCCTTATGAAGATCACGATCCCTTATGTCAACTAATATAAAATTAAGCATACCCCAATGGGTTTTATGAGAAAGTCATTGCCCCAGCGTCAGGTAAAGTCAAGACATTGAGACATCGACAAGCTCAAAGTTGGGTCAAGGTTATGCAAGCGTCGAAGACGGTGGGCCGATTATTATCTTAACGTTAGATCAACCTCCAACATTGTGCCAAATTATTACGTTATGTGGGAAGATCAAGGGCGTTACATATAGGCCTAGACTCCATGTGTAACTAAATAAGGTAGAAATACATAAGAATATCTGTTGTGAGGATCAGGAGACCTGTTTAAGATCAATGTTGATCTCTATCATACAGGCCACCTGGGGAAAATAAAAAAATAAGTATCATCGCCCAATACGCGTGAGAGGACGCATCCGCTCCCCACAGAGAACAAATGCCTCCGACCACATCTTGTGCAATGATATACCATGTGATCAGGTAATGACTTGAAAGTAATACATAATATATAACTTTGATATAATAGAGCTTCACTGCACATGCAAATTTAACCCTTAGAGCGCTAAGCACGACTATAGTAGTTTTCAATCTGTTTTATTAGCCGATTAAATCATTGTTATTGGCAACGAAATGTGTGTTTAAACATCACGATTTGCAAATGTTTGGTCGCAAATTAAACAAATATGAGTAATTTTCACCCACTTGAAGTTGTGGGTCGCGGTCGCGAGACACAACTTCAAGTGGGTGACAATTTAAATTTCAAATTTGGCGCATAAGGGTTGACTGTAACATGGGTGGGCACAATTTTGAATTTTCTAAAATAATGTAGTTGTGAACTTTTAGAAAAAAATCTTACTGTATATAATACTTTTGTATGTGGTCACCTTGGATCACTATGGAACTTTGCAAGGTGACATTAGGTATTATAATCATTTGATACAAAGGTGACTTTGTGGACCATAACAAAAACTATTGGTTTAATGCTAGAATAGCCGCATCGCACCCCAAAGCACATCCAAGAGCTATTTTATTTATTTGACTCCTAAGCATACTAATAGTGTACATACAGATATTTCACAGTACTAAAAGAGATTAGGGTTTGTCGTGATGTAGATAGTGTACTTATCAGATTATGCACAAATCATGCTTAGGTAGTATGTACTACCTATTAAGTCACGAGACTTGGTGCTTCCTGCATTTTCCATTCTACGAACAAAGATAAGATGTCATGATCACCTCTTTACACGGCGAAGACAAAATAACCAACCTACCAGGTGTCATCCAGAAAGCTTAATATATAGAACCTCCTTGGCATCACTAAACATTCCAGCCCTACCTGATATTTTTTTATGGTTAACGTTGTACATGTTGTATGTGAGCTAAATACAAGTGACTGAGAGCTGAAATATTTAATAAATATTACATTTTACACGGCAATAACAACCATGGTTAAACTATCACAAGCACAAAAATCGGCCTCTACGCACCAAATAACTCACGCCGTGTAGACTTTACAAACTGTGACAAACGTGTGAGAATACAGTCAATAAAGACGCCTACCAAATGTGTGTATATTCTTCTCAGCTGACAACAGAGGAGGATATACATTTAGATAGGCGTGTATGTGTTTGTGTGTACTCACTGATTACCTGTGTATTATTCTGAAATGTCTGGCTGAATAGAGCCGGTGTGCGCACCAGCTCTGTACTGGTATACAAAGACAAACAGCAGTAACTGCTTACTTGAAAAGTAAGCAGTTACTGCTGTTTGCCTTTGTATAAATCATTGCAGTCAAAGACAAACAGCAATAACTGTTTACTTTTCAAGTAAGCAGCTACTGTTGTTTGTCTTTATGCAGTATTCACACAGTTCCCCGCCGTGTTATCATCAAGCAATGCTTCACCAGTTTCTTATTCACTCTCTCATAAAACCCTTTCAAGAACGAAGGTCTCTAAACATGCTAAACCTTGTAAACAGCTACATTGAACAACAATGGATCTATATTACTACGTACTCCATACATATCAACTCCACATTTATACAGTATTTAAACCAATCTGTGATTATTCGATCGTGCGCAGAATACATTCCGATATCATACATCTTATCATTAATATACTTCTGGAATACGAAAGCAGCCACCCGGACGGAGAATAAATTACATAAATAACACCAGCGATACATTTCTTCTTTCTAATGCAGACACCGCACATACAAATGAGCATAAAATCAACAATGATAGAAATATCACCGGTTTTATAGCATGTGTGACAGTCTCTAGTCGACGTACGTGTGATAAATATTATTCAGGTGGAACATCTGCACGAGCAAAGCCAAAAGGCAGTGACTGCTTTATTGAAAAGTAAGCAGTTACTGCCTTTTGACTTTGCAGAGCGGTTTTGCATATATCTACGGGGAAGACACACGATCATGTTCACAAGACGAATGTTTTGTGGCGCAGTAACTTCAGTATTTAACTCGCTGACTCAGAGATGAATTTCTTTAAAACTAAATTCACACAATAAACAGTAAATCGGTCCCTTGGTAAAACACATGAGAAACGAGACAGCATATGTAAATTAATCATGTGATTCTCAATCATCTAAAAGCTACACATAGCACCGGTAATTCATCCTGAACGAAAAAAAAATATATTAAAAATAAACTCAGGGCTTAGATGTTTGATATCGGGTCGAGCAGTGCGGTTCAGTGCCTCCGGAGAAAGAAGAAAGTAGCGTTGACTTACATGACATTCTTTCAAGTACTAGTTCTCTTATAAAGAAGAGGTGAACACTGTGAAGTCGCTTACAAGCTTCAGCACACATCGCTGAGGCCTCGAGGTAAACAACACGTAAACCATTCGCTTTGTTCGTCCGCTGCCTCCAGACACAAAAACGTAACTGTATCCTGTCGCGAAAAGCCAGAAGCAGTAACTGTTTATTTTTGAAGTGAACAGCTACTGCCTTTTGACTTTATAGAACAGGAGGCCGATACACCCCCACACTATAATATAAATGATTGGTTGATAAAAACTGGTGATAATATTTTTTCTACCGCCGGAAATTTGCCTTTGCTGATATACTATATTGTAATAAAAGCTGTCATGATAATGTAGTAGTTTTACGTGATGAGTAACCTGGTAACGGAGACGTCTCCATGTCAAAGTAGGGGTTAATTTTGTCAGGCGTTTACACACCTGGTCTCTCACTATTGAGTTATTGTTTGCAAATTCATTACAATTATTATAACAATCAGTGTCTACCAACATGCGGCAATGACCCATCACATCACATCAAGATGTCATCATAAGAGAAGCATCTATAAATAGCTTGGACAATGTGCAATCACTATGTTCTAGTATTTCGGCGACTACACTGAAAAATCCTAGTATGTGTGTATTTCAGAAGTTAGATCATTAGAAATGTAATCTGGTAATGTGATTCTGAGATGAAGTTAATGGGTTGATACAGGGGCGACATTTACTATATGTTATAGGGAGCAACTTTCAAAATGTCCAATATTTTTTCAACAAAATTTCCAAGACAGTCCCCACATCACTAAAAAATAGTGCTCGCAAAATTTCATCAAAATTGGTTGACTGAGAAATCAGCGAAACTCCCATCTCCTTCAGATGTGTGACTAGCAGCAATTCCCATCTCAAAGAGATTAATTAAAAATATCCTGTTCTCGTGAAACACCCCAATATACATTATAATATCTCAAATTAAAGCTGGTAACCTCCTCACTGTGAACAGTGGTGAATGATAATATCATTCACTCAAGGAGTGAAATAACTTTCAGATATTGAATTGTATATATCATGATTGTGTGCAAGGCAATCATTCAAAGTAGTAGTATGCCTACCTGGAGTTGCGACGATTGCAAACATACGCCGCCTCAGGTACAACAAGCATGAATAAATAATAAGGTGACGTCTATCAAGTCACTGTCTGTGTTATCTCATCCATCAAATCTAGCCAGTCAGCAGGCCTATTCTGCTCTGCAAAGCCGAAATGCGGTAACTGCTTACTTTTCAAGTAAGCAGTTACAGCATTTTGGCTTTGCACTGTCTTGGCAAGTAGCGTCCTTGAGAACAATATGTATAAAATAAGACACACTCATCCATCAACATCACAGGGCGTTGAATAAATGTTCAGCCATTGATGATTTGTTCAAGAATTTGTGAAAATACGTCGATCAGTGTCAACTTAATTGCCATCGTACTGTTGACGCCGTTACTATACTTTATATCTTCACGGTCAACTGTAGTGACCATGAATACATCGGTAGTGCACTTATCTGAAGAGCTGGGAAGGTTCAGATGCTATTAACTAGTTAACCGCATGCATATATTCTGAGTAGCCACTGACCAAAAATATTTATTGCACCATGTAGTACAGGTGGTCAATCGTCTCTCCAAGGACGTTCTATAGAACGTTCTTGGTCTCTCTAACATTTAGACCCTATATCGTCCACCAGCAGCCAAAGTGTTAATTGTGTCACTCATCTGTGTGGCACATACAACAGAAACGAAATATGTAGGCCTATTTTAGCCGTTACACCGCTACTTAAGGCGTAAGCACGACTATATATCGTCGCCTCGGAGCTAAAGGATCCTATCTGACACTCGTCAGAGTGGCAGATAGGATCCTTTAGCTCCGAGGCGACGATATATAGTCGTTCTCAATCCGTTTACATCTAATTCGTCGATCAAATCACTCTTATTGGAAACTAAATAAGTTCTTAAGACATCAACATTTCCAAATGTTTGGTCCTAAAGTAAACACATATGAGTAATTTTCACTCACTTGAAGTTGTGGGTCGCGGTAGCGAGACACAATTTCAAGTGGATAAAAATTTAAATGATTTAATTTAGCTCTTTAAGAAGGGCTAAATTATGTACTGGTACCGTGGTACGCACGCCGTTGACAATATATCTATCTGTGTAGGAGGTCTTCGTCGGAGATATTGTTTGTTGGCCACATCGTGGTGTATGAACAGGGTTTATCAATATCAGAACTTGCCCTAACGGAATAGTTGATAAATGTATTTATACTAACCATAGACGGGTGGTGTATGATACAAACAACTCTACAGATACACACCACAAAGTATAGGGTGACTTAATTATAACAATATCCAGGTATCCTTCCTAAATAATAGATAAATAAAAAATAAATATTTGTGTCATAAACATTTTGCTCTTCACACAGCACTAGTGAATATAACAAGCAGACTCATAAAAAATATATCTAATAGTTCAATACTCGAACTCCGAGGCCTGGCTTTAGTCTGCTTGGGTGCTATAGACAAAAAATCAGTGTATTGGTCTTCCCCATGGGCCACAATTCTAAATGTCTTCGACGTGTATTACTTCCACCACCATCGCAGGTGCTGGCCAACATTCATTCAATACTTGCCTACGATGTACCCGATGCAGAGGATGTAGTCCTACCCACCAAATTTCGGTTCAATGTTGGGCCAGCGTTGCAGCCCATTGCTGGTTCAATGCCGGTAAATTATCTACGACGCTGACCCAACACTAATCTATTACCTGGTCTGTTGTATACTTTGCGCAAACACGGGGAATTCAACTAATACTGTATGTTGACCCACAGTCTTCGACCCACAGTCTTCGACGCTGGCCCGTCATTGAAACAGCATTGGGTGATTGTACAGTCTTTTCTGACTGCTGCATTATGTTGGTGACCTTTAAAATCTCGGCGCCAGAAACACCAGATAACACGATACATTGGCCCAATGCTGATGTAATGCTGGGCCAACGTCTGCGACGCTGGGCCAACATTATTCCAACCAAAACCTTAAGCTCTTAACCACAAATATAATCGTGAATATTATTATTTCTGAACACTTGTCAAAGACAAAAGTACTTAACCATGTTAACCTAAGGACCTGAAACGTTATATTCGACATGTTCATAAGGACTGGTGTACATAAATGTCAACCGTTTCTCACACACAGCACCCCTCTTTCCCCTAAATAGGACACAAACTCAAAATAAATTTAATAGTACCGTCCTAATTATCATGATTATTATATATAGGGCTATATAATTTGAATATGCGTGTCGACATCTATATAATATTCTCGATGGAGGTTAGTGATTAAGTTTACGATGTAAAGCTTTGTATTGCGTTGCTGAACCGCTACACTTCTAAGTTGATTTCTATATTGATAGGCAGACTATGATACTCTGCAAAGCCAAAAAGGCAGTAACTGCTTACTTGGAAAGTAAGCAGTTACTGTCTTTTTGCTTTGCACGACAGTATGGATAACCGCTGTACCTCTTTTGCACAACTTCCCGTGCACTCACAGTTACCTGGTGGTATTTTTAAGGTCTAGATGTATATCTTTGTTGGTGACACGGTGCACGACACTATTACTGTCACATTCTATACACAATTTTACTGTCAAATTTAATATAGCTATGTCTGTCAAGTCGTCAGTATCAGATCCCCCGGTACTACCTGCATATCAACCCTTAACCCTTTCACCACTGAAGCCCGTTTTTATGTGCTGAATGCTATGGCATTCAGCACATAAAAACGGGCTTCAGTGGTGAAAGGGTTAAACCCTGCATCTGTTGAACTGTTTCAATTTTTCGTCATTGGAAGAATTATTTCTAACGCTATTTCCAGCTTCAAATGACGGGAAAATTAATTTATTTGGTTTACTAAGTATCTACCACAACGTTTTTAATAATTTAACTTTTAGTAACATTCGGTAAGGTTTAGCCTAAGGAGCGTGCAGCACGTGGCCCTGAGCGAAATTACCGTTGATACACTGGTTTCAAACTTCACTCAACGAGATCGCCATTAACGTGATCGCCTAGTCACATTGAGACGTGAGAAACAAGGATAGTTCTTTGAAAGACCCACTTAGAATCAGCGGGGCTCGAACCCAGGGACGCATGTATGACTGGCGTGGCAGACAGGCATGCGCTCTACCAATGCGCTCTTCCTATAAACATGATAAACCATTATCCCAAGATAATCTATGTCTCATAATTTGCATAAACATGATAAAAGTAGGATAGACACCAATCATATATTGCACGTAAGTGAAAAATGCGCACCGTGGCTAATATTTTATATAATAACATTAATATATTGCTAACCCCTGTATTTGCAAAATAGCAGGTACTGTAGATGAGAAGAAAGATTAATTTGTGCCCACCAGGTAAATCAGTCTACGTTCAATATTTTCCCACTGACTGATTGATGTGGCTATGGCTTTGTCCTGCAAGGTTGTAAACGTATCAATTATTTAAAAAGAACAAAGTCACTGACACCTATGCTATTATTCTCTATACTAATTGGGCATAGCTCTGCGTCACGTGTACACAGTGTTGTAAAAGCTACATTTTATAATGTCATTCCGCCTTTTCAAGGTCTGGGGAACAGAGATAAAATCTCGATATGGTTCTAAAATCTCATAAATATACATGGTGTACAAACTACAACCTTCACTCTTTAAGCATTCCCAACTGGAAATATTTCTGTCAAACATTATTCATCGTGCAAATTGGGTGAAACCTGACGCGGAAGTGTATGCTGTAATTGTTGTTTATATTAATATTCCATTTGCTTCATGCAAGCACAAAACTATTTTTATATAAGTTTGGTTACACTTAATAATATGGTGATGGATTATTTCAAAAACATGCATAAAAAAAAGATTTTTTTAAGTTTCTGTGTTATCCTTTAGTTTCGACGAATGTCTGCGCGTGCTTTTTTTCCTAGACCTAGTATAGTAAAAATGTACCTTAATCAATGACAATAACTATAAGTACACTTCAAGTAATACGTAGTAAAATTATAAATGCGGTGCAAGATGGTATTCGCTACCATGACGTATGCTACACTATCAATTACCTTTTTAATGGGAATTAAAACAAACATCAAGTTTAGATCTAATATAATTTTATATACGAAATTAAATAATATCATGTGCATGGTGTAGACTACGTACTAAAATGTGCGTACCTTAAAACTTTTTGCGAATTTATTTTCATAATTATGTTAATTTAACGTTCTCCATTTTTTATAAAGCTCTATACTATTATCGGAAAGTCAAAACAGATGAAGATAATGAACAAATACAAATATGCAGCGACAAAAATATCACATTTACCATGTTTACAGTAATGATATTATATTATATAGCTATATACTAGTAATAACATAGCTGTGGCAGACATCAGACAGCGACTATCAGTGAGCTACTATCGGGTGTTAGAGCTCTCCATTTATCAAAACTACGAGCCTATCCCACATAGAGATCTTAATCACCAGGTCGTGACAGCTCCAACGCAAAGGCAAACAGCAGTAACTGCTTACTTGAAAAGTAAGCAGTTACTGCCGTTTACCTTCGCAGTTCTACAAAATGCATACTGTTTGCCTCTGCACGACCGAGGTTTGGGCACAGACATTGTCCGTGACTATATACCCGGTCAATAAGAGACGTCGAGGCAATGTTGGATAAATGTTGAGCATAAAACCAACATTGGTCCAAAGAGATAACGTATAATTATGTTATAATATTAACATCTTATGCAAAGTAAAGTGCCACAAGAGAAACATTGTATTGCCTAATTGTAACTATTTCAACTGCGTAATAAACTATTTGTGTCAAAAACATGTTCTACAAAAAAATTAAAGGTTTCAAATGTCGGTACATTAGGCGGATCCAGGGAAGGGGCGGGGGGGGGGGGTCCTAACGCTCCTATTTTTTGCCCAAAACTTTATTACGCCTAATTTTAGCAAAAAAATCTTGGGGGCCGCCCCTTCCTCCAGATCCTGGATCCGCCACTGGGCATAGGAACGATAAAAACGATAAAAGCTAGCTGATATAGAAAAGCAAGCAGAATATAGGCATGATAACCCAGTAAATGTTTGTCTACGAAGTCGACTCGGCCCAACATTAGCCCTACACCGCGTCAATATCTCATGTTTACTGGGTACACGCTGAATTTAATCACGTACACACACCACCAGCATGACAAGCAATTAAATACGCATTGCTGATGTTTTTTTGTGTTATATTTTCTAATGTAACGCGGATGAGTTTTCCCTATGATGAGATGATACTGGTTGACAAGGCTATGTCATAATATGACCATATATTATAAACCTAACCCTTAGAGTACTGAGCTAAGAAATTAAAATTTTCAGCCGCTTGAAGTTGTGTCTCGCTACCGCGATCCACAACTTCAGGTGACTGAAAATTTGTGTTATTTGTGAAATTTATGTCCCAACATATATCATTGTTTCAAGATTGAAAGCATATTTTACTTTTAACAACTGGTTATACAGTTGTTAGTAAAAAGAGAATGTCTACTGTAGTCAAGATCAGTGATTTAAACCTAATAATTTATTATGATCTAAAACATTATCATACTGAATGTTGTCATTAACCTGGTGTGGTGGTTAAACAGTCTATCACTGGAGCTTACGATTGCTCCACCGTTCTGGTATTCCGATTTCAAAAATAACCTTCCTCGCTCACTCACAAGATCCATTACCATGATTAATGGAGTGCGCATGAGCAAAAAGTAGCGTGTTCGGCCTCAGACATCCTATCTCAGGCAACAGGTGAGGCACGAAACTGCTACAACCCTCTGCTCCAATAATAGGATGGGCCAGAGTTCGAATTTCGAATCCTGTGTCTAGAGGACAGTGTCATCTTACGCATCTCACAATCCTCAGATTCATTCCAGTGAATAATAAAATCCTGAAAAATTGTGTAGCTATTGCATACATGTGTCAAAAGTATTATTCTCCATGCCAAAAACTGCTATACAAACATACTATTCTTCAGCGTTTGCCCCAAATTGTGTAGCAAATTGTGACTAAACCAGACAAATTATTCCCTGCATTCAGTAATCAGGATTTTAATGATATAATAAGTGACAAAGTAAAATGATTAAAACGTAATCAAAATTCACTTTGGTAAAGTCGCAATGTAATAAGCAACCGCGGTATATATTATGTATACTTTTACCAATAGACTACATGTTATATCATTGTCAAACAGTCATTTTTACCAGCAAGATATACAGGTATAGTGAGTGTATATTTTTACCTCTCAATTGAAAAAATGAATTCCAAGCGTTCACGCTTAATCCTTTTAGTTGATTGACAGAAGAACCACCACGACCTTTCGCATCACCGCTTCTATGTGTCAAACCAAACCAAAGTATCAAGCTATGTGCTACCGCTCTTGACTTCGTTGACCAAGATGTGCTTCTATCCAGTCAAACACAAGACGTTAAACCAATGTTGGTCTAACGTTGGACTGCGTCATAGACGCTGGGCCAACGTTAGACCAACATTGGTTTACTGTCTTCTTTTGGGTATGGCTTATTCCGCATTAGCAGGTATCGAATGCTGCCTTACAACGATAATCGATGACTCAGGTAGAAATCTGTCCCATCCCAAGTCGCAGTACCAGACGCCTGCAACGCTTATGCATCCGCCATACTGTGTGCTTAAGGGCGAGTCAGCATCTCAGATGGTAGCCTAACATTGTACCAGCATCTCTTGGGATATTAGTGATTGTAGCCAGCGGATACAATCATGACAGTACAAACTCCTTACGTGCCTTTGCATTCAAGGCTGTGGTGCAAAGCCAAAAGGCAGTAAGCCGTTACTGCTGTTTGGCTTTCGAGAACTGAATAAATGCACAAAGGTCTGACATGCCAAAAGTCTGGATCGGTGGAAGCCATTGATTGCAGGATGCGGCAATCAATGGTCATAAAGAAAATGAAAAGGGACACCATCTCAAACAAAATACAAGGGGTGAATACAAATCCGCGGGAATAGCTCAAGCAGCAAAACTAAAAAACATAAAACCCATTTGTTTATCAGTGTTTTGCTGCCATGTTAGTCCCCCCAGCCTATTACCCAATTTTTGTGTACCTTGAGATGTGATTTGCTGTCGCAAGGTACATACAAACGATGTGATTTTACATAAAATACCACAGAAGTAGAATATATCTTTGAAAATATCCAAGTATAATTGCTGATAATTATGATCTCAATAAAATAAACTCACTAACAGCTCAAAAAGCCCAGAACGTTCTCTTCACTTTGCAATGGATCATACAACTTCTTAACCCTTGTCCTGTTGAATGGTTTCAACTGCATTTTTTTATTTGAAGCTGGAATTGCTGACGCAATCTCCAGCTTGAAATGACGAAAAAATAGACATCTCATAAATTGAGTTATTTATAAATGAGCATATACCACTAACTATATTATCAATTTCATTGACATATAATTTTATTTAAAATCTGCATTTAATAGAAATAATAATAATAATTATTATTATCTTGAAACCGTATATATACGGGCGTAGCAGGGCAAGGGTTAATCAATAAAATGTATTTAAAAAAATTAAACCCTCGTAGCACGCAGCTATTCACTCCCATTTTTATTCACTTCCGGTGTGAAAAATTATTGCTACCACAATTCCAAACTAAGGTGAAAATAATCCTGATTTTCTGAAATGCGGTTACCCACCTATAATCTAAAATAAATGCCGTGAACGGATTTATTGTATTGGATCACAACGTTTTCTATGCAATATTTTTTTAATAAAAATACACCATGTGGTTCATAAATACGACAGCTGAGCTAAATGTCGGTGGTCAATCATTAACAGGGGAAACCACTACGACTGTCAGTGATAGTGGTTTTATTTCCCCAGGTAAGGATTGACTGTTCTACCTGTTACTCTATTAATACATGATGTATACTGCTCTGCAACTAGGGGCAATCAAAAGGCAGTAACTTCTCACTCGAAAAGTAAGCAGTTATTGCGTTTTATCTGGCTTTGCGCGGCAGTAGGCCTATATATCCGTGTTTGATCTGGCGGGTCAGTCTAGTACGTCTAGGCAGTCTGATTGACCGATAGCATGCTACAGGGAAATTAGCCGGTTATCACATTGTTGGTCGTATCAAGGAATCTATAGATCCAGTACTATCCATGCCTTCATGATCCAACACGTGTTAAAAATGGATAACCACTCCAATCCATGCACTGTCCACTTGAATACACATTATGTAGCTCCTCATATTTCGGTGTGCCAAGTAACTATAGAAATATGGATATCATGTGTTGTACAGGGATAATGTCGATAGCAATCTTCGTAAATCTTAGGTTCATACATGTAATTGCAATCGATGTGGTAGGCCTACATTTTTAACCAGTGAGCTCAACGAACAAATTAATTAATTCATTCATTAATGAGCCTTTTTACGCACATACTGTAACATTACAGGCTAAACCGGGCTGGACTGGGCCACGAGAACGTCCTGTGGATGCCGATGGTGTTGGTGAGATAAGACCGTCTTCCACAGGATACGCAATTACTGGTAGAGTATACCGGTGGCCTGGGGTCGAGCGAATTCAACAAGATCCTTAATGAAACAAATAAAAAACGCCGGTTTGCTAACTCATGATAAATTCTCCAAATCATATCTATTACCCCCGCCCCCTACTTATTTGCCAGACTAATTTCCTCCAATCGATTTATTATAATCAGATAATGACTATATGATGTCAATAATAATACAGTGAAAATATATTTACGGTAATACATACTTTCGGGTCAGAAGGAAATAGCGCACAAACCATTTTTAGTTACTCAGTCCTAAAAACAGTACACACTCTAGCCAGTTACAGTTACATTCATTCACCATGTTCACCTTGAGCATGTTCATATGTCACCTCAATGTGATTTAAAATATCCATATTTTATGATATACCAAAGTATAATATTATCACAAATTACAGCTCGGGTTCGCCTTATTGTGGTGGATCATAAAGTTTTTCATTCTATCAGTCTTTTCAAAATCATGCCCTGTGGTGCATAAATGTGACGCGGAGCTTAAAGGGTTGAATACATTGTTCAACGCTCATATTATCATGATTATGTTAAACAATGTTAAAAAGCGTGTACAGTGACTAACACACGACCAGGTTCAAAGTGTGCCGCAAACTGCCATGTACTGAACTGTCAGCTATTCGCTGACATTTTAGACTCCACAGATCTGCTTTAGACGTATGTGCAAATAGATTATGCAACTAAGTAGCATAGTATCAGAAATTATGCACGTGTACAGTACATGCATATACATACAATAATAGTATAAATGCACATACAATGCCAATTTATGTTTAACGTGTTGTATACCCTATATTTATGTAACGTATATATTAATGAGGACATAATTAGCATGAATACAGTGGAAATACAAGGCAAGCACCTATGCAGTCCTCTGCGGAAGGTTAAATTTGAAACTCATTTTATCATGTTTATGATCTCCAGAAACACTTTTCGACAATGATACAGCAAATTGGTGAAATTATATAGATAGGTTACTATTTTTCAAAATTAACTTGAGGGGATATTCTATTGCCAATCGCAATTTGTACCGCTCATATAATTGACCTTCAATAGAATAATGTATGAAAAGGTATATAATAAACAAAACATGCGAAACGTTTTCCAATTGTTTTACTTACCTTGACCTAGCAATGAATTAGCTTGGGTTGTGTGCTTCTTGGGTAGGTGTATCGTATGGTCTGAGTACACACATGAGATGCTTGTTACTAATATTTCTCTGTTATTTTACATCGCAATTAGAATTTAGTTGTTTTATTAGTTTCTGTTCTGCTGTTGTAACTCTAGAATTTGTGTTTTCTTAACTACCATTTGAAAAGCTGTCAACCACCAAGGTCATCAGCACGGGAATAAAAGCTGTGCTATCACGGGTCCCTGTGACGTGTTGTAACTGTATATGATGCGATCCCCTCTCCTCTTGTGTATGCAGAAGCTTCAACCCGTGCTCACACGGATCTTGTACACCTGAGATGACTCTCCATATATGGCGTGACCCCCTCCTCTCTTGTACATGCAGCGAATTACGAAATGAAGTGTGTATATGTGTCCCCTGAGCAAATTGAAAGCTAATAATGGACGTGTATCATATTTGAAGCTGACGAAAATGTCTTTAAAACAAAGCCATCGTGATTAGCAGTAGAACAACACATAATTTATGTAATGAGAGAAAAGCATGCGCAAGCGTAGCGCACCAGCGGCATGCAAAGTTGGAGACAACTGCCCATTAATATAGGCCTATACGATGACGGGCTTAATCAGTAAAGGCTAAAACATGTCCTGCCTGCAGTTAGTTCTGTTTACCATCAAGAACACCGGGAGCATTCCTGCGGCTGATCTGGCAGGTCTATTAACCCTGCACGTGAGAAGGAAACATACAAATACAAATTGATCAATCAAACCTGAATGCCAATAACCGGTGCATCGCCAATGCTCGAAAATAACCCAGGCTTACACAAAAAGAGTGTACAAAATGAATAATTATAACAGTTCACTCTGTTCAAACACAGTGTCTCGACATTCTTGGGTAACTATATAAGATAATATTACTTCAATTGTCCACAGCACTGCGAACGTTAACGTGTTTGCGTGTACATTGAACACAAAACACAGCTTCGGACAGCCTTAAGAACAGGTATGTTGTGCTAAGTGGAAAGAGCCTACGGATTCGACATGTCGGGAGTGCTCAGCCTTCAGGGTTTATATTCCTGCAAACACGGATCGCTGACCCGCTTTTGTTTCGATGTTGGACCACCGTCTACGACGTTGGCCAAACATTAAAACAATAACGGGTCAATGTTAGATTAGTTTTCAGGGCGAGTGCTATGGCGACCTGGTGAAATCGAGTGTCAGATGCACAAACTGCTGCGCACGTACGCCACAAAATAGCGTCTATTTAAATAGTAGTTACATATAAAGATATTTTTAGCACTGGGACTAGTTCTGTAATCAGCTAAGATAGGTCCATTATATAATATTTTATCACGGGCTGCATAAACTTACCATAATCTCTCTATATCCACACACTATAATCGTGATAATGCGACGATTCCAAAGCAGACACTTCGCCAAATCTATTAGCCGAGTCTATGAGTCCTTCTGACAACATAAAACTGATAGTGTGGGGGGGGGGGGACTTACATTTTAATTGCATGATCATTATATCCATCTCTTTAATCATTGTGAGGTGGGAATTGCACAGTAAATTAAAATCACCCGAAATTTCGATCAGCTTCAACAATCAAGACAGTGGTGTGCAATAGTTCTGGTTTAGAATTGATTGGCCCAAGTAATATAGAAACATCCTTTTTGTATTCCTTGATTGTTTCGCTGGACTGTTATCATTTTCTAGGAAATGACTCTTTGAAAACATGTTTATGGCGCATATTTAGGCGTCATTGGCAGGTAAAGGGTGTACATTGATACTTGATGCATATTGCACAAAACCTAAGATTTTTAGCGAGCCTACGTAGGAGATTTCATAAACATGATAATCTGACGACGAGTAGTAATTGAATGAAAACAGCATTGACGAAAGCGATATGATTGCGGGGCCTCCATTCCTTACATGAGCACGTTCTTCACGTATATTGGATAAAATAAATTCGTGCCCTGTAGACATGGTAGATTGTATTTAACTGACAATGAGCTATGTTCGTATGACCTGCCACACACCTCTATGTGAAAACATCGTTATCGTATACATGTGACCAAGTAACAACAATGGACTAGAATAAAACTGTGAGCTCTGTGAATAATCAGCTCCAGGAGGCGCTCACATGGTCATGTTGCCGCATGATGTATGCATTTAACCCTTACAAAACTGACAGATTTTGTGTATATTAACAGATTAAGCCATGAAAATGATGAAGACCAAAAGTTTTTTTAGATTTGCAATTATCATCAATTTGAATACCGGTACCTATATGTTATGGGTCTACGGCCATTATAAAAGGTTCACTTTCTTCGTGAAGAAGGACATGGACGTCAGAATCTGATGTCTAAAGTCGGACCCCACACTGAAAGGGTCCCCACACTGAAAAGGCTAAGTGCACGAATACGGAAAACATATTGGCCAATTTGGAGTACATTTGTTTCGTTGAGCATAGCCTATTTTATCAGCATATTTTGCTAAGATACCGATTTTTATTCTCTATACTGTAGATCTGCTAATTTTCGCGTGTTCAAATTTTCGCGAATTTCTGATTTTATGACTTTTCACGAAGTTTAGAATTCGCGAATTTTCATTTTTCTTCAGTAGCGCTATTATAATAGTAATAATTTTCGCGTGATTCTTGATTTCGCGAATTTTTCCTCCTCGCGAAATTTGCGAAAATTAAAACCTCGCGAATATTACCAGATAAACAGTATATAGTTCTGAGTGAACTTGAAATAAAGTTTAAGAGTATATATTATTACAAGCAAACTGATATTGAGACCCAGATGTCAGAAGATGTAATAGCACTTTCACATGAATTTAGTAAAAAAAAAACTGTTCAATTACAAGTATTCATAACTTCTCAAGCTCGGGTGAATTCTCTTTATGCAGCTGCCACTCTGTGACAGCTCTCTACGAAGCATCACTAACGATACTGTATACACCACTCTTGTTACTTACTGCTAGGATTTTGCTGCAGACAATAAATCATCCTTCTGAGTATAACACTGCCGTGTAAAAGGTATTAACTGCCTACTTTATAAGTAAGCAGTTACCACCTTTAGACTTTGCTGAGCATAGTAGTCTGCGACATGTAAGACAGGAGAGCATCGGCCGACGTTGGCCTGCAATATAAGACGGCGGTTCAGTAGTCGAAGAAATGCTCGGATGCAAGCTGAGCTATATTTTGTCACGAGCCTGAAGTTGTCACTAACATATATGACATATCTTGATATATATTAACCCTTTCAGAGTGGGGACCGACTTTAGACGTCAGAATCTGACCTCTACAGACGTTAGATTCCGACAGATCTAAAGTCTATCCCGCACTGAAAAATATAAGAAATTATAATAGCTGTAGACCCGTGACATAGCTATTATGAAGCGGAAAGAGCTAATATAAGCAAAGACATTTATGAATATTTTAAATTGAAAAAACCCTTTCGTCTCCATTGTTTATACAAAAATATTTCCGCGTTGTAAGGGTTAATTACGTGTAGAACAAAGCTTGGTAAAGTGTAAAGCATGGTATACGGAAATGCGTTTGTGTGAGTGATTGTGTTAGCAATAATGTCAAATGAAACTATGTTACGTGCCTTAGGCCAACATCATGGTAACTAACCATCTTGTTTATTTGAGATAAGATGCATAACAAACGTAGGTTGAAATAACTATACAGTACTGGTATCTGTGTGTATACTATATACAGTGCAGTAAAGTTATTTTAACTTGAATTTGGTCAGTGACCGTTACAAAACTTACACTACAGGCTATCAAGAGATGCAGATCGATCTGATACAAATATTAAATATTTTCCAGTCACTGCAGTAGATCAATGTTCAGACCTCTTTAATATTTCACTTTTATTTAAAGTATTCGAACACGAAGATCCCTAGTGTATGTAAGTACGAGTGCATAAATCGTGAAGCTTCCATGTATTTATAATGATCCCTGTGTGTACACTGGTATCGATCAAACACTGACCAAGTAGCCAGAACAATTCTGTCATGCAGACAAATTCAGATAGATGCCCTTGGCTGTCTGTCCACTTTCCACCAGTATACACAGTGTAGTGACCATATACTTAACCCTTTACATCCCAGTGACGCGCAAACATATTGCATATCACAAATCGATCTACTTTTACAAATTAATTTCCAAATCCTTTTGATTTAGTTCAGTTCTGGATACGACGTAGCCTGGGCAGATATCAAAACAACAATAAAATGCGCTATTATTTAAACAGAAATCACAGTAATTTTTTGAGTGGATGAAGGGTCATTTCTTATTCAAACCAGTGAGACCCCCTGAGAGTTCATTTTTAAGTCATCATAATAATCGTAGTAGACCGTGGGGTGTATGAATGCCCATGGGATCAGTGAAAGTTAATGTCATGAAGGCGACCACGCGGTAAATTGACAGGTGATCAGTCGGTTAAAGGGACTGGCCCACGCTAAAATCATCAAAAAATCGGTGATTTTATGTCGGGTTTTTAATATGACCATATGATGTAAACATGTACATAGACTAGAACTGCAATTTTTTATAATTTTTGTGCTGCGCATTCACTAGTTAGGTTAGATATAGAGACGAAATTCCTGATTTGTAATTATTGACAACCATGTCAAAAATAGGAAATGCGGGAATTTCGTCTCTATATCTAGTCTAACTGATGAATGCGCAGCACAAAAGTTATAAAAATTTGCAGTTCTAGTCTATGTACATGTTTACATCATATGGTCATATTAAGAACCCGAAATAAAATCACCGATTTTTTTATGATTTTAGCGTGGGCCAGTCCCTTTAATGTGGTATTATACTATAGCAAAATCAAATACTCGAACCCTTGTGCTGCTGGAACCGTATAAATGTATGTTCTCTGGAGATCAAATGAAATATATCATTAACATTATTAACTTTGATAAAATAGTTAAATAAGTCGATATGGGAGATGACTATTTATCATATTATTTCAGATTATTTTTGTCATTGTCGCTTCGAATGAATGAAAAATAGAAGCAAACAAGTCAGCAGGACTAGGGTTAACCTTCTAGATACTAGTACGAGTCTACATGCTTGCTTAAATCCAAGCGAAACACCGTCCTTAAATCTGCAATCAGTCAACCTCGAATTGAATTTATGTCAATCAATATGTCAACCTTTCAAGTGGACCAGATATAAAAGAATACGTTCGGAATGGCATTCGCGGTATTAAAAGTTTTAATGATAAATCAATAAAATTATGAGAAAATAAAATTTGCGTCGTCACATGAACGGTAGACAAAGAGTTGAAAGTCAATTGTATAACGAAATACTCAATAAGATCAATGTAATCGGAGTAGTGCATGATGATCCTTCAACAATGTTCAATGATCACTTTCGGTAAGCCCATTTGGTAAAATTATTATCATAATAGGCGACAAGTCTGCCGATGTTGTGACTTATATGTATCGCTTATTAACCGTTGTGAATGCATGCGGTGCTGTCAACACTTTCGCCACCAGAGCCCCTGTTGTAGGCTGAATGTCACATTATTCAGCCTACAAAAATAGGCTCTGGTGATGAAAAGACAAAGCACATTAAAGCTTCGTTTTGCACAAGAAAAAAACTGAGTGAAATATATCACAAAATACTGACTGAAATTTGCCAAAAGTGCAGATGCTGATATCAAAGGAAACACCAACTGTAAATTATAAATTGTCTATTTTTCAAACGTAAGACAGGGCCTACGTTCTAACTTATAGTTTCAAATCAACAGTGCCAGCTTCAAATGAATGAAAATATCAAGGAGTAATCAATGCCCGAGTGTATAACGAGTTTTAAGTATAACGATTACTTGATCATGTTGATTAGACGACCATGGATAATTAAGTTATAAATAGCTTCCAGGCTTCAAAGGGAAGCATGGTAATTTGCTAATTAGCTCCGCGCATATGAACATGATTAAGACAATGTGATTACATTGTACTATTACGTATTAATATCGATCAAATGTAGGTGATAATGATTGCCTGGAAGCACCAATTAACCGCTTGCATGTCATGTCGTTAAAACAATGCTACCAATGACAGTTGCATATACATGATATAGCCCGAGAAATATAAGACATTGCACCTATGTAGATTTAATGTTGGACCAGCGTCGCAGACGATGATCCACCATCAAACTGACATTGGGTAAACGTTTCGTGCTTGCTTGAGGAGCATGTGAAATAAGCACATTTTGCCGAGTCATGATGTTTAAAAAAGACCTTAATGTTGAAACACACAATAACTGACTTAACCTGCTAATGAAATAGATTAAAAACCTAATGTAGCATGTTTAGCGCGTGAACAGGATAAAGAGTTAATTAAGTAGGTTATATAATTAAAAGGTGCACGTATCGGTAATACGTTTGAATTAGGTATAATATGCATGGCAGTCGTGTCTTAACCGTTAACGCTAGATCGACAAACGCGAAACAGCCCGTTGTTGAAACAATGAATCGACGAAGGCCAATCAAATCCAACATTGGAGCAACGTTGTACTAAACTTGTAATGAGACAACTATAACCACGCCGCTTCTCCATTAACATGATCAAGGTCTTCTGGTAATTAGGCCTTGTGATCTCCAACACTTCAAACCTGGACCGCATGTGATTTCTCAAAGTCATTACGATTGTGATTGCAACGGCCAAGGACCTCCCGCAAGCTATAGACCACATGCCATTCATTTTGCATACCTTTATAGCGATGTACACACGCAGATGCGATACAAGTCATGCACGCAGAGGTGCAGCGCTAATATTATTACAAGACATAATGATGGGTAAATAAAGCATATTTCAACGCTGTAATATGTTTTTCAATTTGAATTGAAATCATCATGAATGTGTTACTTTAATAGCTTTTCGGCATCATTTGAATACCTGTACGTGATCGGTCTACGGCCATTATATTTTTTCAGTGTGTCGACTTTAGACCTCTGAATCTCACGTCTATAACGTATAATTTGATCGAATTTTGTAACAAAAAACTGTTAACCCTTTAAACACGTGTTCAACATTTTTAATCTCTGTATTATCACCTAAAAAGTATCTTTTGAATGTGAAATGCGTCTGATAACTGTCAAATTGAAGAAAGAAAGCGTCCTCCGGTTTACCGGATCTGCTGTATAATTTCACTAGAAGCTGTGAATTAAGTGAGAGAGGGACAGCTTCAAGTGGCCTGCTGAACTAGAACACTTAGCTATGAAAGGATTAAAGTAGCCGGTGTAACCTTTCAAATGTTTTTTAAAAGGAGTCTGGACGATTGTAATGAATGCCATAAACACGGTACCTCTGTGTTTGTTTGTACTTATTATGTAAATGCAGCACTGCAGTACTTGAGCACGCTCATCAGCAATTCACATTACGGTAGCAGTAGACCTGTAGACTACGTCAAGGTAATACAGTTCAAGGTAGATAGTGATGCCCATACAATAGGTGACAATTATAATAAGAAATGTAATGTTACGACTGGCTCTCTGGAGTGTCTCATGTGTCATTCAGATACTGATGTCAGCATAGTAAGCATCACATCACGGTAATGGGAGCCACCATTCAATTACTAAGGGGGCGGGAGCTAGAGTTTTTGAACCGGACAAATCATTCATTCCACCTCCTGTCTGCAATTTTTTTTTTCACACTCTGCTTGAAGCAAAATATTTATTTCACTTTCTTAGAATTATTTATTTTTTGTCTACAAAGTTGAATCACAAACTAGGCTTAGTAGGCCTATTGATGTAGGGGTTAAGGAGACGAGCGAAGCGAGGCTATACAACATTAATATGAAATATTTATTTACAATATGTCCTTCGGACAATTATTTATTTCATGAAAATTCAGTCTCAAAATATTTATTTCAAAAATACTCCAACCCCCACCCCTGGAGATTGAATGGTGGACCGTTTACAGATACAGATAGGGCTAAGAGAGAAATAGTTAGACCTCCACAACGTGTTTGGTATGCTGATATCATAATACAATAAAAATCAACAAACACAGAATTTGTGCCAATGGCAATGTTGGTTTAACGTTGGCCGACCATCTTAGACGCTGGCCCAACATTAAACCATATTGGCTCAAGGTATCGTGTTAGCTAGGAATAGACAAGTAGGCCTAGTATATTAATGAACCCTTAAACATGTTAAAGTTATATTGGTTCAAAGACTCGAAAGAGTATTGAAATTAAATATAGGGTCTATATATAGGCCTACACCCTTTTTGATTTAGTACCACATCATCCCAACTGGCACATGTCAATGATATAGTCTACCATTAAAGTCATCAACAAACATCTTTATATTAAATCAGCTAAATCAACTATCAATACTTTTACAGTCTGCTAAAGACAGTTTAACATGTTCAAGTGTTACATTTATCATGGATTCATGCCCTCTTTATTAGTACACATGATAGGCCTACATCATACATGTAGGCCTATGTATTTAGACAGGGATTTAGCCTGTGTAGGCCTAGCTCTATGTACACCGAAACAAATGAGACGTTAAAACTAGGCCCCCTACTAGCCTGGCCCTACATTGATGACTTATTGACTATTATATTTGTTTGAACATTGGCTCAACGTCTCGTTATGCTGAATAGGGGCCTAATATTAATAATACAGTGTATTCGTCGACTCGTCTGTACTGTTATCAGGTCTGCTATAACACAAGTCATATATAAATGTAGGCTATATTCTCAGTCACTCAGTGAGTCAGTCTCAGATATTCATGCTCAATACATTACAGGTGTGAGCGCCGATTACATGTACGTCATGTGCCTATACAACATGCACACCACGAGTTTATATCTGGTTCTGTGAATGATACGTCACTACGTGGGCTGATGTTATCAAAGGTAACTTATTTCAAAACGAGCGACGACGAACCTACTGAGGCTACTCCGTCGCGTGAAATTAATTTAACGTTAGGCCTACAACTTAAACTTCAAGAAACAGGTGGGCTATCTAACTTACCGTCGGTGGAAGTGTCCCGTTTTGAATTCTCCTCACACAGCGAGCCGCCAAAATGTTGTTTACGAAAGTGTGGTTGGCGCGCAGTAGGCCGCTCTGTCGCCGTTCACACATGGACGATGACTGCCGCCCAGTACATACTAACGTTACAGGCCACATGTATACATGTAACTGTAAGCTGACAGGCCATGGAGGTCTGTCGTCTGCTTTACGCGCCAATGAACTTTGACCTTGGTGGAAGCGACTGACAGTACGAGGCCGTTCCATAGACGGCGCCACCCGCCGCTATTATTAACCCTTGTCCTGCTAGGACCGCTTTAAACATGTTAAACCCTTTATAAATATGTAGACTGAATCGATTCGTATGTGGCCAGAATTTTATTCATAAACAATCCACGTCGCCTATGGAACTCCATAAATAACATTCTGCATAGAATTTCACCGCAGGCACTGACAAAATTCGCATTGATCAGTAGGCCTATAGGGGCCTAATTAATTTGTGATCATGAACATCTATAGGCCTATTGTAGGCCTATTTTGTGGATAAAATTTAAACTATCCGTTCCAAATTTCCAGATTAAATACAGAATATTCCTTTAGTGCAAAATGTGTCGCGTTTGGTGAGTTGTTGAGAATAATGGAGATATAGCAACTTTCTCGGGTATCAAATTTAGGCTACATTATAGTCGGATTCACATTAACTGTGGTGAATGATTTTCGCTGATTTCTCGGTCAATTCTCAACCAATTCAAATGAAATTGTCTAGTCATGGGGCGACAACCCCGAAAATTTCTTGGAAAAATATTGTATACTTTTAAAGTTAGTGTATTTAGCATGCAATAAATAAAAAAGATGTCGCCCTCTATATAAACAAAAATGGTCCAACTTCTAAAACTTCACAAAAGTCGCCACATGGCTATAGTCATTATTGTCGGTGCAAATTGTTATGAAAATTGGTTCAGAATTGACTGAGGGGTCCGCCCCCGGGGGGTCCGCATAATTTATTCACCCTGGTTGATGAGTT
Organism: Flabesymbios commensalis; assembly: GCA_964017125.1. NCBI lineage: Eukaryota > Metazoa > Annelida > Polychaeta > Terebellida > Flabelligeridae > Flabesymbios > Flabesymbios commensalis. The sequence continues at coordinate 21,345,553 of OZ024903.1, forward strand.
TAATGTGAGTCTGACTATAGGAGGCCTACCAGCGTTCCAAACAACCCGGTAGTTTTATTGAGTATTCACCCCTTAATATTGTAACCTCTGTTGACCCTTTTATTTCGAGTACACTTATATCTCTGGAAGAGCGTGACGTTGCCAATTGGTAAAGTGCCTGACTGCCTCGTCACTGACGCATGTTTCCTGGGTTCGAACCCCGCTGATCGTGTGTGGGTTTTTTCAAATAAAGATATTTCTTCCTCTCCTCTCAATGAAGCTAATGGTGTTTTCTATGATATCATCTGTTATGTTAATTGTTTTTGTTTCATCTGTTTGTTCTTCGATGTGTTGGTGTTGAAATGAATGATTGCTTCTTATTTTGTAGAATGATATGTGTGGTCGTGTGTAATGTTTGAAGATAGATTCATGCTGTGTTTTGAGGTGGTTGGTGAATTCTCTAATGTAGAAATATACGTTCTCGTTTTTTTGCTTATGTTTATCCGAAGCTTGGCCTCTTTTCCGCTTGCGACGATGTCCTAATTTTTTTTTTCTGGCTGCCCTATCGGTTCACCAGTATCGGCCATATTGAGTCATATTACTGTGATGAGAAAATGCATTAGTTTCTAGTAGGCATAAATATGATATTTGTTTATAAAACAAAACTGGAGATCCGGAATTTACATAAGGTTTACAGGATTCACTTTTATAAAGGTTCCTTTATAATTAACATTTTGATAATACATTACTATACCAGATTATAAATAATGTAAGTATTACTGGCAGTGTAGTTGTGTAATTGAGTAGATTAAATTATTCCCTTATTTACATCTTGTACACATGTACCTGGAGGTGGACTTCCCGTAAAGTGCGAAGAGGAGTTGTTAAAAATATTTCACTGTGGATACCCTAATTTTATTGAATAAATTCTGATATTAAACGATCATTTTCAACAGATTTCTAAAATTGTAATTATTTAACTGATTTTGTATCTTTGTAATAATTGTATCTGGTCTATTCTATTGAATAGTGTTATCTTTAAAAAGGAAAACATAATATGTGGTCTACTCGATCTGTTACCGATTTTCCATGTCTACATTAAAAACAGCATGTTGTCACTGCTTATGTTGAGTCCACAGCTTTCATACGACTGCACAAGATACATATATTGGACTTTTTAAATTGCAGTGTTTCTTCACAGTTGGATAAATATAAAATGAAACATAAATACCTGCTCGTTTTCTAAAAATGTGGGTTTTAAATACGTCGCCTCGTGTATTTGGTCTCAAAGGCGGACGTTTATCCTGCAAAAGGGATGTTTCGCCTCCGAAACGGACAAACGATTATAGCATGAGCAGATAGACTTTCAGATTGGTATGGAATATTTGGCCAGTTTTCTTCTTATTTGAAAAATATGCAACAATCCGTAAAAATGAAAGACTCTCTGTCAGATAAAGTCACACTCTCATATATGGAGTTCCACAAAACTCTATGTTGGGACAAATGTTTTTTACCCCATATACTACATCACTCAACCTATTATATTTAGTTTTGACATAAACCACCATCTGTATACAGATGATACTCCAATTTACCATGTTTACATGTCTCTATAAGTTTAAAATGCTAAGGAATTTCTCGAGAAGTTGCAACATTGTTTGATGGGTGTGGCGGCCTGGATGACAGGGTCTAACCTGGAGCTTAATCCCAGCAAGACAGAATTTTTATTTATTGGGACCAAAATCCAGCGGAAAATTGTTACATAATTGCCTATGCTTAATTTTAGGTCAAGACACAAATCCATCTGAATCAGCCGAAACGCTTGCTGTAGTATTAGACAGTAGCCTGAATTTCCCAGAACACATATCCCAAACATGTAGGGCATGCTTCTATCATATCCGTCACCTGCGTGGAATTCGAAAAAATCTGTCTTTAGATCTTGCCAAGCAAATTGCGGTGATACTGGTCAGTAGCAAGTTAAAGGTGTGGTCAGCTGTCAAAATTCGTGAAACAAGGGTCCCCCAGAAAGCAATAGTGCCCGTGGGTAGGCCAAGGCCCTATTCCATAATAATACTAAATATGCGTTTCATACCCAAAGCCTCATTAAGAGCAAGTTCTCAAATCACAGCAAGTTCATATATACTAGCTACATCATTGTCTGGTGTGGACGTGAAAATGTCGAACGCGCTAAAAATGGGAAAAATAAGAGTGAATAAAGTCCAACGATCGCGTTCTTTCAGTGTAGGATGCGTGTTAGAGGACATAGTGTCGGATTTGAAGACAAAAAAACGAAAATTGGATGCAGAATCAACAGAATCACAAACGAAAAAAGTGGCTGTGGATACAACGAACAAGGAAAGTGACGCCATGTTGAAATCGCCACAGCCAGGTCCCAGCTCACATGCGGGTCGGCCATATACAGAAACTGACCGCATGGATGCAGTGGTCAGCTTAGTGACGGACCAGGTTGAACTGATGCAGAAATCAATGCAGAAAGGATTAGAGGAAATATCAGATAAGATCAGTGACTCGATAACACACAACCTGAAAAAGATGGTGAAAGACATGATTACCACAATGATGGACAGTAAAATGAAACAAATAAAAACAGACATGGACAAACGTACACAGTTCTTCGAAAAACAACTCCTTGAGCTCAAAGAGCAAAAATGCCGATGTTCTAGAAAACAGGGTGATCTGGAAGAACGACTACGACGCTTGGAGGCCTGTGATGCAAGGACAGCCCCAGCCTCCACAGAACAGCGACAATCGGCAACAGAGTATAATAATAAACTGGTCATCATGAACCTGTCAGAAGGTAACCGTGAAAATTTACAGAAGAAAATTGAGGCTCTAATGAGAGAAGGTCTAAAAATTACAGATATAATGTTTGAGAATATAGAGCGTAAAGTGTCACGACAGACTGGGCGGTCAGGTATTGTGATTGTTACGTGTATGTCATGGGCGGACAAAGACCGTATTCTAAAGGCCAAGCGGCTACTCGATCAGAGCCGCGTGTACAGAAATGTGTCCATCAAGCCTGACCGTTCACGAGAACAGAGAACCATGGAAAATAACATGAGATCATTGGCGACTGCTGTGGGTATGGTGTACCGTGGTGGCAGGCTAATGAATGAACGGCGTGAACATGTACACAACCGACACCACCACAGACGTCAACATGAACACAGTACACACCACAACAACAAGGACAATACAGCACATGAAGACAGCCGGGGCAATGATAATGTTGAAGATGGACAGCGACGATATTTTGGTAGAAACCCATCTGATGCCGCTGCTGGTCATCGAACTCGGTACCATGGCAACGATCGGTACAGACGTTAGCTGACTTGCGGGTTTTGGAATGTAGAAGGATGGAGCATCAACCAAAACACTGATAATTTTAAAGCCCGTGCACAAAGCTTGCTTTTTATGAATTTGGACATTATCGGCCTGGCCGAAACGCACCTTATCGGCAATAACGCCCTTGTACTGCCTGGCTATGTGTGGTTTGGACAAAACCGTCGTATATTACATAGAAGGGCTGTCAAAGGCTCCGGTGGAGTTGGCTTCTTTGTAAAGGACGAGGTGGCAGAAAACCATCAGGTGACAGTATATGACAGTACTAATGAAGGTATTCTATGGCTGCAGCTTGCTACCAACCATAACCAAGTCCTTCTCCGCGCTGCGGTATGTTATCTCTCACCAGCGAACTCATCCCGACCTGTGAACGCACCAGACTATTTTGACACTTTATTATCTAATGTACACGAATATGAATATAATGGCCCACTTATGATATGTGGAGACTTCAATAGCAGAATTGGACATCTGACAGATTGTATCCCAGGTGCTGACGACGTACCATTGCGTGAAGTTATAGATGGAACAGTCAACTCGTATGCGGATTTATTTTTGGACTTTGCCATCGGTGCTGAGCTATGTGTATTGAATGGTCGCAGTAATTATCACAATGAATTTACAAGAATTGGCACAACTGGTAGCTCTGTTGTAGATTACTGTTTGGTGCCACATTGTCAGCTGTCATCATATACTGAATTCTCTGTAAAGAGGGCCGCCACCCTATTTGAGGAGAGCGGCTGTCTTGGACGTTTTGATCCCCGAAAAGGAATACCTGACCACTCACTGCTCACTTGGAAAGTGACTCTGAATCAGACTGTTACTCCTAACAACAATGTAAGTCAAGCTGCATGTGTAACTCCACACACAAGCAAAACCAAAAAATACGATCTACACTCAATACCACCAGATTTCATGATGACAGAAGATGTTGTGAGTCAAGCCAGGTCTCTGGTGAGGAACTTGGAGCGTGAACAGCAGGCGCAGGTGACCGTAAATGAACTATACCAGAAGCTGGTCAATCTTCTTACGGAACAGATGGACAAGAATATCCCGTTTCGGGTTCGCCCTACAGATAAACATATCTCACATAAACCTTATTCTGCCAAGCCATGGTGGACGCCTGAGGTGTCCCAGTCATGGGAACAGGTGCGTCAGGCAGAACAGTCATATCTTCGTGCACAAGGAGGTCAGCGGAGGATTTTAAGGGCCCGATATATAAAACGTCACAGACTCTTCTCAAAACAACTACAGCGTGAGAAACGCATTCACTGGCGTAAAACACAGGATGAGCTGCTGCAGAGTGTTCATGATAGTCAACATACTTTCTGGCAGAAGATAAACAATATTGATAAAGGACAGCACAGGACAGTACCTATTCCAATGGAAGTAAAGCTGGAGGATGGTAGTATCAGTTGTGATAGAGACATCGTGATGGGTAGGTGGGAGACTACCTTTTCTAATCTTCTTAACCCCAGTCCCCCTGACGGCGATCTGATTTCACCAAAGGTGGCTGAAGTGACTGAGTATCTAGCACAAGACAGTGGAGTGGATACGCCAGATCGCGCCCCTGAGCTGAATGCCACTATCAGTCTTTTTGAAGTAGCTCAGGCAGTAGGCACAGCTCACCTTGGCAAGGCCACAGGTGTTGATAATATCCCGTCGGAGGTCGTGAGGAACCCTACAATGGTGAGCACACTTCATGACATTTTTAACTACTGTTTCAAAAACGGTGTAGTCCCTTCTTCTTGGACACAATCTGTGATATGTCCTATTCCTAAATCAGCCTCATCCGACAGCAGAGACCCATTAAACTATCGCGGTATTAGCCTTAACTCCTCCATCTGTAAAATGTATTCTTCAATTTTAAATAAGAGACTGTCAAAATGGTCAGAAGTGAACAACATTGTAACAGACTGTCAAAATGGTTTTAGAAAGGGTCGATCAACCATTGACCAAATAAACACTATTATTACTATTGTGGAGAAAAGAAAGTCACAACATAAATCAACTTTTGCCGCTTTTATTGACTTACGAAAAGCGTATGATTGTGTTAACAGGTCTATGCTCTGGTTTAAGCTAAGGGAATATGGGGTAAGTGGGAACATGTATCAATCACTTAAAGCAATGTATATAGGCACAGAAAGTCGCCTACGGATTAATGCACAATATTCAAACTGGTTTAATGTATCGGCTGGCTTAAAGCAAGGATGTATTTTGTCCCCTCTACTGTTTAATCTATTTATAAATGATTTAGCTGAGACATTGACACAAACAGGTGTCGGAATTCCAATTGGGGATAAGAAAATGCCAGTTTTAATGTATGCTGACGATCTAGTGTTATTAGCACAGTCGGAGGATGAATTACAGCTTCTTCTTAACACATTACATAAATGGTGTAAAACGTGGCAGCTAGAGGTCAATAGTACAAAATCAGCTGTGATACATTTTCGCCCGCAGTCTTTTTCAGCTACACATCATAACTTTATTTGTGGGGATGAATCTATTTTACTTAAATCTGACTACAGGTACCTCGGTATAATTATTAATGAGTTTTTAAATTTTAACGTGACTGTGAAGGCAGTAGCTCTGTCGGCCCACAGAGCCTTGGGAAAACTGATTTCAAAAATAACAATAAATGGAGGTGTTCCATATGAATGCTTCGTAAAATTATATAATTGTCTAGTTTGGTCAGTTGTTAATTACGGGGCATCTGTGTGGGGCAATCGGAGCTACCCCGCCATTGAAGCCGTACATAATAGGGCCTGTCGGTTTTATCTGGGGCTCGGTCAACACGCGCCCACTGCCGCTGCTAGAGGAGACATGGGTCTCATACCACCATTATGTAAACAACGCGTGGAGATGACAAGACAGTACCATCGATTAATTATTATGTCAGATAATAGGCTAAATAAAAGTGTTTTTATTTGGGCAGGCACGTCATCAGGTATAAGACAAAAGAGCTGGCCTGGTCGCGTAGGTAAATTTCTTAAAGAGTTAGGAATAGAGAAGGAGATAGAGTGTTGTAATAGCAAGCAAGAAATGATCAGCCTCGTGAGGAATAATTGTATCTGTAAATGTGTAAGTGACTGGCATAGTACGATCAACAGGGAAACGGGAAGAAGAGGTGTCGGTGGAAATAAGTTAAGGACATATAGGCAGTTGAAAGATGAATATGGTGTAGAGCAGTATGTGATCAAGATAAAATCTGTTAAAGAGCGGAGTGCGCTTAGCAAGTTCAGAAGTGGTGTAGCGCCTATTAATTTAGAGCTGGGTCGCTACCTCGGTATACCTGTAAATAACAGATTTTGTAATTTTTGTGAAAATTGTGTTGAGGATGAAAAACATGTTTTATTGAGTTGTCCTATGTATAATGGTGTACGGCAAGCTTTGTTCACGCAGGCGTGTTATATTAACTCTGATTTTATGTCTTATGACGAAGACGCTAAGCTACGGTTTTTATTTAATGATGATGCTATAGTTTCAAAATGTGCCAAAACCTGCCTTAAAATTATTAATATAAGGAGCAATGTGATAAATTATGTAAGATAATACATGAATATAATTAGGTATGGGAATATATGTATTTATGTATGTATGTATTTAAGTATGTATGTAAGTATGCACAACGTTTTACTCGCCTTTCATAACTTATATCTCTTATTACTATGTTTTTATGTATGTCTTGAATATTTTAGTATGTGTCTCTCGCAACTCAAACTCTGAGTGATCTTTGTGAAATAAGAGTGAGACTTTAATAAATGATTTACTACTATATACTTGAGCGACATCTATGAGGAAATAATTCAAAGCACTTTGCCCTTGCCCCTACTTGGTCGCTGGCTTGCAAACAAACTGACTGTATTACTGCCGGGATTTGGAAACTGCTTGACCCCAAAAGCTTGTATTGACACTCAGTAAACACAAAACATTTGTATGACTTCATGCAATGTTGGACCAACGACAAAAACGTTGGGCCGACGTTGTATAAATGTTATACAAATGTCTTGTGTTTGCTGGGCTGCAGGAGGACTTTCTCTCAAACATTGTACATCTATTCAATGTTGATTCAATGTTGGGCCAGCGTCGCAGACGTGGGCCTAGCATTAAAACAGCATTGGATCAATGTCTCGTTTAAGTAGTATCTTGTTATCAGTTCAGTGGCTATATTAATGCCGTCAATCTGTACTCAATAGGCAACTGTTGGCCTACACTTGACCGTCCCAGGCATGCGCATTTTGCAGTTGAACACTAGTTTTAATTATTGTAACCCACTTTTTTACAATATGCCAGAAAAGAAGGATATCACTAGATTACAACGCGTTAAGAACTGCCTTGCAAGAGTGGTAATCAAGGCCCCACAGTTTAGTCCTTCCGTTCCTATTCTAAAACGATTACATTGGCTTCCTGTCAAGTTTTGCATTCATTTTCGAACCCTAAAAGCCAACCAACCTGCATATCTGGCCAAATTACCTGTTCGGCCGAAATGATCAAAATATCTACGCACCACAAATTAAAATATATTTGTTGTTCCCCATATAAAAACAAACTCTGGGTCAAGAGCTTTCTCTATATCAAGCCTAGCCTTATTGAACGCCCTTCCTGGGCCCATGCGTAGTGCCGAAACAATATTAACATTCAGGAAATTACTTAAATCTCACCTATTTGATCTGGCTTTCCCACCATAGTTTTTCAGTAGTCCGGCTTCCTGTTGACGAACCTGCTTTGGCCTCGATTATGACACATGGTCACGCTAAGGATTTGTGCGCCTCTGAGCTTGGTTCGCTGAGTTTAGATTGCGTCTCTGAGCTCGGTTCGCTATAGAAGTTTTAACAAGTCAATCACAATCAAAATGGCAAAGTTAGGAGCGTTAGTGGCAGATGCTAGGCCTAGTTATTCAAATTAATAGTTTATTTTGATGATTGTGTAAGCCATAAATACAAATATATTTCGCCATTTAAAGCTGGAAATTGAGTTGGCAAAATTAATGGTAAAACGAATGGAAAATACCATAGCTATAGAGTACGCCTATTCTCTATGAGAAATATTAACTGACAATAACTTAGTAGGACAACGGCTGATGAAGCCAGTTATCTGTTCCATGCAGGTTCATGAAGTGTCACACCACACATCCTTTCTAGCTGGTGTCATGCCGGAAAACAATATATCTATTTAGATTCCTTCCTGTACTATCATGGCAAACACAAAACATTTGCATAACATTTATACAATGTTGGGCCAACGTCGACGACGTTGGGCCGACGTTGTATAAATGGTATACAACTTTTTTGTGTTTGCTGGATATTTGCCGGCAATACGGCGAAGCGATTACAACCATTCTAAATTAGTCTGCATGTCTGGTTAACAGGGGTTATGTATGCTGTCTGCTCAAATTAATATTAGCTACAAGCAATCATAAGTTATATGCCACAGTGACTTTGATCTGTCTGTGATGTGAGAGCACCTGGCAGCGTCAATTGGATGTTTTCCAGCGAGCAAGGAAGACCAGACACGAGCTGCCATGAAAATCACATACTATAGGTCCTGACGCTATATCATTTTGGGACATTGCTATTTTTCGTAATTTGAAGTTGGAAATTGCGTTTATTTCATCTTCAAATGAATAAAAAATCGCAGCAAACAATTTGCTAGGACTGTATAAGATAATGCATTTTCAGATAAATCACATATCTAAACAAAGTAAAGTGCCACTGGAATTGAAAAAAAGTTTTTCCATTAGATCCTCAGTTAATCAAATACTGTAGATCTGGTAATGTTAAAACACAAGACTACGTGTAGTTTATTCCCACATAATAAGTGTTTTGCCGACATCGTGGTATTCCGCTATGTCTTTTCGCGAATTTAAGAATCTCGCGAAAATTATTATTTTATAGTGCTATACTGAAGAAAAAAGAAAATTCGCGAATTCTAAACTTCTTGGAAAGTCGAAAAATCAAGCACGCGAAAATGTCATTTTTGGAAATACAAATGTTTTTAGTGTTATATTTTTCATCGATGAAATACATGCAGTATACTATTCAACAGGGAAATTGTTAAAGGGTTAGCCCACCACTTAATTTTAGCCATAGTTGCTCCAATTGATGTGTGCACACCAATACATTGAAGCCCTATACATCCATTTATTCTTTTTGTTTGCTTAGCCCTTACAGCCCCCACTTACTTTAGATAACAGATTCTGCCGTCTACAGTCGATTCCCGCACCGTAAGAGTTCAAATATTTATAATGGCCATAAACCTATAACATAGGTATTCAAATGAGCTGACCAAGACATTCATGATGATTTCAAATTGAAAAAACCCTCTTTGGTCTCCATAATTGATACAAAAAAACAATTCAGCGCTATTAACCCTCTCACCACTGAAGCCCGTTTTTATGTGCTGAATGCTATGGCATTCAGCACATAAAAACGGGCTTCAGTGGTGAAAGGGTTAAGGGTTAGATTCCGTCAGGTAGAACAGCAGTTTTATTGTACCTAAAACATGTAGTATGATTTGTAGCAGAGTACTCGTTTACACAGCTGGCGGTTACTGCCAGCCAGTAAAATGACATTCAAGTATCCTCCTCGGGGCATTTCTAAACCATACCCAGCAAACACGACACATCTTAGTTAACTCTTTCCGCTACATTTGAATAACTATGTTATGGGTCTACGTCCATTATTAATCTTAATTCTTTCAGTGCGGAGAGCGTCTTTAGGCGTCAGAATCTGGCGTCTGAAGACCGTCCCCGCGCTGAAAGGGTTAACGTTATATAATAGACCGGGACTCAAATTTCAAAAAAGGCTTAGGAAACATTTTAGGGGGGACGGAATGTTAGGGGCTGTCATCCGGCTTAGACATTAAAACATTCAATATAAGTATTCCTGAACGCGTTTTTGGTGGATGACATTAAATTTGATCTTTTTTTATGGAATTACACGAAAAACAAAATGGACGCCATTTTTCAAGAAACAGAAGGACTGTTAATTGTAATAAAACCTCTTATATTAACAGGTTACCTACATGCCCACTACATTATGAAGTAGAAATATGCCACTTAGCTTGAACGATACTCGTACCAACTGCAATATTTTGATCAGCCGGCGTTTTCATTTATGCTGTTATTTTGCCATATTTCAAGGTAAAAAAGTCAATTTCAAGGTCAAGCATGATTTTTTCAGCAAATAAAACAAGTGTGATACCTCCTTTAATGTGATTTTGAATGAAACATCCATTTACGGAATTATTTTGAGAATTGGAGGTCATCTTCAAGGTCAAAAGGTCAACCTCGAGGTCAACCTCAAGGCTAAAAGTACGATTACGAAATATAATTTTATTATTGTGTTTTTGACTGGATAATTGATTGGTGGTATCATTTTGGTAATAGCTACATGTATACATTAAAGAGGACTTCGAATTATTAAAAAGAGGTATTACACCTGTTCCAATTTTTTTCTTGTTCATGCTTTATTTGTTGAAAAATCAAATTTGCTCTTTGACCTCTTTCATGTGGAATAGTGGTAAAACAAAAGAAGAGATCTATCAAAAACGTCTGCTGTTTAAACTATTCAACTTGGTCTAACTGTATCATTCCAGCCAAGTGACATAATTCTAATTTAAAATGAAAGTAGGTAGTGGCTTTTTCGTGTTATTTTGACCGGATAATCTATTTCTGGTAGGCTACTATTTTGATGATTAAAGACCATCTTCAAGGGCAAAAGGTCGAATTCAAGGTCAAGAAAAAGAAAACATAATTTTTAACAAACACAGCTAGGAACGTGTGTTATGACATTTTTTCGTGTGATTTTGACAGAAAAATCCATTTCTTCTAATATTTTGGTAATTTGAGTTTATCTTGAAGGTCAAAAGGTCAATTTCAATGTCAAATAGAACAACGGAAAATGTTTAACGGTCGATGAGGAGGTGTTAAAGGGCAACGAGAAGGCGTTATAGGACAACGAGGACTCATTAAAGGGCAATGAGGAGAAATATTAAATATCCTACACCTGCTCTACCAGAATTCACAGTAGTAAAATCACTTTGTGACCATTTCTCGAAATCTTTTGTAGATAAAAATGAAACTAGTTGTTCCAAATTTGCAGATAAAGTACAAAATAATCCACCAGTGCAGAAAGCTGATGGCAAACCCAAAATGAAAGTTTTTGAATATGCGACAGAATATGAAAAAAACTTATTTTGGTTTCATTGTCAACATTGTGTGATCTGAAAAATTGTTTGACATACACGTAAGCCTACTAAGAACTCCTATCACTCATAAAATCAACATTTTAATTGAAACTAGTATATTTCCTCAAAAATTCACAGATGCGCATGTAAGACCACCGGTTAAAAACGTCTTTTCCTAAAAAACAAACTGAAAAATTACAGTCTTGTATCCAACTTGAGTTTCACTTCCAAAATTTTACAAAATATACAATGTAGTGGCCAATCGTCTGCAAACTCATTTACACTACTTAAAGTACACAATGACATCATTGTCAGTATGAACAAGGGTGAAGTTACAGCTCTGACACTGCTTGACTTGTCGGCTGCTTTCGACACCATTCACCATGCTATATTAACAAATAGACTCACGTATTGGTATGGAATATCTGGACAGCCTCAAATTTGTTTTTCTTCTTATTTGAATAAAATAGGCAACAATTCATGAAGTCAGACTTTCATATGGAGTTCCACAGGGCTCTGTACTGGGACCACTGCTTTTCACCTTATACACTACACCACTCAGCGCTATAATCTCCAGTCTTGATATAAACCACCATCTTTCATAGCCAAATTTACATGTCCTTATCAACCAAGGAATCTCTAGAGTAGTTGCAACATAGTTTATTGAGTGTATCGGCTTGGGTGACAAGCTGAAGCTTAATCCTGTCAAGACAGAATTTCTTCTCATTTGGTCCAAACTTCAGCGAGAAAAATTCTTACATAAATTTCCCGGGGGTACTGGGATGATTGCTAGAAGTAGTACTTTTCGCCCCCATCCGGGGAGGGTCATTAGGGATCTGTTCCGTCTGTTGCATGCTGTATGGCATGGTATGGATCACTAGTCTACAACAATCATCGAAGGGGAGCTGCAGCCTCCTTGTATCTGGCCATAATCTTCGGGCGGATTGCCAGTGGCGTACCCACCATGCCCTATCACCACCACCCTCACATCATCATTTGTACATCATCCATCTCATCAATTGACTACAAGTTTTTTTCGTTTTACAATGTCTCTTAAAAATGACCATTTGCGCCGAAAAGTGACGTGAAGCAATAATTTACTTCTACTACTTACATAATTTCCCATGCCTATTTCCAGGTTAAGGCATAAATCCATCTTCATCAGCCAAACAGTAGCCTGAATTGTCGAAAACACATATCCTAGATATGTAGGTCATGCTTCTACTATATCCGCGACCTGCGTAGAATTAGAAAAAAATCTGTCCTTAGCTCTTGCCAAACAAATTGCAGGGGCACTGGTCAGTAGCAAATTAGATTATTGTAACTCCCTCTTTCACAACATTCAATAAGAGAACATCCCAAATTATCTACACTCCACGAATTCAAATATTTTGTTCCCCTTAAAACTAAGACTGGGTTAAGTGCTCTCTCCAAAGTTTAACGCCTCTTCGTTGCAATTAAAGGCCTTTCCGTCCTTTTACCAGCTCAAATCGCCCTTCAATTCTTCTGCATCGACCTTTATCATTTTTACTTCGCCTTTTACCGCCTTCTCGTCACTCTTTAATGCCTCACCTTCGCTATTGACGCCCATGTGTAGCCCTTAACGCCTTTTCCCCGAAATGCCTTCCCATCACCATTTTATACTCCCCATCGTCTTTAACGGTTTGCCATCATCATTTACCGCTTCCTGGTCACCCTTTAATGCCTCCTCATCGCCCTTTACTGCCTTGCCATTGCCATTAACGCCTCCCCATCGCCCTCTGACGTCTCTCCATCGCCATTAAACGCTTCTCAGTCTCTTTGCCCTTCAAAGCCTTTTTCTCGCCCATAAACGCCTATGCATCAATCTTTATCGCCTCTCTTTCATCCGCTAACATACATCCATTGTTAGTAAACGCTTCTTCGCTGCCCTCTAGCCCTTTAATGCCTCCCCACCACCTCTTAACGCATCTGGTCACACTTTGACGTCTCTTTATCGCCCCTTAACGACTGCACGTTGCTCTTTGACGTGTCACCCCCTTTAACACTTCGTCATTGACCTTTAAGGCCTCGTCATTGCGGTTGAGCCCCTCTCAGTCGCCCTTTAGCGCCTCTGATTCGCCTTTTAGCACTTTGCCACGTAACGCCTCCCCATTGTACTTTATCGCCTCCCTGTCACCAGATCATTTCACTTTGAGCCTGTTTAGTCAATGACCTTGACCTTGCCTACCCATCACTATTCAGCTACTCCACATCACCCTTTAACGCTTTTTCATCGTCATTTACCGCTTCATCGTCACTATGTAATGTCTTCTCATCGCCCTTTACCGCCTTGCCATCACCATTTAACGCCTCCTCATCGCCCTTTAACGCTTTCTCATCCCTATTTAACGCATCTGAAGCGTTTTTAACGCCTCGCCATCGCCCTATAATGCAGCTGCATCGACCTTTAACACATTTTCTTTGCCCTTTAACACGCCCTCTGACGTCTCTCTGTCGCCATTTAACGCTTCTCTGTAGCTAAATAGTGACACTCTCTGGCCTTTAGCGCCTTCTCCTCGTTATTTAACGCTTCCTCGTTGTCATCTAGCGCTGTTTTATATTATTTTAATGCCTCCCCCCACCTTTTAACGCATGTGATCACAGTTTAACATAGACTTCTTCTTCGCCCCTTATCGCCTATACACGTTATCCTTTAACATATCCTCATTTCCGTCAACACCTCGTCATTGACTTACAAGGCCTTAGCAGGGCTTGCCAATTGTCACTATGTCGCGCATCAGAGCGACAAACAAGGTCAAAACGCACCAAAGGGTTATATTGTGCGAAAAGAAATGATGCCAGAAATCGCCCACATAAATGTAGGCAGGCTTTATAATACAATTTAACTGCTACAATTTTATTTCTTAAAAATCATATTTTTTAAACTTTGCCATTGAAATTGACCTTAGACCTGGATGATGACCTTGTGACCTTGACGATGACCTTGAATTAGCAAAGTAATAACAACATGAATTTTCCAGTTCAATGTAGAAGAAAAAGCGGTATTGCTTGCTCGACTTGTTGAAAAAAACCTTATTTGACCTTGAAATTGGCCTTTTGACCTTGAATTATTGAAAAATAAAAGCGGGAATAGAAAAAATCTAAGCTTAATATATTCCGCTTGGTAGAAATATCATTCCTACCAAGTTGCACAATTCACAATGTGGTTACCTTGTCTATTATATAGAGTTTTTCTATAAATAGCAACTTTGAAAAATGGCGGCCATTTTGTTTTTCGTGTAATTCCATAAAAAAGTGTAAAATTTAATGTCATCCACCAAAAAAGTATTCGGAAATACCCATAGTTAATGTTTAAATTGGATGACAGCCCCTAACTTTCCGTCCCCCCTACTGATAAAAATCACAATTTTGGTCCCAGTCTATAACAGTCCTCACATTACATCTTTTGACAGAAAACATTGTTCAGGTAGTGTTACAGACATAATATAGTTCCTCTAACCATCCAGTGAGGACGCTCATGCAACATATTTCGTCTTCACATACCAAAGAGTGTGTCTTCCACTTCACAGAGCGACATAATATCATAGATTAACCACATATGTGGTTAATCTATGATAATATACACCCTTTCATAACCAGGGATACTATTTAACGGGGGACAGGCTCGCATATTAACGCTTAACCCTTATAACGCTGAAATATTTCTGAGCTATTGAGACCAAAGGGTCTTTTCAATTTGAAATCATCAGAAATGTCTTGCTCTTTCTGCTTCATTTGAATACCTATATTATGAGTCTACGGCCATTATAATTTTTTTTCAGTGCGGGGATCGACTTTAGACGTCAGAATCTGACGTCTATAGACGTCACATTCTGACTTCTAAACAGGATCCCCGCGCTCAAAGTGTTCAACCACTAGTCGCATCTAAACGAGTTTTTTGCCTTTTTATTTGTGCTCCAAACAAGAAACAAGAAACCTAGTTTGCTTGATTGGCATGCTGTGATTCAAACTGTACACATGTAGATAATTTTTAATCACTTGAGATTGTAGCGACCCACAGACACAACTTCAAGTTAGTGAAATTTTAATTATATAATTTTAGCGGAGAAAATCCCTTGGATTTGTGACACTTAGCTCACGGGTAGTATCAGGGCGCATTCCACTTTTAAAAACTAGAGTTAACCAACCACAGATATATACGGCAACAGTCGACATCGGTGTTCAAAGGGTTAATGGAGGTGATTAACCCTTGAAGCGCTAAGTTATAGGATCAAAATGTTCGCCCACTTTCAGTTGTGTCTCGCTACCGCGACCCACGACTTCAAGCTCATTACTCGTATTAATTTGTTAAATTATAAACCAAACATTTGTTTTGAACATTTGTTTAGTCACTCATTTCATTTTCAATAACCGGATTTTACCTTTCTTATAAACAGACTAAAACGACTGTAGCCGTACTTAGCGCTTATACATGTTAAAGGGTTAAAACTATATAATTATAATTAACCCCCAGAGCACTGAACTATTCATTGTTTCAATTTGAATTTTCAGTCACTTGAAGTTGTGTCTCGCTACCGCGATCCACAACTTCAAGTGACTGAAAATTTGTGTGATTGGCGAAATTTAAGTCTCAACTTATATCAGTGTTTCAAGATTGAAAGCATATTTTACTTTTAACAACAGGTGATACAGGGACTGGTAAAAACACAGAATGTCTACTGTATTTGACATCAGTGTTCTAAGGGTTAAAACAAATTTCATGTAGTTATTAATCCAATTAATTAGTCTGTGTATGTACCTGAATGGGAAAATGAATGGAGTTTCAGGCCCCATACTGACCAAGCTGGGTCAGGAGAGGAGCGTGAAATGAATCCAGATGACAGATACAGATACAGATTATATGCAGATATTGGAACTCTGGTTGTCTGTTACCATATATCTGTGCATCAGTCGCATATACAGCCTAAATCTGCCTGCTCATATATTTGGAAATGCAAATACTACATCGTGAAGTTATTTATTTCACAACAGTATGCCTACGGGCGTATTTAACCTCACCTAGTGACTTCAATCGCCATACAGGGGCCTTGGACATTAAGGGAATGGCCAAGTCCCACTGACGTGCCTTTGTCAATTAGGTCAACAAATAATTTTATGGGACAAGTCATGCGTCATTTGATTTCTGCTAAAAGAAAAATCCAAGATCCTAACAATTAAAGTGTGTGGGCTGGGGCCATCAACTTAAAGTGTGTGGCCTGGGAGAGTAGAAAAACAACGACTGCGTATCGCACCAGGTATACGACGTTGATTCAACGTCCTAACAACGTCGTGTGTTCAGCGGGATCAGACTGTGTTGGATTGCTGTAGTCAGATCTGAGCTGAGCAGGTACACAAAAAACATTTGGTGTTACAGATGCCATTTAGTTGGATTTGAGAAATGTCCAGTGTGAAAATCGTACAATAATGTAGTGGTAACATGTCTCCTACAAATTGGTTATGTTCATTGTCTTTACCATTTAATAGTTTATTTGATAATAATTTTGTACAGAATAGTTATTTTTAAAATAAGTGTATTGTGTCGATGTAAATACCAATCTATCATCAGCCGACAATATTTGTGGTTCAGGGTCAGTCACCAGATGGGGCATGCTTCACCATGTTCACTGGCGTTGTTGAAGTAGAGCAGTGAACACGTCGAAATAGCAGAATGTTCAGTTGAACTTTGCTGACATTTTAGATAAAAAATACTTTGAATTATTATGCATGGGGCGGGGGGGGGGGGGATATTTAATACAATTCAATACTTGGAGTATGACACTTGACTTTCAACTTAGTGCATGTATTCAATTGGTTTTGATTTCACATGATCGAACAACAGAATTTTCAGTTGGGAGATGACATTTTGCTGACGTTTTATATAACTGGACAGCCAAAAAACATGATAATTTAATTGTACTCTCGTGTAAAATATAATCATTCTCACAGTGACACTTGTTTAATTTATTTAATTAATATTTGTGTTTAATAATTAATATAATCCTAGGAGACTGTTTCTGGTCTATCAGCTAAATAATCACCTGTACGACACTATTATAATATCTTCTTATTCACCAGAGGGCTCTCTAGTGAATTCACTTCATATTTTAATAAATTCACTCAAATAACAGACGCTGTCCACATTCATGGTCACACCCACATTACAACCTACTAGTATACCGGTATTAATTATAATATAATAATAGTTACAGGCTGCTTAGTCTGGCCAGAGACACACGCGCAACTGGCCGAATTGGAAATGGTGCAATAATGAATCTAGTAGGCCTATCATTAGAATATCATATTAGAAAATAATTGTGAATTGGTCAGGATTAGGCCTAGACAGGCAGTTGCTGCCTTTTGGCTTTGCAGAACAGTAAAGCAAGAAAAATATAATTAAATTAACCCTATATCATGTATATGTGCTCTATTTCATCCGACTATTAATACATGGTCAATTCAAGTAACCATTAGCATTATTAAGAACGCACGCATTATTATTAAAAAATACATATTGTTTGCTCCATTTGCAAATGATCCAGACGCGCAATCGTCGCATCCTAATCATCCCAATTGCTTGATCGGCGCGATCAATTTTAATATCTCACATCGTGCAGCAGTTTCATCATGCTCACTGTAGCAGGATAATTCGTGACATAATGTGTAAAAAGGGTCACCATCCCCCTCCATTAACTAATCACAGCACGCGTGTGCTGCCAGCAAAAATATACCAGTCTGTCACTTCCTGTCCATTATATCTGGCGCTGATTTATAAAAATCCCCCATGACTCTTGTTGTCTCAGTAGATTCGTGACCAAATCTTTAATTTGTTTCCACCATTAGGGAATAACCGTAAATCAATTTTTCACCCACTTGAAGTTGTGTTTCGCTACCGCGACCCACAACTTCAAGCGGGTGAAAATATAGTGAAAATAAAAATGGGCCTAAAATTAAGACCTGCATGGGGTACTCCTGATGTCACAGACAACCAGCTATAATCAGCACCCTGAATAACTGTAATTCTGCCGTGCCAAATCAAACAGCAGTAACTGCTAACTTTTTACTGCTGTTGTCCTCTGCACGGTAGAATTATTATAACCATTGGCCGATATAGCTGTCATTCTACCTTTTACCTGCCAGTGACGCATATCTGATATATTCAAAATAAAATTAATTTATTCGAAAATAATAATAATAATAATAATAATAATAATAATAATAATAAAAAAAATAATAATAATAATAATAATAATAATAATAATAATAATAATAATAATAATAATAATAATAATAATAATAATAATAATAATAATAATAATAATAATAATAATAATAATAATAATAATAATAATAATAATAATAATAATAATAATAATAATAATAATAATAATAATAATAATAATAATAATAATAATAATAATAGTAATAGTAATAATAATAATAATAATAATAATAATAATAATAATAATAATAATAATAATAATAATAATAATAATAATAATAATAATAATAATAATAATAATAATAATAATAATAATAATAATAATAATAATAATAATAATAATAATAATAATAATAATAATAATAATAATAATACATATTGCGAAATGTATGGTTAGGCAAGGGTCGATCTGCTCTTTCACAACCCAGTTGTTTTTATGAAGCATATTTACACAATACAATGAATTGAATCGCCAAAACGATTTGTCTGGAGTATTTTCTTAGAGATTCGACTTGTGATGATTAATTTCAGGAAAAACCTTGAATAATTATGAGCGGATTAGTTTGTCTAGAACAGGGAACGTCAAACTTCACAATACGACACGATACGTCATGATCATGCTGTTATAAGATATGACCATAATTGTGAAAGTAATCGAGTGAGTATCTATAATCTTTGCTAATTTAACTACCCAATTAGTCTTTGTAATATCATTATGACAATGTATCTTTGGAAAATATAGTTACACAACAGCAAGTTACACCATGAGACTTTTTAATATCACCATGACAATATATATTTGGAAAATTTAGTTACACAACAGCAAGTTACACCATGAGACTTTTTAATATCACCATGACAATATATATTTGGAAAATTTAGTTACACAACAGCAAGTTACACCATGAGACTTTTTAATATCACCATGACAATATATATTTGGAAAATTTAGTTACACAACAGCAAGTTACACCATGAGACTTTTTAATATCACCATGACAATATATATTTGGAAAATTTAGTTACACAACAAGAAGATACACATGTTACACTATTAGTGATCATCAGTCTTTTTAATATCATTATGACAATGTATCTTTGGAAAATTTAGTTACACAACAGCCAGTTACAACATTAGACTTTTTAATATCATTATGACAATGTATCTTTTGAAAATTTAGTTACATGATAATTGGTAACCCAATTGGAATTCTGAATAACATGTGATGTTTGTGATGAGGCTCTGTATCTGTTACTTTAATAAAAAAAGTTAGGATTTTAATTAACGCACGCACAGCATGCTGTTTTTGATAAGTGTCGCTGCAGCTGATGATCAATAAGCTAACGTGGAAACCAGCACACGTAACAGGTGACAGCTGTTCTGTCGTGCAAGCTAGACGTGACCATGGTCACGTCTACCTTGCACGACAGAATGGTTATAATTATTGTGACTCATTAATAGAAGTCGGCCTAAAACGGACCCCCGCGGAACACTGATTTTAAACTCACAAATATAAATAGAAGAATAGGCCTAAAATGTCGTACAAAGGAAACGTGACCATGGTCCGAGGCGACGATATGGTACTGTGCACAATGAAGAACCCTTGAAGTCATTCGAAATAAGAGGAGGGCATAGGTACGACTTCGGGCTTCCTTCTGTCGCGATATTGCCATGATTGTGCACAAAGCGACGTATAGCCACATTCACTTGATTTTATATTCCTGTGATGTTAGCATGGTAATTATTATCTCCTTCGCATGACATGATGGTGGTAATTATTAATATAGATCACAGATAGAAGCGGGATTAAAACTGTCGTGCAAGGGATATGTGACCATGGTCATGTCTTTCCTACACAGAGGGATGGCGATAATTAATATAAATTGCAAATAGATGTGGTCATAAAACTGATACCTGTGGAGAACCATGGTCACATGTCCCGTGTACGATTGGATGATTATATTCATTACAAGTTCGCCCAAAAATGATCCCTGTGGAACATTTCCCCAGTACGATAGGGTGCTAAAATTAATATAAATCATTAATAAAGTGGTCTTAAAACTGATTCTTGCGGAACAATGATTTTAAATGCCTGTGATTTAAGCTCTTCACACATTTTAGGTCTGTGATTATTTTATGACTTTTCATATTGTATCACATTCTAAACCGATAGTAAAAAATATTATAAAAATAGTAATACAGATTTTAGTGCAACGCGTTGTGGATTATTTTTTTAACTTCTCTCGTACAAAGGTCCCAAATTAGTAATAAATCTGAATGATCACTCAATTCACTTCAGTGCAGAGAATTTGGAATTGATTCAAGCGCCTTGTGAAATAATATACTTTTCCGATATGATAATTCTCTGATATGATAGTATAATGATCCTATATGAAGATCTCGCCCTGAGAAAGGGCTCGTATAATATTACCATTGTTGTGTTTATCCATAACACTCATAACAATATAGCCCACGTATCGCACGTTTTCTACGCCCACTTACAACCATTAACCTTTTAAGATTGGAAGTTTTTTGTATTTTTTTTAATTTTCTGGTTAACCACAAGCATAGATTGTCGACCATACAGACCTAAACAAATCCACACCCGCCTGACGCAGCTTATTACAGAATTTGGATCCAGGTAAATTGGCCAACGCCCTTATTCTGCTCGGGGCTCTATACGCGGTTTCTCGTGTTTCAGGTAATTTTTCACTTGTTGCCAGAGAGTGTCTTTCTGGCGCCTGTTCAAAAACACGAGACGCCAAACCAATGCTGATTCAATGTTGGGCCATCGTCTGCAACTCTGGTCCAACATTAAATCAGCATTGGTTCAACGTTTCGTGTTTGCTGGTTGCTCACCACATTAAGCCCCACCCACGTAATGTACACTTGCATTAACCCTCTTAAAGAAGTAGTCCACTGTATACCAACCGCGAATTCTGACCTCAGAGAGGGTTGACCTGAGCGACATCTATGTGTGGAGAATGCCAACAGCGGGCCAAACAAGTACCATGCAGAAAGCAGAGACAGGTGGGGAATATCTATAAACACAAACATAATCCATTTTGAATTTGATCCAGTCGATTTTTTTTAGGATGCAGCTGGGGAATAGCTATAAACAGAAGCAGATTGATAATGTGGTCTACGACTTTAACAGCCCTTGGTGGCCTCTCATTTTGATTCGACTTGAGGTGGGAATTGCTACCGCAATTCCCACCTAAAGTCGAATAAAAATGACCTAATTAAATAAAAAGTGTATAATATGCCGACTGAAACCCCATAGCCTGTTTTTGAGATGGGTTGTGCTTATTTTTATTCATTTGTTCTATTGGTGTTTAAGTTAATACATATGACTTGATTTTACCCCTTTCAGCTCGGGGACCGTCTATGTAGGCCCTATACGTCAGATTCTGACGTATAAAGAAAGTCCCCGCACTGAAATAATTAAAATATTTCTAATGGCCGTTGATATATAAAATAGTTATTCTAATGAAGCGGAAAGAGCAGACTGAGACATTCAGGATAATTTCAAATAAAAATAATTTTTTGGTGTCCATGGTTTATACAAAAATATTTTAGCGTTCTAAGTGTTCAGAAATACAGAAATTAATAATCCTAATGAAAGCTCAGATAGCGTCTATTTTGTGATGGGTTATTACTATTTAATTTATTCATCTTGATATGTGACCTGACCTGATTAAAAATACACCAGCATAAGGTATGAATTAAAGCTCATAGCGTCTTTTTTGTAATTAGTTTTACCTACTCTTTATGGTATAGGTGATACATCAATGCAACAAAGTGTATAAATGGTGAAATCAGGTGTTTTAGAGGGGTGTAGGGTGTTATAGCCGCTGTTTCTCGAATTTATCTTTGTTTTCAAAACGTATCACAATAAATTACAATTATCTAGAAACACTAAATATAACGTAATTATAAATAATTAGAGTTAATAATGAATACATTCAAAAGACCTCTTCCCATGCGTCGTGTCCTAATTATTTCCACAACGAAATGACGGTTTATGATTGGCCATTAAAGATCACTTGATGTAAAATACCGCCCGTTATTGGGCAGGTGTTGAGAACTACACGTTGGTGGTCGTTGTTTGCGTAAACTGATATACAAGTCCCCTAATCAGTCGTTGACATATTAAGATGGTTGTGCGCTATCCGTATCGGTTACATTGTTAGACTAAATGGCTGTCATCTCATCTGCTTGAAAGAGTGATCCGCGTTGTGTTTTTACCCGGTCAAATTGAGACAATATATTTCTGGATTACCCTGTTACCCGGTCAGAATGATGACGCATAGGCCTATATGCGTCACTAGCAGGTAAAGGGTTAAATTCGTAGATGCCTCAACCGCCAGTCCCTATTATATTTGTGTTTTTCATTTTTATTAGCATTTTAAATACCAGGTTTTTTAAAGTTTTTAAGCATATTAAAGGTAAAACGTGCAAGATTTGAAAATAGTTGTCCTCCATTTTGGCAAATCTGAATAATTTTAACTCACTTGAAGTTGTGGATCGCGTCAGCGAGACACAACTTCAAGTGGGTGAAAATTCCAATTAAATAATTTGGCAGGTTAAAGGGTTAAGTAGGCCTCGTGTCATTACAGAGCATGGATGCATGGTAACGGGACTTAAAGGGTTGATTAACTGAGAAAACCACGCGGTGAAGATATAAATTGAACAACAAAAGATGTGGTGAAACACCATCCCCTTGTGGGATGCCAACAACAAAGACCCTTTGACAAGCAAAAATAACCGATCGAAAAATATCCTGAAATTTGTACAGCGTTCTACAATTTTACACGAATGAAAATTACTTGAAAATCTGTGAATTACATCATATGTTATTATTATTTTATTGATGTGAACCTTGATTTTATTTGAGCTGTTTGGTGTGGGCCTACCAACGAGAATCCTGTAATCATCGAAGCGGCGCACGCGCTCATGAGGGTTGATCGCGAGACCCTCTCGGGTTTCTGGTCGGAAATGCCGTAAATCATTATTTTAGCGAGAGAAATGTTGAGAATTTTATCCAATTTGAACACCCCTAGCACCCAGCTATTCATTCATATTTTTGATCACCGTCAGGTGGGAGCACCTCAAGTTGAATAAACACAAACTGATTTTATGAAATACTCAAGTATAATATATCAAATGAAAGCACAGCCTTGTTTTTTTGGATGATACATTTTTATTCAAAATCTCATAATCATCGTTGTGTAATGTGCCGCGCTAAGTTACGGAATTGTCCGATTTAACCCTTTAAGCCCCCACGATGCATTAAAGAATCATTTCGCATCTCTGAAGAATGGCTTAATTTCCTGAAACCTGGTGGTTTTAGAACAAAAATTCTCATGGAACTGTTTTAAAAATAACAGTATTTTTTTCATTTGTCACCAACTTCAAGTCATCTTCATCCACTACAAGTCGAGAATTGCGACAGCAATTCGCGACTTGTAGTGGATGAAGATGACAATGATAAACTCAGGCTTGAACGGGTTAGGCTATCTATTATATCAAATGTATACGTTAGTTACAGTAACTTAACCCTTGTCCTGCTACGCCCATATATATATATACAGTTTCAAGCAGATTTTAAACTAAATAATGTGTCACTGGAATGGATAACATAGTTTCTGGTAGATGCTCAGTTAAGCAAATAATTCAATTCGGAAGATGTATATTTTAAATTAATAGAAATATTTTTCGTCATTTGAAGCTGGAAATTGCGTTAGCAATTCCAGCTTCAAATGACGAAAAATACAATAGAAACAATTCAGCAGTTCAGCAGGACAAGGGTTAGCTCTTTTAGCTTTGCAGGGCCTGTGGATGCCGGGGTTGTAGATTTTCACGAATTTTGCTTCAGAAAATAACGACGTTTCGAAAATGTCAGCATGATGAGGAAACGGTAACACGGGGAATTCAAGGCTAGCAAACTAATTCATTACAGGAAAACTCGCGCTCTTTGTTTTTCCGATATGTGATATTTTACAGCTCGTCTTAATTAATTTGCATCCAGATGTTTTCTGTGTCGGTGCCCGCTGTCCACCTGGACAGAATTTCACATTAACCCATTAGGCCTTACAGTGCTGAAATATTTTGACAAATACTGTAGAAAGCAAAGGGTTGCTCGCTTTAGAAACGTCATAGGTGGTTCTATTAGTCAGTTGTTTCTGCTTCATTTGAATTCCTATTTTTGAGGTCTACGGCCGCTATCAATATCTAACATCTTTGCTGACACTTTCAGTGCGGGAATCGACTTTTGACGTCAGATTCTGCCCTGAGAGGGTTACGTTCCATCGCCACAATATCACGTGGCATATTTGTAATATTAAGAAAAAATATATATGGTAAAGTCCATCACAATAGGGACGCTCTCAGCTTTAATTCAAGATATTAGACTGGGGTATTTTTTTAAGTTAGACAATTTTTATTTGCCTCGAGGTGTGAATGGCGTTAGCAATTCACACCTTATGGCGAATAAAAATGAAAAAGTGATAGCTGGGTGTTAAATCAGTTTGATCGTGACAAGTTCGCAAGAGCAGAGCCACAGTGGACCACACCATACACAGAGGGATAACCCACTGTAAAGTGGTTGGACTTTAATTTTTTTTTTAATGTATGTAGTCAAGGGCGGGGCGCCCGGTCTAGTGGTTACAGGCTACCTGCCTGTCACACCGCAGCTCTCGGGCTCGGCGCCCCTCTGGCTTTCACGTTTCAACAAAACAACGAAACGTTTCTTTCTCTCTCACTCGTGAAGATTCAGCATTGTGGGGTGAGCTCGCTTCTGGTCGAGCTGTGATAATCACGTGTTTGTCGAAAGCGTGAAGATTGGACACTTACTTTATTAGAGAAAAATCGTCCACAAATGTCATAGAAAAATACAACAAACTTTAACGTTAGTATATCATATTATTTTGCATGATTGTCGCAGGAGAACGTATTATCCTGTTTACAGGAAACAATTTCCAAGAAACCCTGAGACGTTGAGCCAGTGTTGGATTAATGTTGGGCCAGCGTCGCAGACCTTAGCCACATCAAAATGACAGCATGGCGTCGAGCTGAGCGCTCTGACAAATCCTATGATTGGGCCAATTACAGAAAAATCGAAAAAAAGCTGAGAAAAAGAATGAAATATAATTATCAGATCTTTGCAGAAGATTTGAGTGACAAAGTTTTGAAAAATCCTAGACGATTCTGGTCTTTTTTTTATGAGAAAGGATTTGCGTCAAAAACAATCATTGGACGGATTTGAACGTCAACTGACTAGCTTTTATCATTTAAAGTTTATAGAGATTTTTAACTGTGATACTGTTTGCTCTTGGACAAGCACTTGTGGATGTCTGGCGTGCGCGTGATATTTTATCATAATAAACATGAGTGCCGGATTTTACCAGCATTTGGTAGGCACTGGGTTCAATTCTTGTTTTATTTTATGTTTTGTTTATAGGATAGGTTAATTAACGATTTTTCTGACAGCTTTTCTTAGCAGGCGCGAGGATAATGCCCGCTGTTAGGCGAGGGCCAGCTTTTGGCCGGCACTGGGTTGACTTCTCGTTTCAGTTGGGGACATGTGTGATTATAATGTTTTAATACATACTTCAGCAACTTTGCATGTTTTTATAAGTGTTCTATTTGTATTTATTTTAAAGGTTTCTACGCTTCCCAGAGTGTCTTTTTGCTACTACATTTATAATAATATGTAGCTATTTCGTCTCTGGTTTTGGCGCGGGAAATGTATATTTTATATAGTACGTATATTAAAATTATCTTTTGCACTTTAATTTGAATTCAAGTTATATAAAATTCTATCCTAGATGTCAAACATAGTGCTGGTGCTGGGCACCTTTATTTGAAAACATAATGCACACAATTTTATTTACAATTGCATATTTGTGCAATTATTGTCTGTATTTGTGTATATAAAGCCTATTAAATAAAATCAACAAAGTCTCTTGTTGGCTGTGTTGACCTTTCGGAGAGACTGTACTGTGCCAACG
This sequence comes from Flabesymbios commensalis, assembly GCA_964017125.1. Lineage (NCBI taxonomy): Eukaryota > Metazoa > Annelida > Polychaeta > Terebellida > Flabelligeridae > Flabesymbios > Flabesymbios commensalis. The sequence continues at coordinate 21,372,335 of OZ024903.1, forward strand.
GATCTCTGGGCAAGTCCACAATCGTCTGGTGGCAGAAATGGATTTCTGGTAGTACACATGAAATAGAAACTTACATGAAAGTTACATTTAAAAAGATTACGCAGATTAAATTATTGATAAATGCACGTAGTAAGGCTCATTTATAGAAATTATGCCAGTTTATTAAAACATATTTTCTAAAGTATCAAAGATATGTACGGTACACTATGTCACCCATCGGCACGAAATATGTCGCATCCCTGAAAAACTGTCCCAAATAATACAAAATACTAAACAATATTGAATAAATCGATAAATAATATTGATAGCTAGATGTATAAATGATAACAATATTGAATGAATCGATAAATAATATTGATAGCTAGATGTAAAAAAACATATTTAGGGTGATTTTCTAACTTTTTTTCATTTTTAAATGATAAAAACATAAAAACATTATTCGCCTTTTGAAATTGCTTATTTCTCATAACTTTTATTTCGAAAAAATAACTCCTATCGCTATTTTTTGCAATTTTAATCGATGTTTAGGAAATTTCGTTTTGGAAAATGGGGGGGGGGGTGGTCCTCTGGATCCGCCACCGCGCCCCACTGAATTGTTAGTAATTAATTAAAATTCATTAAAACTTAAAATATATATATATTTATAAAAAAAGACTTCTCGAATAAAATTCTATAATTAACTGATCTTGCAAGTGAATCTCTTAGAATTTCTTTGTTTAAAAAACGTCTATTTGAGTATTGTCTACATTAAATATTTCTTTATTTTGTCTATTACAGCAGTTGTTATATTTCATGAGTATTCCTGTATGGTTAAGTTAACATCATCTTATCATTTTTGCACGTAATTACCTATTTTGCACTCACTTCGATTGTGGCAATAAATTTGCGTAATAAATTCTAGGACTAAATAATTCTATGATTCTTTGTCCATTTTGGCGCAATACTATTATAATATGCTGGTTATGCATGTCGTGTACGTGTGTAAGTTTATGTGTCAATAAACAATTTTATTCTATTTTATTCTATCATCCATACTACCACCATCCATCTACGGGTCTAGCAGCACAAAGGTTATTTAATTGTTTGGCACCAAAGGGTTAATCGTCTTTGTTCGTATCCGAATTCTTACGGACTTCTCAGATTTAGGCTATCAATATTCTAACTCCCAAAGTTATAGGTTAATCAGGGTAATTTAATCTGTTGACAGGGGCACCGCATCAGAAGTGGACAATGGTGACAAAACATTAAATCAGACACGAAACATTGACCTAATGTTGGTACAATGTTGGGCCAGCGTTGCTGAAGTCGTCCCAGCATTGAACCATCTGAGGCTCCTTATGCCGTGTAACAATCACCCGACGCAAAGTTCAACGCCAACGTTGAACCAATGTTGGTGCGTGCGCATCAGACACGAGACGTTGACCCAATGTTGTTTTAATGTTGGCCCATCGTCTGCGACGCTGAACCAACATTTAAACAACATCAGATGTTTCAACATCTCGCGTTTACTGGAGTAGCCAGCAACGATATACAGGCGAAATAATCCAATAATAAAGAACAAGGTGTGGTGGTTGTCTTTTTATACACGTATCAGATGAAATGTCGGAGAAGGCGTCACTTCAAAAAATCGTGTGATCAGAAAATTTATGGACAGACTTTATTATTTTTTTAGGATCAGTTTCAACCCAGGGTTTTGCGCACTAACATGTTTTTGGTTTATTTGTGCTATATCAGATGTGATATACTGAGTTTATAGCAGGTTCGGAACCCTTTACGTACCGGTACCCGGAATATTCACCATAATTCGTCATCTTTTCATTCACTGAGATATGTCTGTTTTTGAATAAATGTAAGTACTTTTCTTCATTTGAAGCTGAAAATTGCGTTTGCAATTCCAGCTTTAATTGATGAAACCCTAGAAACAAACACGGGTTAGATATTGGGATAACGGTCGCATAGGCCTAATGATTTTGCAAGCCATGCATATCTGGTCAAACTTGCTTAGAAATATATATCACATTAAATTGATAGGTTATACAAAATGGTCGAATGGCTTTTTTATTCTGTATTGGCACAAATTAATTAGATGATAATTTTTTTATATGTCAGCACATGTGAATATTCTTTAATGACTTGGCTCAATATTACATTGACCAGAGCAATTTACCTTGATCTCTAATCGCAAAATAACATACGAATATGTTTAGCAAATTAATTTTGTTCAATACTGAAATAGTATGGTGCAAATCTAATAATAAATGCTTAAAAGAACCCGATATGTTTGGAAAAAAAGAATGATTAAAAAACTAGTTCAGGTTTGACAAGTAGAGGCATGAGTTTACCTATGTTTTGACATTATTGGTGACAATTAATTTAACCTTTAACCATATTAAGCTGAAATTGACGTCCAATTACAAAAATAGCATCCGAAACCACTTCATCGTGTCAAACTTATACGAAAAAGTGGTATTACACATGTTTCTGGGCCTATTTGTTAACAAGCTGAGGGACCTTTTATCAGAATAGTCGTGTTCGTTTGCCCAACAATGAGCCGGTGTTGGCCCAGTGGTGATCCTCTTTTCGCGCGAAGGGCAACACGAAAACAATCACGGATACACAAAACTAATTATCCAGGTGTCAGCTAACGAGTTTTAATATCAAATCTTTTTTTGTGCTCACTTCTGACAATCTAGTTAAATGCTACGTGTGCTAGAATAATCCTGACTCTAATTTGTATGTGGAATATTCTGTAGTCTTGGGGAACAATTATTGTAAGTGAATCATCATTAGGATTCAAAAGAGGCTGAGTCACAATATTACTTAGAACAGCAAGTTAATTTTAAAAATTTGACGAAAAACACCGGTATGAAAAATAACATGAATGATCCTCTGCTGAGTGTAAAATCGAAGGATAGCTACTGCCTACTTTCGCTATGTAAAGCTAAAAAGTAAGTAAGTAGTTACTGCCTTTTGGCTTTGCAGGGCGGTACTGTCCTCGACATGTTAACAACACACCTGTGAGTTTAAATTTAATTTTCTTCCATATCACGACACACTCATAAAGTGAAACAAAAATCGGATTCGTTTGCAAAAAAACGATTTTCCAACTCTGCGAGTTGCAGATTAATTGAAAATATAAACTATGCGATGAACATTTAGAAGAAAACGGTACACGCCTGGAGAAAATATAGCGGATGGACACTTGTATCGCGATAAACATGGTTGATGTCAATGACCGAAGAAAAATCTAAACTAGTTTGTGTAAGAAATAAACACTGATTTGATGCCGAACTACACCCAGCAAACACGAGACTTTGGGTTAATGTTGGTTTGACGTTGGCCCACCATCTACGACGCTGGCCCAACATCAAACCAACATTGACTCAACGTCTCGTATTTGCTGGATAGCCTATACAATGGGTGAATTTTGTCTGTTGTGCGATCTGCTTAGCCGTGCGTCCTCTCCGAGGCCGTGGATTGATGTATTTGCTTTACCCGAAAAATCCAACATGGCGGTGACTGAGAGCGATCCCGACCCCATGGTCCGAGAAATGTCCATAACTTTTTAATGACTGTGCGACCTCTGAGCTGAGCATGCTGGCATGGAACTGAAATTATACTGATTCTAAAAAACTATTTTTGACCTGATTATGCCCCGATATTTTCCGATATGACAGTCCAAAGAAATGTCCCACGATCTTGTACGCGGTCAATCTGTGGCTGAAGCCTGTTTCAGCCACTGGGGCTACGATCTGCTCAGGTCAAAGAAGGTGTGCGACTTCCGTTCTCATTTTCGCTAATAATTATTTAGTGAACTAAAATATTTTGAAAATTTAGAAAAAAGGTCTGACCTGATATCCGTCCACGGGGTCATTAAAGTCACCAAGTCCCAAGACCTTTTCTGCACAAAGTTACCCTTCAGTCTATTCACTTTTGCTTGGCCGCCCGTTTCAACCCACCGGGATCGATTTTCCCAAATAAAAAAAGTGTATTAGCCGATTTTGGTCGCAAACTGGTTGTAACTGACTCGCAATGTCAGTGTGCCTAGGGTATTAGGTGCTGTATTGTTTATCATTGTTATGTCTAGTCGATCAACAGGAGTAATATCTCATAATAATGTGTCTGTTGTCATTTGAAAGCTGTATAACACGTAAGTATATCGACGTACATAGAGGTCATCCAGTACTGCCACTGTCTGTCTGTGGGCGTTTTTTCTGTAAATGTTGCCGTTTAGGTGCAAAGCCAAATAAAAAGGCAGTAACTGCTTACTTTTAACTGCTTACTTTAAAAGTAAGCAACTGCCTTTTGGCTTTGTAGAGCAGAATTCTTGTTAATGTTGTAAACCATCATGATCATTAACCTGTTAATTCAGGGGGAATCAATATTTGTAGACTTTTCACTATTTATTCATATAAATATATATAAAAAAGAGGACAATGCACTAACGTTATTCATTCTAGTTGAATTTCTCTTATATTTTATTCACATAGAATGATTTTCGTCACATCTAATGTTTGCTACTGAATAGTTCTAGGGCGGGGGCTGTGGTGCAGTGGTTAAAGCTGCCTGCTTGGAAAGTCGGAGATTGCTGGTTCGAACCCCACTCTGGCCTTCAAGTTTCAAAGTAACAAAATGTAAAGATTCAATATTGTGGGGAGCCTCTGCGACTGAGAGGTAGCGTGCTCGGCCTCAGACCGCCAGGGCTCGAATTCTGTGTCTGGAGGGCAGTGTCATCTCACCATCCTCAGGAGGTTTTCTTGGCCTGGTTTAGCCTAGGCCCCTATATGTGCACAAAGTGGCCTTAACCCCTATTCATTTCATTTCCTCTCACTTTACAAAGTGAGGGCTACACCCTCGCAAATCCAAGCAGATAAGAGTCACAAGACTGAATATACTTGAGTTACAAGACTGAATTTTACATTTACTGGATAGTAATAATGTAATTATTTTTTTCAGGAAAGAAAACAACACCTCCTGTTCTTTGATTCACTTTTCACAAGCATGTGGTAATATTTCATCGGAAATAAAATCATCCAGGTGAGAAAGGAATAGTAACTGATGAAAATTCTTATTTTTTTATTTTTATTATTTTTTTGCAACGTCTAGTGCTTGGCTGATATTACGCATATTAAAGACAATAATGGCGGAAAGTCGCCTTTTTGAATTTGATAAAGTTTAAATTTTTCAGGGCAAATAACCCCCCCCCCCCCCCCTGAAACCGCACATTGTGTTCTATAGCTATCTGGCACAGTTTTCCAGATGTTATGCATATTGAAGTCAGTAATCGCCGCAAATCGGTCATTTTGAATCAAAACATATGCCCTTATATAATGTTCATTTCACACTCGAATTTTCTGTACTAAAGGACAAAAATAAATCCCCAAAACGTAATAAGTCCACACAAGATATTAATAATTTAAATTTCACCCACTGGAAGTTGTGTTTCGCTACCGCGACCCACAACTTCAAGGGGGTGAAAAGAACTCATATTTGTTTAATTAGAAAAGTTGTGAGGAGTCTTGTGTGACAAAAATGTGAATTAATATTCCCTTTTAAACTATGATAGAGCCTGAGGCCTTGTGTCTTGTGTGATCAAAACTTAGCAAATCTTCTTGATGTTTAAACGCTCATTTGGTACTCAATAACTGCGATTTGAAAAGCTAATGAAATGGATCAAAAAGTGACTATAGTCGTGCTTATTGGTGTTTACAAGGGTTAAGATAAGGGCAAACTTAAGATTAGTGAGATGCGGCCTCGGTCCTAAAAGACGTACATTTTCAATTCCATGTCTGGTTCAGTGTGACGTAGTTAAATCCATCTTGTTGTGGGATTATGAGCATCGATGCAAATATGCGTGCATGCACTTATATTCAAAGATGTACTTAGTATTCGAATACAAGTGCATGCACTTAGGGCCTATATTCAAACACAAAAAACGGCTTGCACTTATTATACTCGAACATTACTTTACTAGTATATTGTATTTGTTTATTTATTATCTTGCTCAATTTTATTGAAATATTGAATACTGTGATTTGTATTAAAATATGGAATTGCTCTCTTTTGTGTGTGTATTATAATATATTTTAAAAAATCACTAAATAAATAATGTCAAGCCTCAAAGAGCTAATAAATAATTTAAATTTCCACCCCCTTGAAGTTGTCTCTCTACTCCGACCCACAACTTCAAGTGTGTGAAAATTACTCATCAGTGTTTAATTTGCGATATTTGCCACTCTCGATGATTGCACATCCATTTCTTCCCCAGTAATTGTGATTTAATCTGCTAACAAAATTGATTAAAAACGACTATGGTGGCGCTTAGAGGGTTGAACATGTTAAAATCAAATGGTCTACAATAGTCAGGCACAATATTGGCATTTTGGGGCTGAACCTTGCGAATTGCAATCGTTTTTTTACATTTTTGAATAGAAAATATCCATCTCTTTAAGAATCAGCTGGCGTTCCATTCCCAAACCTTGTGGTTTTTTCAAAATTCAAGATGGCCGCCAAGATGGCCGCCGTATCACCCAAACAGCCGTAACTTTGTTAATAATTGACTTGAGAGTCCCAAATTGTGTGTCTATTAGTAGGTTTTGGGTGGGAAGGAATTCATTTATGTGGTTCATTTTTTGAATAAATGTAGTGTACACTCTAATTTCATGAAATCACAAAAATGCCAGACTAAAGAAATCTAAGCGCTCCCGCCCCGGCTTAGAATTAGATCGAAGCGATTTTGTGTAGTGTTATGAGCATAGTCTTAGACTGGGTTAGAAATCAAGACGCAAAACAACTAGGTCAAAGAGGCTAAGTGTAAGAGTAGGATCAATAACTAGACAGTCAGTCAGCGACAGCGATTTTTTTCAAGGCATATCCCTTCCTGAAACCTCACCTTCTGCTTCGTAGTAGTAGTCAGGCTATCTAGCATGGTTTACCAAATATAGTATAGGGCATATGAAAGTAAATAATAGCCGATAGGCGGCCATTTTTAATTTGATCAAGTCGATTTCTTTTCTGGTTGCATCGTCCCTTAAAAACCCTCACATTTTATTTTATAATAATGGTCTATCAGGCATATTGAGGTAATTAATGGCCATTATGAATTAGATTAAGTTTAAATTGTTCAGAATGCTTCCTCCCCTGAAATCTCACATTTTGTTATATAGAAATGGTCTAGCTATCTAGCACGGTTTACCCGATATCTGGCCTATTGAGGTAAATAATGGCCGATTGTCAGTTATTTGGATTTCAACCGAGGTAAACATTTTCAGAGTGAATCCTCTCCTGAAACCTCACATTTTGTTTTATAGTAAAGGTGTAGCTCAATCTTGAGCGGTTTTCATGATTGTCCGCAAAATATTTTAATTGGTTATACTAATGTTATAAACTAGGTCAGAGTGATGGGTCAACATCAAGGTCACGGTTAATAACGTAAAAAGGCACCGTGATCTACCTGCCTGAGCGACAATGGTGACCAATGCTAGAACACAATGATGTATGTCTGTTGTTGCTTCAGATCCGCTGGCAACTGGGGTGTGAGGAGTGGTTCCAGGAGAAGTTTCCAAATGTGTCTAATTGACGACTATCATTCTGTAAAAGTGTTCCTTGTTTTTGACACTGCAATACATATTTTCTTTCCTGAGAGTGGAGAGATTATATGAAGGTTTTGAATGAGGCTGCCTGGGTCGATCTAAAGCATGCACGTGTGTTTTAATGCTCAAAAGATACTGATACCTATCGAACACCACAGTGTTTAAAATTTAGCTCTTGAGGAGATCAAATGCTTCGCCTTTCATTGGTCAAGATAAAGCTCAGATCATAACAGAACATCTATCACCATGACTATTGACTGTGTAAGTGTGCTGGTCCGCTGCTTACCTCTACTTTTAGTTTGTTGTTTTTACATACTCGCATATGGCGCCATTATCCTTAATTACAACAGGTGGGTATGCAGCCGGTTCGTGTGACAGTATTTCCTAAAAATTCAAATCTATGTTGCTCACAAGAACACTGAGTGCACACGCATAGATGAGATCGCGTGAAATCATTGTGTGATTATCTACTAAACCATTCTCATGGTCGAAATCATGCTAATAGTTTGATTCAGTGATGGGCCTCAACAATTCCTCAATGACTAACTTCAATGCCCTAATATTTTGTGGCAATTTCTTCCTTTAGAATCGAGTCAACTCTCCCAAAGGCTCCACTCATCAAAACATGGAGAACCTGAGGTTCACCAAGGGTAGCCTACTTATAAAGCTAATATAGCATTCTAGGACGTTTATTCCTTCATAGAAGTGTATTGATCGCTTGTACATTTTCATGAGGGCGGGGGGCCTGGTGCAGTGGTTAAAGCTGCCTGATTGTAAAGTCGGAGATTGCGGGTTCGAAACCCCACTCTGGCCTTCAAAGAAAAAAATGTTTCTTCTCTGCTCACTCGTAAAGATTCATCATTGTGGGGAGCCTCCGTGACCGAGAGGTAGCGTGCTGCTCGGCCTCAGACCGGCAGAATCCTGTGTCTGGAGGGCAGTGTCATCTCACCATTTTCAGCCTACATGTGCACATTAAGGTGGCCTAAAACCCGATTAATTTCATATCATTTTTTTTTACATTTTCATGATTTGAAGATGAATGAGTACTACATATTTCAACCGATTTGGATCATTAAATATTATACTCACATCTTTGTAGTTGCATATCGGCTCTGAATGGGAATGTTATCTAACTGAATGATCTGACCACCATTGGAAGATATGGTCAATGCCTTAGAGATAGCCGTCAGTATGGTGTTTGAAACACTTGGTTAGCTGTTTATGAGAGGTGGGTACCACCTTTTAGTTCCTGATTCAGGAGATACTTTGGCTTGGCGTGTTTTTGTTGTCATATAATCATTATATTCAGATCAAGATACTGTGGTGATGGATACTGGGGTAAAAATTCGAAGTCATTTTCTTACAGAGGAGGTCTATATAGTCTGTGCATTATATCTGATGAAGAGCATATGCTGGTGGCATAGGCGGGTGTTTTGACCCTTTATACGGTTCAAGTGGCTTTCATGAATGATTGGATGATGATGGCATTTCCAACACCGCAATCTTTCTTCTCCACCTCCACTAGCTTTAACATGAAACCTGGGAGTCACATTTGAACAGAAGAATTGAAGCAATACTAGACAAATGCAATGCAACTAGGCCTACGTCATCGTGAATATTTTTTTAAATAATGTTCGTCTAGAGAAAGATAATCCACCTTGGTCTCTATAGCATCAACGGCTACTGAGTTCAATAATCTACTCCGACCATTCAAGTTTCAAGGAAAGCCTGGCCATTATACTTGGCCCCGAATTTTTTAATTCTGATTGTGGAACTTGCTGGAACAAGATCGATGTTATCGGGCATCCCGAAGCCTCATCCTCAACTCATCCTTCTATTAATGACATTTCCCTTGCAGTAGTTACTTATATGTTTGAATGGCTCGTATCGGTACTTTTAGATCGTACTCATTTGGTAGAATGCATGCAGTAACATTTATATAAAAAACAGTGTTTTCTTAAGTCAAAAATGTCGTCCCTCTTAACTTTTAGAGCTAATTTAATCTAACTCTTCATTTCAACGTTTGAAAGACAACAAGGCTTTTAGAATACACATAGTTTGATGCACAATTTTTGTGAGCACGAACTGAAGTTGATGTGAACAGTAAGAACTTAAGTCTTTGAAGAAGCATTCCTCACCACATTCTTCAGCCATTCATCGCCAAAAATAGTGATTGTGAAATTTCAGATGTTATGGCGCTATTCGGAGTTTTATTCACTATTTTTGCGGCCATTTTGATTTTTTTTACACCAGAACGTCATTTGATCTCTAGGATAATATCAAAATCGGATTCCCTGACCCCAAAAAAGCCATTTTGGCGGCCATCTTGGATTTTGAAAAACCCATAAACGTTGAACATGAAACGCCAGCTGATTCTTGATATATGGCTTATATTCAACGAAGGGAATCTAAAAAATGTAAAAAAATGATTGTAATTCGATATTGCAAGGTCATCTTATGGTTCTGCCTGACTACATACTGATACGTCTGATATCCCAGCAAACACAAAATATTTTTCTAACATTTGTACAATGGTGGACCAACGTCGAAGACGTTGGGTCGACGTTGTACAAATATTATACAAATATTTTGTGTTTGTTGGGATGTCAATATTGGTCCAGCAACAGTTGTTGCAGATAAGTCGACCATTTTTTCTGCCCGATATTGCCCGAGCCTCACAATATAAACCTACTTAGAAAAATTAAAACACAAAACAAGAAAAAGTTTCATAGTTTATTGCAAATTTCGAACAAAGTATAAAGATATTTTGAGCCTTTAGATCTTAACAAACGTTTAATACAAAAAAAATCTAGACAGCATTTTAATAATTATTCTGTGACTGTGGTAGCTTTTAGAGCAGGCGATACAGTATTATCACAAGATAATAAGCAGAAGAGATCTCGAGATATACGACAAGACGTTGTGCCAAAGCTGGACCAATGCCGGACCGCTATCTGCAACGCCGGTCCTGCATTTACCCATCGTCATACCGATGTCTTGTCTGCTGGCCGAGTTAACAATTATTTAATACAATACAATGACATAATTTGTCACAAGACCACTCCAGCCATCACTGGACGTTAAACCAATATTGGTACATCGTTGGGCCAGCGTCGCAGACGATGCGCCAGCATTGAACCAACATTGGTTGGGACGTGATGAGCATGAACAAAATATATGTTGATCCTTTCCGTTCAAACGCGTTGACGGATGTCATCACCAGGTTTAAATCACAAGATAACCAACGCATTTACGAACATCTCGTCATCCCCTGGATTTAAAGGGTACCAATCTCCACTTAAATCAGTGGAAACCAGCACATTTTAAGTCCAAGATGACGAATTATCAAAGTGTTTATTTGAATGAGGATACTAAGTGAGCATACAAAACACTGCAGTGCAAAGTCAAAAAGGCAGTAACTGCCTACTTTACAAGTAAGCAGTTACTTCCTTTTGCCTCCGCGGAGCAGAATAGATGACACAATCTCTTCCTGATAACCACAACAAAATTAGCAAACTTTCTCGCAGCCTGCCTATCGCCATTCTCACATCGACAGGGGATTTTTCGGGATCCCCCCCCTGCGGATGTCAGGATGGCGCGGGCAGACACAGTTCAGGAATGTACCGTATAAAATAAGACGAAAGCACAAGCGCTATGAGACAGCTCTGATCTGCAAAACCAAAACGCTGTAACTGTCCACGTGAATCGTGGGCAGTTACCGTCTTTTGCCTCTGCGACACGTAAAACAGATCGCAGATATAATACAACAGCGCACATTAACATCCAACACGGTGCGTTAAACCAATGCTGGCTTAATGTTGTGCCAGAGTTGCAGACGCTGGTACAACATTAAGCCAGCATTGGGTCAACGCACCGTGCTTGTCGGGTTAACATGAAACATTTTTTGCATTGTGAACAAAACAGATAAATATACGTGGACTAATATCACACTAAAACCGTGTTTCCATTCAAGATTTCTGACATGTTTCCTTGGGTGTTTCTCAGTCATTTGAAGCTAGAGATCGTCCCTGCAATTTCCAGCTCCAAACGAATGGAAAGTATTATCAAGGCATCTCTTATCAACCGAGAAAACTACATCTAAATCGCTATATGTTTGATTTTTTGATTATACAGTATTTCACTTCATTTGAATGATGCCTAATTTGGCTCGTCACCGTTAAAAGAGATAAATTAACATACACCCATCTTCATTCTTTACTCCCCCAAGATGGTAACATATTATAACGTTTCACACATGACTCGACACTTTGAGCGCTAGATAATTTATAATTTCACCCACTTGAAGTTGTGTCTCGCTACCGCGATCCACAACTTCAAGTGAGTAAAATTACACATATCACTTTAATTTGAGACCAAACATTTGCAAGTTTTGCTGGCCAAGCACAAATATTACTCACAATAACGCTACTTGACATGCAAAAATAATTAAATAAAAATATTCGGACTGGCGCCCAAAGGGTTAAATATTCCCTCTCACTTGAATTTATTCAGTGTGAACGGTTCTATATTTAATGTTGAGCGGCTGAGCCACCGCAGCAGACGCAGGTTCAACATTAATTTACCATGGTATCGCAACCGTCAGTCCATAAATCACATTAATTGTAACGCAGCTTTCCAGGAAGCTCCGCCAATGTAACATTCTGTGAAACAATATCTGACATTCATTTTAATGTTTATATGAGTCACCTCGGAACTAAGGGGTTCTATCTGCCACTCTAATGAGTGGCAGATAGCACCCTTTAGGTCCCGAGGCGACGATACGAGTTGCATCGTTTAGATTCATTAACAAAAAATCATAGCTGCAATAGCGTCTATAAATCTGCAAAGTTGGCGAAATTCCCGCCCTTGCAAAGCGTAGTTCTATGTATACAACGTTAACTGGTTAACTGCCGTGCCGGTACATACGACGGTCGACCAACATTAAACCAGCATTGGGTGTCACTGTGTGGACGTTTGTTTAAAGAAGCACTTCTCAGCGACACTGAAAAATTTTTTTTGTCGCAACGAGTTAGACGGTGGGCCAACTCTCAACCAACATCAATGTAACGTTTTCCACAGATTCTAATGTTGCTTCACCAGCTACGAGTCTGGCCCAGCTCCTAAACAACATTGGGTCGACGTCCCCCGTGCTGGGTAAATCTCAAGTAAAAACGAGACGTGAAACCAACGCTGATTTAGTGTTGGTCCACCGTATACGACGGTAGACCAACTTTAAAACAGCATTGGGGTCAACGACTGCTGTTTTCTATTATTATGTACCTCAGCACAATCGCAGCATAACGTTTAACCAATGCTGGGTTAATGTCGGACCAACATTAACCCAACATCGGGTCAAAGGTACGAAATTAGTCAGTTGTCAATACACTGCTGCGCCGAATCGAACGCGTGCATTTTAGAGCCGCGGTTGCACAACTCGCGTCGCGCACCCTGGAGAAAAAAGCGGCGCAAAATCAGGTCGGCCGTTTTAATGGATGGAGCGGGTTTTAGCGAGAGACAAATGACGCCCTGCCGCACGCTCAGAGCTCGCCGGCCCTGGGCCCGTGTTTAACGCGAGCGTGACCTGGATCTTAGGCCCCCGACTGGTTGAAATCTTGACCGATCGGAAGCCCAAAATATCCAGGTGAAGTATTTGAGCGTTGAATACAAACTGAAAGAAGCCATAATCTCCTAATGTACACTCACGAGGGGCCACCCAGTTTTTTCAACTGCATGTCACGCACTATCTCGGTTTTGTAAGATTTCACCAATTGGGCTGAGCATTACAAAATAAAAAAGTAAAATTCTCCACTCCTGTAATTTATAAGTGAAACAAGTGGCAGTCAGTGAGTGAACTGGAGGGATACTTAGGACTGAGAAAACACGAGACGTTGATCCAATGCTGGGTTAATGTTGGGACGGGGTTGTAGACGCTGGCCCAACATAAACCTAACATTGATTCAACACTAGTGTTTGCTGGAGTGCGCTCGGCTGATTTGGGCGACTCAAGGTAGCCGTGGCATCGATACGGACGTCTCACGGTGGCCGCGGCGGTGACACAGACGTGTCCTGGTGGCCGTGTCAGTGACACGCTAGTCTCCCGGTGTCGGCTGCAGTGACGTCTCCAGGCGAGTGACACGGCAGCCACGCGGTGGTCTCATGGTGGCGGCGGCAGCGTGACGGGCGGCATAGAATGGCGACAGCTCGCCGTGTAGAAACCGGGACCGTCGTCGTCGTCCGCCTCGTCGTCCGCGTCGCCGTCCGTGTCGTGAATACTGTCCCAGCGCCGCTGCCAGAAATCGTCCGCGTAAGGCTTCTCATAGTCCGCTGAGTCGGGCGGGAACGCCCAGTAGTTGAGGGCCATGTGGCCTTTGTCCTTAGTGGCGTCCTTGGTACCCTCAACGGACTTCACAGAATACGAGGTAACCTCGTGGAACCACGACGCCGGAAGGTACAGCATCTCCCCAGCGTTCACCTCCAGTATCAGGCAGCCCACCTCCTTCAAATCCTCGTAGTCCGCGAACAGCTTGTCGGGGTCGTCCGTCTCCGTGGGGAACACGATGTCACAGAAGTGATCGGGACGTTTGAGTTTCAGGGGGTTTATCAGTCCCGTGTCAGCGCTGCTCACGTACTGGCTGTAGTGCTGACAGTAGCCCCGGTGCTGCTGCACCATGGTCTCTGTCTCCTCACACGCTATGTCCACGGCTCCTGTCCCGTTGTCAAGCTTGGCCATCTTCCGCACTGGCTCACCATTCTCAGATTCCTGGAACACAAAAATAATGGAGTCACAAAATATGAAATTTGCATCGTCCCCTTGGATATGAAAAAGCCTATCTGACACTTTACAAAATGGCAGATACACCTTTTCATATCCAAAGGGATGATAATATTATGCTTATCGAGTCCCCGGTAAATATCTCTTCAGCCGCACTTAACGCCACCTAATGTCATGCAGGGCCAACGTGCAAAAAAAATGGAGAGTAAGAATTAGAATATGTTATATTATAAACGGTTCGTTTTTTAATCAAACATAATTAACTAAAACACAAAATGGCAAACATTAAAAAAACAAATTACGTCTGCATAACGTCCACATCTTCTTAAATTTGGGGTTCTAGAATAAACGTTCTCAGTCACAAAATTTTCTGCAACGACAAAAGTTACATTCCACCAGATGAAATTCATCGTATTGTCTCTGTATGTCCCAAAATTAAAGAAGTGATTTTCACTTTCTCTGCAAGGACAACTTTAAACAATTGTCTTTGCTTCTCTCTGTCCGTGAGTACCCTGTTTATATTTTTTCTAAAAAGTCCTTGCTTCTCTCTGTCCGTGAGTACCCTGTTTATATTTTTTCTAAAAAGTCCTTGCTTCTCTCAGTCCGTGAGTACCCTGTTTATTATTTTTCTAAAAAGGCGATTTCTAACACTTAAAGTGATGAATTAATTTTGTATAAATCATAGAAACCAAATGTTTTTTTTCAATTTGAAATCATCATAAATGTCTTAGTTAGCTATTTTTGATCCATTTGAGTATGTATGTTATCATGGCTATCATGGTTATAGGTCTACGGCCATTATAAATATTTTTACTCTTACAGTGCGGGGATCGACTTTAGACGTCAGGGCCCGTATTCTCGTAAAAGTTACGATATATCGGATTGGTCGGAATGGCCATCTCGACCAATCCGAAGCCGAATCTGACGTCTACAGACGTCTGTCAATCCCCGTGCTGAAACTAACGGTAAACTTTACTTGGGAGCGCATTTGCCTTTGCGTACTGCTAATACTATACCTCTCTTGTGTCCTGTTTGTTCTGATTGGCATCTCGCCGCCACCTCTGCTGCTCCTTCCCTTCCTCCTCTTCCTCGTCCTCCTCCTCTTCCTCATCCTCGCTGGCCACGTACTTTAGCATCTCTTCCATGGCCAGGTCTATTCTCTCCTCACACTCCTCTATGGTGGCTTTCAGGCTGCTGGTCCTCTTCGCCTTCTCCTCCTCACTCATCTGTAACGTCTTCGTCTCCTCCAGGTCCATCTCAGCCTCTGACAGCTCCATCTCCGCCTCGTTCTTTAAAGAAAACATGTTCAACCCTTAAAACTCGGAAATATTTTGTATAAACCATAGAACCCAAAAGTTTTTTTTCTCATTTGAAATCATCATAAATGTCTTAGTTAGCTCTTTCCGCTTCATTTGAATACATATGTTACTACGCCCATTAGAAATATTTAAATTCTATCAGTGCGGGGACCGTCTTTATACATTATACGTCAGAATCTGACGTCTACAGACGTCAGATTCTGACGTATAATGTATAAAGACGATCCCCGCGCGAAAGGAATAATGATTTTTCCTATAAATAAATAACTACAAAGCTACAAATAACTAAATAACTAGCTAATTTACTTACACCAACTAACTAGGCGAGCAAGCTAACTAAATTATCAATACAAAATAATAAAATAAATTGATAGAGTTAATGGAAAAAGAAAAACTAACTAGAGTGTCTAACTATATAACTAATCTATAAATGACAAAAAAAGTAAATTAAATAAATAAACAAATAGGCCCTACATACATCGAAAAATTGAATAGATACAAATAAATAATAATATTGTGATTGTTATTAATATGTGCATATCATGTACAAGCATGTATCATTGATATTCTGTGAATTTCATGTTTAAACTTCCTCGTAATCTGAAACTAATCATTGCTAAATTAAGATTCAGTTTTTTTATCATCTTTATTTAAGCAATCCTCACTATCAGAACACTCAAACTCGTGACATTGCAACGGATGGCGTACCGTGCGCGCGCATGTGAGGACATTGAAAATGTCCCGCTAGACACCAGATCTTAGGCATACGAATAGTCGAGATATCCATCTCGACCAATCACATGCCTAAGAGCTGAGTTAACAGCTTTGAAAATAGTGGCCACCGATTACCATGATTACAGGTTCAGTTATCAGGTTATACATCCTTGGATATAATATAATATATAAAATACACTACAGTGTGAATCCCAAACGACAGTAATTTATCAAATAAATTGTGGGACTTTATCTTTTTGCATTATATGATATAAAACTAGACCTTATATTTGCATAGCAAATATGAAAGTCTCCACCTTCCACAATTAAAAGTGTATTGCCAATGCAGTAACGATGGGGCTATATAACAGAAGTGCCATGGCGGCTATCTTGGTATATGCATATTAGCAAATTTTCAAACTCAAACAGGACAATCCACCAAAGAAGGTTCAGAAAAAAAAATCGCGAAAATCAGATGAATATAGACGACTGGAGAGCGTTTTATACGTCGATCTTGAATGCAAATAAGTCCATGGCGGCCATCTTGGGTATGCTAATTAGCTGATTTTCGAACTCGCCCAGGATAATCTATCAGAGCATGTTGAGAAAAAAATTCTCGAAGATTGGATAAATATTGACGACAGGATAGCGTTTACGTCAGACGTCGACCTTGAATATGCCAATTAGCCAATGGCGGGCATCTTGGATATATGCAGATTCCTGATTTTCGAACTTGAGCAAGATAAATTAATTCATCAGAGGGTGTCGCGAACATCGGAAGAATATTAACGACTGGAGAGCGTTCACGTAGATCTTGAATATGCAAATTAGCCCATGGCGGCCATCTTGGAAATGCAAATTATCTGATTTTCGAAAATGAGCAGGATAATCAATTAGAAGCTGTTCAGAAAAAAAAAATCGCAAAGATCGGATGTTTATTGACGACTGGAGAGCATTCATGTCGATCTTGAATATGCAAATTAGCCCATGGCGGCCATCTTGGATATGCAAATTAGCTGATTTTTTAACTTGAGCAGGATAATCCATCAGACGGTGTTTAAAAACAAAAATCGCGAAGATCGGATGAATATTGGCGACTGGAGTCTGAGTGTTCACGTCGGACGTCGATCTTGAATATGCAAATTAGCCCATCGCTGCCATCTTGGATTGGCAAATTAGCTGATTTTCGAGCTTAAGCAGGATAATCCATCGGAGGGTGTTCAAAAAATTTCACGAAGATCGGATAAAAATTGGCGATTGGAGAGCGTTCACGTCGTCAAATTGTTGAATAATAATAATAATAATAATAACAACAATAGATAGCACTCAAGCAATTAGTCTGCACCACATAGAGGGTGCTGTACGGAGAACTAAGATACTGAGAAGTAACTCCTGACCTGCCGAATTTTTTTTAGCATTTGTTCCATTAATTCGAAGTTGGAATTGCTAACGCAATTTCCAACTTTAAATGACGAAAAATATTTGTATAAATAAAATGTAGACATCTACTAGAATGAATTATTTGATCTACACACAACATAATATTATCTTTGATTTTATTTGGTTCGCTACTTGTTGAAAAAAGAGCGCTGACGCTACAACATCCCCCCTTTAGAACCAGTGACGAACAAAATAGGTGAAAGGTCATAACCCACAAAAGACACATATACACAGCCTATATTGATCATGCCTATGGGGTGGACTATGTGTGTGTGCAATATGAAAACGATCCAGCAAACGGTTTCCGAGATATTGTCCGAAAAAAGTCATTGATCTGGAGGCACGGCCAGACTGCCAGACAGTACCCAGCAAACAGAAGATGTTCTGCCATTGCTGATTTAATGTTGGGCCAGGAAGGGGGCGTGGCGCTTTGGTAAAACGCCTGACTGACTTGGCGCTTTGGGGGGACGCCTGACTTAACCAACTGCCTTGCCAATCACGCATGCGTCTCGGGTTTACCCTTTAAACCCTCACGATGCATCAAAGCATCATTTTGCATCTCTGAAAAATTACTTGATTTCCTACAACTAGTGGTTTTAAAGCCACAATTTTCGTGGAATTGATTTAAAAATAACAGTATCTTTTTTTCATTTGCCACCCACTTCAAGTCATCTTCATCCACTACAAGTCGAGAATTGCGACAGCAATTCGCGGCTTGTAGTGGATGAAGATGACTATGGAAAATTCAGGCTTGAAAGGGTTAAGTTTGTAACCAGTATATCGACGTTAATTTCGCTCAGGGCCACGCGCTGCGCGCTCCTTCAGCAGTCAATGATTGAATGATATGCTTATATTTTGACGTGCAGTCAAACGGCAGTAACTGCTAACTGTTCAAGTAGGCATTTACAGCTTTTTGGCTTTGCAGAGCAAATAAGCAAACGTGTTGTCTTTATTGGACATGTTTGTTACCTTTTTCTGATGGGCTAGGTACTCCAGGGGTACCCCGTCTTGTCTCACAGGCACGGCCGGGTTCTCTTTGCCGATACGGTAGACGATAAGTCCATTGGGGTGTATGCGGGCCACCCGGCCCTGGAGCCGCATGTGTGGGGCGGCGGACGGGGGGAAGATCCGGAAGCGTTTACGTCCGCGGATCAGCACGTAGAGGTTGTCATGGTAGTCGTGGTGGAGGCCTGAGGACGACCCCTCTTTGGCGGCACCGTGCCATAGAGAGAGCTGGTAGGGCACCAAGTTACCAAACAGCTTGGGTTTCGCTGGGTAGTCTTCTCTGAGGGAGGAGAGGGGCTCTGCCGTCAGAGCTCGAGGCATGCCCATGTCATCTACATCGTCCTCAAACCGCTCCAAGTCCTGCGTGGTCATGTAGAGACTCCCTGAACCCTCCATCACACTGCTGACAACATCACCGTAGTCTATGTCCACCTTGGGCGACGCCAGCCCGAACCCGACACCCGAGTCCTGACTCCGCTGCTCGGCTATCACCTTGGCGGACCCCGCTCTCTCTTTGAGATACTCATTAGTCCACTTGTGTCCCTGCCATTCCGGATCAGTCAGGTGTCCCTCTATAATCACAGGACGGCGTTTACTGACGTAGTTCTTGAAGAAATCTTCCGGTGAGATGTCTGCCGGTACCCGAGCCACGCTGTGGGACAGGCCGGCCGGTGGCTCGTAGCCCTGGTAACAGTTGACTTCCTCTTCCGGTAGGTCTAGGAGCTCCTCTTCCTCCTCGTCCGTTACTCTCCCGTTGGACGGCATTGCGTGACGTGTGTGGATGACGCCACACTATCTGAAACCCACAACACAAACCACGTAAATACACATGTTAACACAGGCTATCGCGTCAATTACGCACTTAGAGGTCAAATGCCTCCTTTTTTTCCAGGGTAGTGAGACAAATGTCCCCACCGTTCTCTTGTTTGTGCTGAACACTGGGCGTCAATTACACACTTAGAGGTCAAATGTCTTCTTTTTTCCCAGGGTAGTGAGACAAATGTCCCAACCCATTTCTTGTCTGTGCTGAACACTGAACACTTACAATATGTTTACAAATATTTTTGTATAAACCATGGAGAATCTGAATAATCATAATGCATTAGCTCTTTCCGCTTCATTTGATAAATACCCACCTATGTTATGGGTTCACGGCCATTATAAATTCTTTCAGTGCGGGGATCGACGTTACACGTCAAAATCTGACGTCAGATTTGGCGGTTTGATCATTTGTTAACGAAACTGGCTACTCCCGAAAGAGTTGTAACATGAGAACAGGCATTCATAATATAGAATAATATATCATTTATAAATAAATAAGTTATGTTAATATAAATCATATTGCATACCATAAATACATTATATAGGCCTAAATATTCTGCATATAATCATGATATTATAATGACATGAGGTGAATGAGCCCTAAATCATGTACACTGATGTAGGCGTGAAGTAAAAGCACCCCCGACCCCCGCTCCCCCCACATACACACACGTGAAAAATGAGAAACGCATGAACGAACGAACGAAAAGACGGACCCAAAATGATTAAGTTTGCTCGAATGCGTATGTAGAACTAGGCAGTATAACACAATGTGACCACATATTCAAGAAGCAAGGTGTTCGCCTAAAGGCGCACAAATGGTTTCTTGAAATGCGATAAGACGCTATATTTTACATACGTAAAAACATTTTTATTTTCCCATCCGACTAACACACATTTTACAAGGGTATGTAATATACATGTATGCATAGATGAGTATAATAAATGATTACTATATAATAGAGATTAACGGGTGTAGGAAAGTGGTTCCAGCATATCACGTTCAAATGGCTGAAAAACAGTTGAAAGCAGTAACTGCTAAGTAAGCAGTTACTGCTTTTGGCTTTGCAGAGCCTTGCAGAGCAAATCAGTACGATAATATTCTTAGTACATTACAGTGTCAAGTGGCATATTGAGGGGGGATAAACCTTGCCTCTTCAGAAACATTTAATGCGATTAATAAAGGGATGCATTGTCCTTATAATTTTCTTTTTTTATCGGTAGATTATTTTTGTTTAATGTTCCCATTCGGAAAGAAATGTCTATTTCAGCTTATTAGCTTAACCTTTGTCCTGCTAAGATATACGTTTTGAAATAAGATTCAAAGCAATTACCAACTGAAATTGACGAAATATATTGTAGAAAATGATCCGTTATTTCAACAATTCATTTTGTTCATGTCTGTCTTTCAACAAAATGTGTTAGCAACCTTCAAATGAACGAAAAATAGTGAGGCAAAAAGCCAGAATGAGAAAGGTTTATTATTAAATATCACACAAGTCCTTTTTAGGGTCGTGTGACAACTGATAACGATCTGCGGAAAAATGCCCAACAAAAGACTGCATATTGGCAGAGTAGTCGACTGACCAACCGAGCACACCCGGCAAACACGAGACGCACACCATGTGTCGGATCAATGCTGCGCCAACGTCTGCGACGTTGACCCAACATTTAACCAACATCGGGTGAAGGCGTCGCGCATAGCAGACTGGCTCTTCCAGAATGTCAAGAGATCCTTGTCCGGCATAAATAAATACAAATTAATACAAAAAATTAAATTAATAAAACTCCGTGTAGCGATTTTTCTTGATTGGAGAAAATTACCGACGTTAATTGACTTCGATGCCTGGCGATTTTTTCGCAAATTAATTGATAAAATTCATCTTGTCCCCCCGCTCCCTCCACCCCTCTCCATCTTGCACCTTCTGCTGTTGTCGTCGTGAGTCAGGCAAAGGTCGTGCTAGGTTTGGCGCGCTGTGCGTTTTTTTGCAACTTGACGTTTTCTCTGTTTTACGACATCACTTTAATATTACGCTACATTTTAATTTTCACCATTCTCCCGAAAAAAACAAAACCCATCTAAATGGTACCTGCTGGTGACATGACACAAAAGTACTCAATCCTAACCTAATATTGTCCTCGAAACATGTATTTTTTGTAATAATTCTGAAAACGATATCAGTGTCAGAAATTGTTAAAGTTACAGTATAATATCATGCGCACCAGAGATTCTAGTCTGCACGTGCGACCCAGCAGACACTGAGATGTTGACCCAATGCTGGCGTAATGTTGGTACACCGTCCACGACACTGAACCAGAACTAAAACAGCATTATATAACGACACTTTAACGCCATGCAGGATTAATGTGTTCACCGTCTACGACGATGAACCAACATTAAACCAACATAAGGTCAACGCTTCGTGAAGAGCGCAGGTATACTCGCTAATGAGCTTGACCTAGTTTGCAGCCGTTTCATTGGTCTAGGGAGCCATCTGGACAAATGAGATGCCTACAATCCCAATAAATCAATTTTATTGCGCAAAAACAAATACTGGGTTTTTGCAAGATTGGAACAAAGAGTCTGACACAAGGTGCGCTATTTAAAAGCCGTTGGTCGAAATGTATGGACAACGTCTTGCAACACTGGCCGGGCTTCACCCAGCAAACACCAGATATCAAGGCAATGTTGGTTTGACGTTGACCCAGCGTCGCAGAGGCTGTGTCAACATCAAACCAACATTGAGTTGATGTCTGGTGTTTTATGAACATTACATAACCACCATTTTTGAACATAAATAATATACCACCAGTCTGTATAGACTTAACGTAACAAAATAATAATGATTATTTAAATGAGGTAGAAATGCAATATCACGTGTAATAGAAAACAATTTATGATGGTTTCAAATAGATAAAAATGTGTGTTATCTTGGTTATATAAAAATATTTCAGCGCTTTAAGGGTTAATAAAAAGTTCACATTTTACATTAGTTTTACCTCGAAATTTTGAATTCAACGAGTAGAAAACGACATTTTGCAGCGTCAATAGTTATTTTTTATTATCTGCTCAGCCCATCTCAGCTCATAGCCAGAGCTGAGATGGGCAGAGCAGATATAAAAATAACTAGTGTGTGATATTAAAACTATTGTGTCATATTAAACACAAATCATAAAATGTACATGTAGCTCTTTTATCTCTGGTTTTGGTGCGAGAAACATATATTTTAAAACAGTATGTATACTAAAATTATATTTTACATTTTAACTCGAATTCAAGTGTACATATAATTTTATCCTGGGTTGCAAACATAGTAAGGGTGTTGATCACCTGTATTTGACATCCTAATGTATACAATTTTATTTACAATTGCATATTTGCATAATTATTGTATATATTTGTGTATATAAAAATTAAAAAATAAATAACGACGGCATCCATGGGCACGGCATCCATAACGCACATTTTTCACATTACTACGTACACCATTTTCAACCCACAACCCTAAATTATCTGAACAATATTACACATAATTCAAAGTAATCACCTCATGGGGACTAAATTAGCCACTGAAATAATATTTTGCGCCGGAGGGTAAGCTAAAACCGCAAGAAAAAGCGTTCCAGAATCTAGGGCATGTATGATTTCTTTTGGCCTTCTCGAGGATGCGCGATCTCTCTTCGCACATCTTCGAGAAGGCCAAATGTAATAAATGAGGGAGGCAACACATTGTCTGGATCGACAATATGCTCGTTATTTTCGAAGCACCCGAGAAAAAAACCCGGCTAGAGAGCTTACCTGGAGCTCAATCGTGCGCTCATTCTGTAATAAGTAGTTACGTACCTACGTAATTCCGTCCGCACGGGGGTAAAACACGGTACTTCTGAATGAGGTCAAAGCACAGTATCTGCAAGGACTGAAACAAAGCGTTTCCTTGCGTCCGAGAAAACCGAAATTGTCAGCGGACAACAACCGTATTTAAAAATAGGTTGTCCAACATTCTATTGAGGGCGCAACATTCCGAGAATGCCTTTTCAAGTAACATTTCAAAATTAGTAGTACTATACATTATTATACAGAAGACTCCCGCCAATACGGTCAGGTACGGGCCAGAATTATTTGACCGTAATAGCGGTCTGACCGAGCAACAAATGTCACATGATCTCCATGACTGTATAAAAATCATTCTATGATCCAGTTCATCAAATAAACAATAGCTATAACAATAAGCATTATTTTTTATTTTATTTTTCTGAAATGTTAGAATTGTGGATTTTTATTTTTTTCATAGTTAAATGTAGTATAAATGAAAATAATTATAGTTTAGTAAAAACGTGTACATATAATCGTAATACATAATACATTAATTTTTAATTACAATATTGTAATATTATATACAGTAATGATAGGCCTACATATTATAATATATAATGTATGTATTTTTAATCAACCAGCTGTGCACGTTTATTTTTTCATTTAGAATGTCTGGCATCAGCATACAATAAATAGTTTTATTGCAATAACACAAATATTCAAATTTTTACTCACTTCTACCAAATTACATTTCCTAGCTTTTTTAATTTTAAATTTCAGGACTTTAAAAGATTTTGACAAATTTCCAGGATTTTTCCAATGTAAGATATTTATTTATAAATTCAAAAATTCTCTAGGACCCGTGGAGCCCGCCCCGTAATAGTAACTGTTTTCAAATTCAGAGAACGACATATTTTTAAAGGTTTCTCAAAGTCATGTCCTATATCATCCCCCACCATAAATTAGGCTTGGGATCACAAATATTTAAAAAGTCGACTTGTGGTGGCCATTTTAAATTTCAGTAAAATCACTTGCACATCTACAGATGGTGGGTAATGTGATTGTAAAATGTGAATTATTTCTGACTTCATTTTTTTGAGTTTTTGCGCCCACAAAAAATAGAAGTTGATCCGTGGTGGCCATTTTAAATTTCCGCAAAACCTTTAAAAAATCACCTACACATCTCCATATTGTGGGGAATGAGAATATAAAATTTGAAAAATTTCTGACTAAGTTTTAGAGTTTTTGCGCCCACAACAAAATTGAGGTTGATCTGTGGCGGCCATTTTGAATTTCAGCGAAACCTCAAAAAATCAACTGAGCATCTCCATATCGTGGGGAATGTCAAAGTAGCATTTGAATAATTTCTAACTTTAAATTTTAGAGTTTTTGCGCCCACAAAAAAAAATGGATTTGATTCGTGGCGGCCATTTTGATTTTCAGTAACACCTTGAGAAAATCACCTGCACATCTCCATATACTGGGGAATGTGACAGTAAAATTTGAATAATTTTTCGACTTCAAGTTTTAGAGTTTTTGCGCCCACAAAAAAATTTGGAGTCGACCTCCGGCCATTTTAAATTTTGGTAGCATCTCAAAAAACAAACACCTGCACACCTCCAGGTGGCTAGGAATATGATGGTAAAATTTCAAAAAAATTACCACTAGTTTTTAGTTTTTGCGTTTACAAAAAAATGCCACGTTTCACGGAATATCCCTTCTCCTATACCATGTATACTACGGGCGGGGTGATAAAAACTGATCCATCGAGAATATCGTCACCTAAAAATCATTTTTTTTTTATTATTTGTCACTTGTTGAAGTAGCGGATACGAATACTCAGTTTATGCTGGCCCAACATTATACCAGCCTTGGGTCAATGTCTCGTGTAGGCTGGGAAGACGTACGACTGGTCTTGAAAATAAAACCCGAGTCTGTTTTATTTTCAAGACCAGTCACTCACGGTTTAACAGAATCCGACGCCTGATGTACTGTCATGCTAAACGAGAAGGCAGTAACTGCTCACTTGAAAAGTGAGCAGTTACTGCCCTTTGGCTTGGCACGCCTGGTGCAAGAAACAACGAGGCAATAATGATAATAATAATTCAGAAGCGCGTAGTTTTCTCGCTGCCACGGAACACGTGCGAATGAACTAATTGGTGATCGGGGGAGGTATAAATTACAAAACTGCCGTACTCAGGCTAATCGTGAGGGGACAATCCACATTATGGGTCCCTGGGGGAATTATCTGGGCATTTAAAATAATGATTCACAAATTATTCCTATGTAATTTAACCAATAAAGCGTGAGAAGAGAAGAATAAATAGCCCAGAACCAGAAATAATTTATTATATTGGTATTTTTTCCGCGTTATACACATTATTCGTAAGTGGTAGGCATATACATTTAAACAGTTATATACAGCTATAGCACTGTTTTATTTGTGTAGAGCGAAGAAGAGACGTTGGAAGCTCCATGCTCAACCCAGTGGATCTATTCCTGGGCTGAAAATCGATCGAGGCATATCGATCAGACAAGCTAAGTCTCACAAAATATATTAAATATGAAAGCAGGCGCTTACACATGTCCTAAAATACGGATAAAACACAAAGTAACACACAGTAAAATAAAAAAAAATGATCCTGGAAAATATGATTCGTTGACCCCAATGTCTATTTAATGTTGGGCCGCTGTCGTGAATTTTTTTTTATTTCTAGATGTTCTCAGGTGGTTTTTAGCACACTCTGAGACTAAATTTTACTATCTGGGAAGCATCAAAATGGGGTCTTAACTCTTAAATGTGTCTACAAATGTGAATATTTTCAGGAGACGGAAATCCGTCTGTAGACGGAAATTTCCCACCCCTGTGAGTCAAGGTGATTGCTGGGCTGGCGAATGTGGGAAACCGAAGAAAGAGACAACAGGGATGAAAAGGCTCGCGATAAAGTCAATTAAATACAGGAAAACATGGATTTAATTACGCGTTTGCCCATCGGAAGAAAAGGCTTCACATATCAGCACCGGCGGCGCCAAAACAATTAAACCGTCAGTGATCTCACGTCGACGGATGATGTTACAGCGCACCGATCCACACCTGTCATCCGTATAGGCTGATACATACATTTCAACCATTAACCATCAGCACGTAATCAGTCGTATATATCTCGCATTTTTCCAAAGTGCAAAAATGTCAAAAATTATACAAGGTACCAACATTTTCCAATTTGTGTTGTATCGATTGAATTAATAAATAATATAGTTATCTGCACACAAAATACATATTTTTGATCAAATCAACTTTTTGGTTGAGTTATTTGAATTTATTGATTTTTTTTAAATAAAAATATATTAAAAATGGGGGTTACAATAGTAATTTTAGGGGCTTTCTCTTCAGTTTTAACATTGGTATTAACATTGGTACCGACGTACCAAAGTCTAAATGTTCAACAATTATTAATAATGATATTACTTAATGTTTAACAATTTTTTTAATTTTGTGTGAATAAAGATATTCACTGACGGTTTTTACCTCATAAATTATTATTGTTCTCTTTCAAATTGTCGCATTAATGCCCGATGTGACTGATTTTGTGCAGATGGGTCACAAAAAATAGCGACTGCGTAAAGGTGTTAAAATATCATAAAATATTGTGTATTAAGCGTAAGCGCAAAATATGCGACAATTGAAAACTCGCAAATCAAAAACTAACATGACCAAAATGAGTCTTGTTGACTGTCTTAGCTATAGCTTTTTCCGCTTTGCTGGAATACTTATCATGCTTATGTTATGGGTCCATGACCCTTAGAAATATTTTATTTTTTCAGGGGATCGTTTATAGACGTCAGATTCTGACGTCCAAAGTTGCTCCCGACGGTGAAAGGGTTGAACGCTAGCGCGAAATTTGCGACAATTGGAAACTCGTCAATTCAAAACGACGTACCAAAGTGAGTTTTGTTTACTTGATGTGATAGAAATTTGAAAATATCAAAAATTGTATAAATTCGTGAAATATTGAACTCACGAAAATTAATGCATTTGCATTATTAATATCATTATTATTATTATCTAGAAATGATCAGATTTTTATTTGAAATATAATCCAAGTACATGGCTGTGTCCAAGTAATATTAACATGATTAACGAGATTATCTATTTTAGGACAGCAAGAAGTAGAGGCTCAAAATGTCAATTTTGATACAAAGCTGTCCGAAATAATTTTTTGCTGTAAAATAATTATCACCAGATACATTATAATCTATCTGCATGCGTTTTCATTTTAAACGTCATACTGATATTAATGAATTAAATGTCTGAATCAGATGTTTTTAATTTGGAATTAGAAATAATAAATTTTACTTATTTATATTTCGAATGAAAAGGTTTTTTTGAAACCTGATAATATTATATAGATTTGGATTAATATCATAATTCAATATCACCAAGTTGTTCAGGTTGGAAATGGTATAACAAGTTATTTTGAGGAAACATAAGATTTATAATATATAGACATGATAGAGAACATAATGTACAATTTGATAAAGTAACGAGTAATGCAATAATGTGCTATAGTATGCGGCTAAAAGTATTATTTACTAGTTATTGTAGTAGGATTCAAGACACATTAACCGTGGTAAATGCTTTTTGATGATATCTCGGTAAATTCTAAACCAGTTGTAACTCTTACAACGCTGAAATATGTTTTGTATAAACCATGGACACCATGAGATTTTTTTAAACTTGAAATCATCATAAATGTTTTAATTAGCTCTTTCCGGTTCATTTGAATACATATGTTATCGGTCTACGGCCATTATAAATATTTTATTATTTCAGTGCGAGGATGAACTTGCGGAAAGTCTGAAAGGATTAGTAAAGTACCATTTTCTATTTATGTGGCGACTGCCCTGAAAATTTTTCAATTTTGCATAGTTTAACAATTAGTCTCCATACGATTATGACGCCCTGAAAATTTGTGGAGTATTAACTGAGAAACCAGCGAAAATCATTCACACTCTTTTAGCAGGTTCGGCCGTTCCCGTATTGAACTCAGTACTAGAGGCGAACGTACACGGCTAAAGTGAATCTTACTACAAATAATCGATCGCGGCGACACCATATGTTGACAGCTTGCAGAAACTTGGTCAAATGTAAACAAAATAGCCAAAATATATATCTCAAATCTGCTCGTAAGTCTAGACACAAATTCTGATTTTTTCGCAATTGTTGATCATAAATTAGATAACAAAGGTGACTGACAAAAAAAGTACATATGCTCGCTATTCCCACACTAAGTTGCTCCCTTGGATATGAAAGGGTATATCTGCCACTTTGCCAAGTGGAACGAAGTGTAAACTTGAGAGGTGGCGAAGTCACAAAACAGACAGCGGCAAAATGTAGTTTACGTTCAAGTGATGAAGATCAGATACGAGAAGATCTGCAAACTGTGCGGTTTGGAATAAGGTGTGAGCCTTCAGGCAAACAACTTTTTTCCTCGGACAAATTCTGTATTTTTCCTTTGCCGAAGACAAGAAGATGAACGGGATGCAGCATTATAGGTGCAGCCGCTCGACTTTGGAACGAGAATGCATTGGCCAGACGACCAATAGACAATAGTTGTATATAGTTAAAAAAAACATCTGAAAACAGTTCTTTTTATCAGACACTACGCATACGTATGAAATTTGAAGCAATTTCCGCGTAACTTTGAAACTGGTATTTAATTGCTTTTTTAATACTGAACAGCGCCACGATCTATTTTTAGGGATGGCGCCTTATAAAAATCGTTAATAATAATAATCTTCAATAATAATAATTTTCAATAATAATAATAGTCAATAATTAATAATAATCGTAATAATAATAATAATAATAATAATAATAATAATAATAATAATAATAATAATAATAATAATGATAATAATAATAATAATAATAATAATAATAATAATAATAATAATAATAATAATAATAATAATAATAATAATAATAATAATAATAATAATAATAATAATAATAATAATAAATATTGAGGAACTATAAAATAATTAAATGTTTGAAGTAATTTGGAACGCACGTTACGTCTATTGGCAATAGAATGGTCGCGAATACTCGAAAATATATGAGAAAACTTACGGCCGTACAAGCCGCTAATTTGGCCATTTTTAAGACATTTTTTATTTGTTACGAGGACTGGTCATTATTATCTTTTACAGACAATACATGACTCAATAGCATGTCGTAAGTCACACTCGCAAAACGACGCGCGCATAGTGACGATGATCGTCAGTAACACAAGTTTCCGTTGGTAACACAAACGAAAACTACGACGAAAATCAAAAAAAACTTTCCATCCAATTCACCGAATTCATAAGGTAAATTACCAACACAAATTTAAGCCGGTCATTCTACTATTTGGGCCCTAACTAAATTGTAAACACTTGTCTCTTTCCTAAAGAAATGAATACTGAAGATAATATCCTTGGAATCTATCAAACAAGAGCCTGCAAGTTAAAAAATATTCAAGCATCACCACATAAAATAAATTAAGATATTTAGCTTTATCGAAAAAATGGGCACATGTCAACATTCAAATATTTTATTCAGGCATTTCCTTAATACACAGGCAAGTTGTACACTTAATTTCCTGCCATGCGGGTGAGCTATTGTTGTTTCAATTTTGGTCCACTGTTTGAGACGTTTGCTCGTCATTTAAACAAGATTGGTCTCAATATCTCGTATATTTGCTGGGGATGGTAGGGAGTGCCAGCAAAAAACCACGGTGCGGTGCTGACACGTGTGATATATATTCCAGGATACGAACGGCTAATTATTGAAGCAGACACCGCTATTGTTTTAAGGTAGCGTCATTTTTAACCTCTCGGTGGTTCACCCCTTCTACTCAGCATGGGGTCCGGCAAACGCTAGACATTGAACCAAGGCTAGTTCCTTGTCTCGTGTTTAATTAACGTTGGACCATCTACCCAACAGAAAGGCTTCACACCACGAGGTCGTCTGCGACCTCGGGAGCAGCAAGCCTAATGCGTGAGAAGATGTGCTGGACCAATGACAGCGTTTTCAGTCACAAGACGTTGAATTATTGTTGGTTAACGTTGGTTCAACGTCGTAGATGTTGGACCAACGGTAAACCAACAATGAATCAACGTCTTGTGTCTGCTGGGTTCACCCCCTTTAACCTCCGGTCCCGATCATATTCTTTTTTTCATGTTTTATTAGCACATTAAGTACCAGCTTTTAAACTTGTTAAAGATAAAACGTGACATCAATCAGCAAGATTTGAAAATAGTTGACCTCCATTTTGTCAAATCTTAATAATTTTCACTCACTTGAAGTTGTGGATCGCGTCAGCGAGACACAATTTTAAGTGAGTGAAAATTCGAATTAAATAACTTGGCATGTTAAAGGTGCAACAAAAAGGTCAAGCGCTGCTGGAATGGTGAGATAGCAGTAATCATGGTAATATAAAATATTCCGGCCCATCACTTCCAACGTCGCACCATTAACAATTTAATTCAGGTCATTCGAGCGTATTGAAAAACTTGAAAAACTATGAAATGGGCAAAAATTACGATAAAACAGTTCAAAATTAATGGGTAAAAACTTTCGCAAAACAAAATCCAGGCAGGAGTAAAGGGGGGAGGGGTGTACGGCCAACCACCGACCAGCGGCAAAAGTGGACGATCGCTATCGAAACGTCGCGGTTGCCACGGATATTATCGAAACAACAAACCCTGAAACTGTATCGGGTGGGGTTCCCTTTTGTTCTGCAACCCAGAATCACGAGACGTTGTCTGAATGTTGGTTTGATGCTGGCCCACCGTCTACGACGCTGGCCCAGCATCAAACCAACATTTGGACCACGTCTCTGACTCGCTAGGCTAGTCCACCTGATGGATTTGACACTAAGTTCAATAAATCAGCAGAGTGCTGTTGTAACATTGGACTAAAGGCGCTGAAGCCAGCAAACTTTAGAACTTAATTTGTTTGGTATCATTATTTACTAAACAACTCTTAACACACGCGCCACTCACCATATTTGGTGGTTTAACCCACAAAGCGTGATTTTTTAAATACAAAACAAGACAGCAAGAGGTTACTTTCAATTTCAGAAATCTTCATATATGTCTCAGTTAGCTTTTTCCGCTTCATATTAATACATATTTTATTGGTCTACTGCCAAATTATAAATATTTTACTTTTTCAATGCGGGGATCGACTTTAGACGTCAGATTCTGAAGTCTATATACAGCGTGTACATCTAAAAAATACCGTGCAAGCACTCAAATATCCCTCGGCTGATGCAGTGACTCTATATATGCCAGGTTTCAAGGCAATTAATTGAAAAGAAAAGCGATTTATTAAAATTGATAAACCAAAATGGCCGCCGCAGCCTTGTTTTCAGTCTCACATGAAAACGGACAATACTAATAGACTCGCAGACCCCGAAAACCTATATATATACCAGGTTTCGAGAGAATTCTGAAAAAAAAGGTTGAAAAAAAATTAGTCGCCAGGTGGCGGCTATTTTGATTATCGGTGGAAAACTGAAATTCTTATCAGGTCATCTCTATTCCCATGGGTAACTTCACATAAAAAATTGGAGAGATCCAATAATTATTTTTCAAGTTATCGCGTTAACAAGGGATTATTAAATTAAAAAATCAAGATGACCGCCATAGCCTCGTTTTCAGTCGCACACGAAAACGGACAAATGCCAATAGATTCGCAGACCCCGAAAACCTATAGTATACCAGGTTTCGAGGGAAATCAGAAAAAAAGTAAAAAAAAAAATTAATGGCCAGGTGGCGGCCATTTTGATAATCGGTTGAAAGCTGAAAATCGAATCAGGTCATCTCCATACTCATGGGCAACATCACATAAAAAATTGGGGAGATCCAATAATTATTTTTCCAGTTATCGCGTTAACAAGGAATTTTGCAATTAAAAAATAAAGATGGCCGCCATAGCCTCGTTTTCGGTTGCACGCGAAAACGGACAATGCCCAATGCCAACAGACTCGCAGACCCTGAAAACCAGGTTTCAAGGGAATTATGAAAAAAAATAAGTCGAAAAAAAAAATTAGTCGCAAGGTGGCGGCCATGTGGATTATCGGTGGGAGGCTGAAAATCTAATCAGGTGATCTCCATATTCATGGGTAACTTCACGTAAAAAATTTCAATAATTATTTTTCAAGTTATCGCGTTACCAAGAATTTTTTTAAATCTTTGACCTTGACCTTTGACCTATGACCCTGACCTTGGGTAAAAAAAAGTGCCGGGAGGGGTTGAATGTTTGTATGAATTATGAATTTAATCTGTTGCACCATGATTGCTGGGTGTAGGCTTATATGTTTTTTTTGTACTTTGCACACATTTTTTTCCACAAAACCGGGTAATGTTTTCTTGTTTAATTTGTGAGGACGCATACGCCACTGGGCGTCAGTTCCTTTTTGTCACTTAGCATAATATGATGTATTGATACATTGTACTTATATTTTGTTGTTTGTTTTTCTGTGACAATAAAAACTATTGAACTTAAAAAACTATTGAACTATTGTTGGTGTAGTTGCCAAAAGAGTGCGTGCGGCGGCGGCGGAGACGGCGGCGGCGCACGAAGGGGACGGCAATACCCTTTCGGGTATAATAATGATATACCTCGATAATTACTAGGATCTTCACGCTCACCAACATTTTTATAGAGTGGTTTAATTATTGCTAAACTCCATTGTTCTGGAAAAATACCGGTGTCTAGAATGACGTTAAAAAGTTTAGTTAGCATATCAATGAAATTTGGTGGAGAATATTTAAGAAATTCGTTTAAAATCTGATCTGGTCCGCTACTTTTGTTGTTCTTTAATTTCCGTAATAATTTAGAAACCTCCGAGGGTGTAAAATTGTCATTAAATAGATTTTCTGTGTTTTCAAAGGAGAATTCAGGTTTTATTTCCTCGGCTTCTGCTTTATTAAGTTTAGAAAAATGATTGAAAAAATTTGTGGGTGACATTTTGTCTGATATATTAAAAGGTTTTTTGCCATTAATAATATTCCAATAATTCTTTGGGTTTTCAGATTTCAGTAGACGTATTTTTCTAACAGTGTTTTGTTTGAAATTTTTGAACGCCTTGTTTAACTGTTTCTTATAATTTCGACCAGAATTTCGTAATAGTATCAAATTTTCATTATTTTTTAGTCGCCTATATTTATTTTTGTATTTAACATAAATTTTTCTTTTAGTTTCACACTCATCGTCATACCAATCTCTGTGTGGAAATGTCCTAACGCGGTGTTTCTTGGTACCAATGGGTGTTTGGCCACACTTCAACATTCCCAGATCGCTCCCTGTCGAGGTGTAAACTGAGTTGATCTCGTCAACTAACTTGTTAATGGTACATTGTTGAGGTGGAATGTCACCTGTCAATTCGTTTAGCGCAAGCATTATACCACTTATGTCGGTTTCGTTTAATTTTTGTTGGTATTGATGAGTTAAATCTGATTTCCAATTAGGTTTATTTGGTGGGCGACGTACATATGAATTATCCTGGTTTGTGGTATAATCCTTGTCTAAATCTACATTTCGTGGGTTTGAACACTTGTATTTAAGGGTGAGAGTTACAGCACAATGGATGTCAGATAGAAGTAGATCAAAGTCCAGAACTTCAAAATTACTAACAGTCGGGAAAATTGAAGGAGAACATATAAAATAATCTACCAAACTGACATTGTTACATGTTAGTTTTCCTCGGTTAGCATCTTCATCCAACCTTCCATTAACAATACATACTTCGAGGGTCTTACAAAGCGTTAAGAGTCTATTACCGTAGTTGTTAACAGCTTTATCATCATTATTTCTGCTCTGTTGAATATCACAGCTGTTAAGAGACATTTCGTTACAAAGATATTTATTTTCGTGATCTGATACTTCCAAATAATCCTTTAAATTAGCTGTTCTTGCATTTAGATCACCAGCTACATGTATACATATATCAAAATCTTCATTTTTAGACTTTAAATCAATTATATTATCTTCAATGTCATCAAATAATGAGATATTGGAGTAGTTAGAGTTCTCTGGTGGTACATATATTAGGCATAAAAACCATGTCTCTTTGATCGTTGTTACCTTTAAATTTCAACCAAAGGGAATCTTGTTGTGTGTTGGTAATAAGAGACACTCTACTTTGTACCTTTTCACTGATTAAAGCGGAAACGCCGCCTGAGGCCTTCCTCTTAAACAGTCTATTTTTCGTGATTAGCTTAAAGCTACCATCTACCCAGCAGAAATGCTTCACACCACGAGGTCGTCTGCGACCTCGGGAGCAGCAAGCCTAATGCGTGAGAAGATGTGCTGGACCAATGACAGCGTTTTCAGTCACAAGACGTTGAATTATTGTCGGTTTAACGTTGGTTCAACGTCGTAGATGGTGGACCAACGGTAAACCAACAATGAATCAACGTCTTGTGTCTGCTGGGTTTACCCCCTTTAACCTCCGGTCCCGATCATATTCTTTTTTTCATGTTTTATTAGCACATTAAATACCAGCTTTTAAACTTGTTAAAGATAAAACGTGACATCAAACAGCAAGATTAGAAAATAGTTGACCTCCATTTTGTCAAATCTTAATAATTTTCACTCACTTGAAGTTGTGGATCGCGTCAGCGAGACACAATTTTAGGTGAGTGAAAATTCGAATTAAATAACTTGGCATGTTAAAGGTGCAACAAAAAGGTCAAGCGCTGCTGGAATGGTGAGATAGCAGTAATCATGGTAATATAAAATATTCCGGCCCATCACTTCCAACGTCGCACCATTAACAATTTAATTCAGGTCATTCGAGCGTATTGAAAAACTTGAAAAACTATGAAATGGGCAAAAATTACGATAAAACAGTTCAAAATTAATGGGTAAAAACTTTCGCAAAACAAAATCCAGGCAGGAGTAAAGGGGGGAGGGGTGTACGGCCAACCACCGACCAGCGGCAAAAATGGGCGATCGCTATCGAAACGTCGCGGTTGCCACGGATATTATCGAAACAACAAACCCTAAAACTGTATCGGGTGGGGTTCCCTTTTGTTCTGCAACCCAGAATCACGAGACGTTGTCTGAATGTTGGTTTGATGCTGGCCCACCGTCTACGACGCTGGCCCAGCATCAAACCAACATTTGGACCACGTCTCTGACTCGCTAGGCCAGTCCACCTGATGGATTTGACACTAAGTTCAATAAATCAGCAGAGTGCTGTTGTAACATTGGACTAAAGGCGCTGAAGCCAGCAAACTTTAGAACTTAATTTGTTTGGTATCATTATTTACTAAACATAAACAACTCTTAACACACGCGCCACTCACCATATTTGGTGGTTTAACCCACAAAGCGTGATTTTTTAAATACAAAACAAGACAGCAAGAGGTTACTTTCAATTTGAGAAATCATCATAAATGTCTCAGTTAGCTCTTTCCGCTTCATATTAATACATATTTTATGGGTCTACTGCCAAATTATAAATATTTTACTTTTTCAATGCGGGGATCGACTTTAGACGTCAGATTCTGAAGTCTATATACAGCGTGTACATCTAAAAAATACCGTGCAAGCACTCAAATATCCCTCGGCTGATGCAGTGACTCTATATATGCCAGGTTTCAAGGCAATTAATGGAAAAGAAAAGCGATTTATTAAAATTGATAAACTAAAATGGGCGCCGCAGCCTTGTTTTCAGTCTCACATCAAGACGGACAAAACTAATAGACTCGCAGACCCCGAAAACCTATATATATATACCAGGTTTCGAGGAAATTCTGAAAAAAAAAGTTGAAAAAAATTAGTCGCCAGGTGGCGTCCATTTTGATTATCGGTGGAAAACTGAAATTCTTATCAGGTCATCTCCATACCCATGGGTAACTTCACATAAAAAATTGGAGAGATCCGATAATTATTTTTCAAGTTATCGCGTTAACAAGGAATTATTAAATTAAAAAATCAAGATGGCCGCCATAGCCTCGTTTTCAGTCGCACACGAAAACGGACGAATGCCAATAGATTCGCAGACCCCGAAAACCTTTAGTATACCAGTTTTCGAGGGAAATCAGAAAAAAAGTAAAAAATTTGTGAGGACGCATACGTCACTGGGCGTCAGCTCCTTTTTGTCACTTAGCATGATATGATGTATTGATACATTGTACTTATATTTTGTTGTTTGTTTTTCTGTGACAATAAAAACTATAGAACTTAAAAAACTATTGAACTATTGTTGGTGTAGTAGCCAAAAGAGTGCGTGCGGCGGCGGCGGAGACGGCGGCGGCGCACGAAGGGGACGGCAATACCCCTTCGGGCGCAACGGGCCGAGGGGTAACAAAACGTATTTATTGTGATTTATCTAAAATGACTGGTAACAGGGATTCAAATAATCATTATAATATATGAACTCTAAAACGCTTAGGGACAAGTTGTGCCATCAGGAGGTGATGAAGTAAACGGGTGACGATAATACGCGCTAGAGACTAGCCATCTTCCCACCGCAAGGCTCAGCTTCTCCCGAGGTCGCAGACCGAGTCTGCAACCTCGGGTGAAGCCAAGACTTGCGGTGGGAAGATTGGACTCGCACTCATTTTATTTTTGTGCAGCGGTTCACAAACGGTTTAAATCACGGCGGTATATAATAACTAATCCCATGATTCTGATGAGAAATGACGGCGCATTACAAATGTTTTTTCTAATTTTTTCTAATTTTTTAATAGCAAGATATTGAAACACGCACGAATGACTTACATGTACTCATTTTATACTCCACAACCAAAGATCCGTCTTCAACAACAGCTTGACTTTTGCGCTTTGTGTATGAATTCTCCACACATAAACATGATAAAGTAGTACCCGCATAGGGTGTGCAGACTGTGCTACTTTTCTCAGACTGAACACCTACATGTACATGACTGTAGGGTCACCGACCATGGTTGTTATAGCTTATTGATTTGCAGAGCAGAATACACGTTATTATACGGGAAATTGTGTGGTAAAAAAAAAATGTTCGAAAAAAACCCACGTTATTTTTTGCTAATATTCTTCTTGTACTAAAATGTTAAGACGACAATGTGTATGACATGAACGGCCATAACTGACATACCCGGTATTTATTTTTAGGGCCGAAAATGACATACCCGGTATTTATTTTTTAGGGTCGAAAATGACATAGGCCCTACCCGGTATTTATTTTTTAGGGCCGAAAATGACATAGGCCCCACCCGGTATTTATTTTTAGGGCCGAAAATGACATAACCGGTATTTATTTTTTAGGGCCGAAAATGACATAGGCCCTACCCGTTATTTATTTTTTAGGGCCGAAAATTACATACCCGGTATTTATTTTTTAGGACCGAGATGACATTGCCGTGTCGTCCTGTTACAGCCAATGGGGCTAGAAATTAAATAGCCGGTAGTTATTATTTATGGCCAAAAATGACATACCACCCGGTAGTTCTGTTGTTTTTTAAACTCCCCCATATTCCTCCGAAGTGATACAATACAAAGACCTCATCTTACGGTTCAGATATGGAGTGCTTGCTAAACTGCAACACGTTGTGGAGGGTTGCTGATCACATAATGCCCATTATACGTAAATGCATATTGACTATATAATAATCATGATCACGTTGGGTCATAATAACATAACAGTCTGAGAGCTATGAGAGGGACAGAATGATAATAACGGGTACTCAGCAAACACGAGACATTGGTAAGTGTTGTTTTAATGTTGGGTCAGCGTCGTAGACGGTGACCAGCCTCAAAACAACACTGAATCATAGTCTCGTACTCTCGTATTTGCTAGGTAAGGACATCATCAAGTGGAAATTACAATCATACTAACCAGCTAACACTAAACGTTGAGCCGATGTTGGAGTAATGTTGGGCCAGCGTCGCAGAATGTAGCTCAACAATAAAACAAAGATGTGTGCGCTTGATAGGATATGCCGCCCAATACAGCCATTAAATAGGCCCAACATTAAAACAGCACTTTCTCTGTGTTTGCTGGGCGATATTGTCTGAGCTTGAAATAGTATCCAGCGAACACAAGACATTGATCGAATGTTGACTTAATGTTGGCCAACATTGGCTTAATGTTTAGTGTTTGCCATGACCCAACGTTTTAAGACAACGTCGTACGTTTTACAGACAAACATATATGACGTAATCAGCATGTGCCAACCCCCCCCCCCCCCCCTTTCACCGATATATCGGTCGCGGTGTTTTTTTCAGAGATTACAATCTTGTCTGGCTCAGAGCACACTAACTTCAAAGCCCCTTTGTACCAGTCTTCACGTGTGCAAAGTTCGGTAATTTCGTACAACGGTATAAAGCACACTCAGAACACTGTATGATAAAATAGTGTAGGCCCTATTAATGTTGATACTTTTCGCTGTCGCCTTTCACGACGCGCTGGTGTGTTTTACACGTTATCACTGTTCTCTAAAACTGACCCGTCAGGTGTCCATTTCAGCAGACAAGGGGAAGTTGAAGTGATATCATATATATCAGCAACCTTAGAAACCAGAGAAAAACAGAACAAGAACAGTGGTAAACAAAAGGGAAAGCGGATGCCAAGTGCCTCACCATCAGGCTCAGCAGAACATCGCAGCAAAAAAACACTTGTAGAAAACATGGACGATGAATCAGATAGTGAAAGTGACAGTGATTCAGTTTACAGTCACGACCCCACTCCATCATCATCTACGGCCCCTCCCACTACAACACCCATCGAACACTAGGACAGACGCCAGGAGAGGTGTCAAGTGCAACCCGGCACACCTCTGAACATCTCAACACAGCACACTACAACTACGAACACTCAATTTCACACACCTCCGAACATTTCAACACAACACACCCCATCAACGAACAATCAAAATCAACAGAACACACCAACACAACCAACAAAACTTTTAATCTCGCTTATAAATGTATGTGGTGTAAAAACCAGAATGAAAAGTGTTGAATTTTATAACTTTATAAACAATTATGATGTGATATTGATGACAGAAACGAAACTAGACGAATTAGACCAAATTGCTTTTCCAGGCTTTAAGCTGATCACGAAAAATAGACTGTTTAAGAGGAAGGCCTCAGGCGGCGTTGCCGCTTTAATCAGTGAAAAAGTACAAAGTAGAGTGTCTCTTATTAACAACACACAACAAGATTCCCTTTGGTTGAAATTTAAAGGTAGCAACGACCAGAGAGACATGGTTTTATGCCTAATATATGTACCACCAGAGAACTCTAACTACTCCAATATCTCTATATTCGATGACATTGAAGATAATTTTATTGATTTAAAGTCTAAAAATGAAGATATTGATATATGTATTGCTGGTGATCTAAATGCAAGAACAGCTAATTTAAAGGATTATTTGGAAGTATCAGATCACGAAAATGAATATCTTTGTAACGAAATGTCTCTTAACAGCTGTGATATTCAACAGAGCAGAAATAATGTTGATAAAGTTGTTAACAACTACGGTAATAGACTCTTAACGCTTTGTAAGACCCTTGAAGTATTTATTGTTAATGGAAGGTTGGGTGAAGACGCTAACCGAGGAAAACTAACATGTAACAATGTCAGTTTGGTAGACATTTTATATGTTCTCCTTCAATTTTCCCGACTGTTAGTAATTTTGAAGTTCTGGACTTTGATCTACTTCTATCTGACATCCATTGTGCTGTAACTCTCACCCTTAAATACAAGTGTTCAAACCCACGAAATGTAGATTTAGACAAGGATTATACCACAAACCAGGATAATCCATATGTACGTCGCCCACCAAATAAACCTAATTGGAAATCAGATTCAACTCATCAATACCAACAAAAATTAAACGAAACCGACATAAGTGGTATATTGCTTGCGCTAAACGAATTGACAGGTGACATTCCACCTCAACAATGTACCATTAACAAGTTAGTTGACGAGATCAACTCAGTTTACACCTCGACAGCGAGCGATCTGGGAATGTTGAAGTGTGGCCAAACACCCATTGGTACCAAGAAACACCGCGTTGGGACATTTCCACACAGAGATTGGTATGACGATGAGTGTGAAACTAAAAGAAAGATTTATGTTAAATACAAAAATAAATATAGGCGACTAAAAAATAATGAAAATTTGATACTATTACGAGATTCTGGTCGAAATTATAAGAAACAGACAAACAAGGCGTTTGAAAATTACAAACAAAACACTGTTAGAAAAATACGTCTACTGAAATCTGAAAACCCAAAGGATTATTGGAATATTATTAATGGCAAAAAACCTTTTAATATATCAGACAAAATGTCACCCACAAAATTTTTCAATCATTTTTCTAAACTTAATAAAGCAGAAGCCGAGGAAATAAAACCTGAATTTTCCTTTGATAACGCAGAAAATCTATTTAATGACAATTTTACACCCTCGGAGGTTTCTGAATTATTACGGAATTTAAAAAACAATAAAAGTAGCGGACCGGATCAGATTTTAAACGAATTTCTTAAATATTCCCCACCAAATTTCATTGATATGCTAACTAAACTTTTCAACGTCATTCTGGACACTGGTATTTTACCAGAACAATGGAGTTTAGCAATAATTAAACCACTCTATAAAAACGTTGGTGAGCGTGAAGATCCTAGTAATTATCGAGGTATATCATTATTAAGTTGTCTCGGAAAAGTATTCTCAAATTTAATAAACGACAGATTGACACGATTCGTAAATGAAAACAACATAATAGGACCCGAGCAAGCCGGATTCAGATCTGGCTTCTCAACGTTAGATCATATTTTTTCATTAAAGACCTGAATTGACATTTACCTTAACAAACACAAAATATTATATTACTGTTATGTAGACTACAGTAAAGCATTTGACACAGTTTCACGTACTGAACTCTGGTCTAAACTATTAAATAATAATATATCTGGGAAACTTTTTCAGGTCATTTATAATATGTATAAATCGGCAAAATCATGTGTTTCTGTAAATAGTACGCTAACTGATAATTTTTCATGTATGATAGGTGTTAGACAAGGAGATAATCTGTCTCCACTATTATTTTCAATATTTTTAAATGACCTTAAACTGTTTTTAGAACCAGCCCACGACGGACTGAAGATTGTGAATACGTTGTCTGTAGAATATTTAGATCAAGAACTTTTAGTATTTTGTAAATTATATATCCTGCTTTATGCAGATGACACAGTTATCTTGGCTGAATCGCAAGAAGACCTACAGCAATCAATTAATTTAATGGAGCGTTATTGTAGCATGTGGAAACTGAACATAAACGTGTCAAAAACTAAAATTACTGTCTTCTCTCGTGGAAAAATAAGAAAAATACCTAAATTCTTTTTTGGAAAAAATGAACTTGAAGTGGTTGGTCAATATAAATACCTGGGCCTCATATTTAACTATAATGGAAAATTTACAGAGGCAAAAAAACAACTGGTTGTCAAAGGTAACCGAGCTATGTTTTTGTTACTACGTAAATGTAGACAGCTCCAGCTACCTGTCGATATTCAACTCGAACTTTTCGATATTTTAGTCAAACCTATTCTTTTATACGGTTGTGAAGTTTGGGCAACAGAAAGTGTCGATATTATCGAAAAAATACATTTGCGATTCTGTAAATATGTACTGCAAGTAGACAAGTCAACTTGTTCCAACATGGTTTATGGCGAACTCGGCGTAACACCTCTTGTACTACACGCCAAGAGTAGAATGATTATGTTTTGGGCTAGAATATATAAGAGCAGCAGTACACCAAAACTGTCAAATTTTTGTATCAATTAATTTTTAATCCATACAATCGGAATATATATAAGTCCCTGTGGCTTTCAACCGTGTAAAATACATTGGAAGGTTGTGGTTTTTCGGGCGTCTGGGATAACCAGCTCATCCCAGGAAGCATAAATTCATTCAAAAAGAAATTACAACAACGAATTAAAGATCAATTTTTTCAACATTGGACCTCAGAAATTAATCTTAGCAGAAAGTGTTTAAATTACAGGATGATTACAACAACACTAAATTTAGAAACATATTTAGTAAATTTGTCCTATCGCGAGAGAGGCATCATGGCTAAGTTTCGCTGTAGAAAACACAACCTTCCAATTGAATCAGGTTGCAGACAAAATATACCCCACAACCTCAGAATATGTGACCTGTGCACACAAGATATTGGCGATGAATTTCACTATATTTTTAACTGTTCTCACTTTGAAGTCATACGAAAGGAATTAATAAAAAAAACGTCACAGAAACTCACCTTCATCAGTTAAATTTGAAATACCAATGAATGTAACAAATAAAAATCAATTGTTCAAATTATGCAAGTTCATTGAAAAAATCATTTATTGCGTAAAGTGATTAACCAGATAAAAATAAAAAATGTATGTACGTTATATTATTAGAACATGATAACTACGCACTTTTAACATGCTCTCCTGGCATGTATTCATACATATCTGTATTTTATATGTATATATTTTTGCAGATCCTATGAAATAAACTATTGTCCTATGAAATAAACTATTGTCTATTGTCTAATATCAATGTTTGTATCCGACACATTTTAAATCCGTACTTGGCGGAATTACACAGATCTCTAGTTCTAGGCGTCAAC
This sequence comes from Flabesymbios commensalis, assembly GCA_964017125.1. Taxonomy (NCBI): domain Eukaryota; kingdom Metazoa; phylum Annelida; class Polychaeta; order Terebellida; family Flabelligeridae; genus Flabesymbios; species Flabesymbios commensalis. The sequence goes on from OZ024903.1 coordinate 21,415,478, forward strand.
CCTTAGCCCTTTAACCGCAAAATTAGTCAATTTAAATTTTCACCCACTTGAAGTTGTGTCTCGCTGACGCGATCCACAACTTCAAGTGAGTGAAAATTATTCAGATTTGACAAAATGGAGGTCAACTCTTTTCAAATCTTGCTGGCTGATGTCACATTTTATCTTTAACTGATTTAAAATGTGGTACACAGCGCTTTAACCCTTTCACCACTGAAGCCCGTTTTTACGTGCTGAATGCTGTGGCATTCAGCACGTAAAAACGGGCTTCAGTGGTGAAAGGGTTGAGGGTTAACCCGCTAAGCGCTAAAGTCCGTTTTTATCCATTTTCTTACACTGTTATTGGTAACGAAATAGATGTTTAAACATCAAGATTTGCAAAAATCACCAATTTCTAATGTGCTTTAAGTGTGAAAAACAGCCCGATTATGAGCAGTAAAGAGGAAAGACGTACACGGTCGTGGTGTAGCCAGGGTCATATTCAATAATCTAAATAATTAAAACAACATCAAGGGTCTGCTCCGTGGAGAGAGGAAATTATCAGCAACCACGCCAGGTGAGCATGTCTTGACACAACATCTCAAAACATATAAGAAGAGTAATTACCTCACCTTAACGTCAGAATCCACGCACTGTAAAGAGTATAATATAGCCATAATGGCCGTAGACATATTACATAGGTATTCAAATGAAGCAGAAAGAGCTGACTACGAGAAACACACTACTTCAAGTGGGTGGTTTTTTTTTTAAAGTAGCGTTTTAGGGGGTTAACACGGTAACTAGGGGGTTAACACGTAGCACAGCTACAGACGAGTGATTCTCAGCAAACACAAAACAGACGGTGGGCCGACGTTGTACAAATGTGATACAAATGTGTTGTGTTTGCTGGGTTATTGTTCTTTGTCTTTCTACAGCAGTACTGTATAATAAATACATGTACCTTGTTGTGTGGGAAATATACATTAATACGACGGTAATAAAGATGTGTATCAATAATTATTGACACTGGTTATTATATTAGCAACTAGCTGTTGGTAGTTGTTAAATTAGTCATTCAAGTAAATTTATTTTAATACCTGTTATTGTTACGATTAAAAAGTACTAATTGGATTTGCTTTTCGAAATTATAATTTAACCTAAAATACAAGATCAATTGAAACATCACTTAATACCAATTTATAAAATAAAACTTCAGGTTAGTCAGAAATTGAATTCAGATGGTTTCTACAGGGCAAAAAATTAAGTTAAAAAGAGTGTCCCATTAAGTTAATATAAAGAAGGTATAAAAAGAATCAATAATATTAAGTTATAAAGAGTATCAAGTGATCTCTTAAATTGAGTAGTTTATTTACTATTTCTAATTACTTTATTTATTTATTTACATTATCTAACGCTGCAAATTAACCCCCTGTCCTGATGAATGTTTGTTTGGAATTTCATTCATTTGAAGCTGCAATATGCTAAAGCAATATTCAGCTTGAAAATATTATAATGACGAAAAATACTTAGATTAAAATAATGAAATCTCCTGAATTAATTTTTTGATTTCAGCGCTTAGAATTGTTTTTTTTAACTGAAATGACAGACAATACATATTTTTCATTTTCTTTGTCATCAAAATTATTCGATCACAAACATCAATAGAGTTACATAGTAAGTAGTCATTCAAGCATCAGTATCCCCAGGCAGGCATTGCGCCCGAACATTGTAGGCCTCGATCTGTAGGCCTATTTAGCGATACCTTGAAATTTCATGCAGATGACGGTGGCACATTATGCATGCGCTGTTGAAATCGGTTAAAAACCGCGGAGTGCCCCCCCCCCCTCCCCACCTTCACTCTGAGTCGCGGACGCGTTTAAAACCGAATGGATTTAATCCAATTCTCTGTTTTATTAATTTCTGATTAATCTTCCCCGCGCACGCAGTTCTGGATTCATTATCGCACCCCCCCCCCCTCCTCCCGGCGCGGGTGGAAACCCCTGGGGCAAAACTGCGAAAACAACACAGGCGGCCATCAATTGATTCTCACGTGTGGAGGATCCCGGTGTTGGTTTAATGTTGGGCAACTGTCGGAGACGGTGGCCCAACATTAAATCAACACCGCACCAGCGCCTCCTGTTTGCCGGGGATACGTAACGATGGTCCAGCGTTGGCCCAATGTGCGCAGCATCACGTTGGCCGCGCCACGTGCTTCACTACGTGGTAAACGTGACGCGCAAGATGCGCGCAATGTCGCAAAAAAACTGTCGCGTAAATTTTGAAGTTAAACTCCTTTCCGCTAAATGAAATACACGCGGGAGATAATCCTTATGTTTTACACGTGACTGAACGAGGCTGAGAAACAATGACAAATCGCTGCAACAAACGATGAATTAGGCGGGGAGGAGGGGGGGGGGGGGAGGGTCATTAACATTTCTAGAAGTTGTAACAATTATGCTTGATTACAATTTATTAGTCTAGGTCGGTGCAGACTACCACTGAAAAAGATAAATAAGGGAACCAACATTCAATTTTCAGGGGGGGGGGGGGTGGAGTATTTTTTAAATAAATAATTTCGAGCGACTCTGCATGGAATAAATAATATATTTCAAGAACTGTTCTATAATAAACATTTAAAATTTTCAACGCTCCACCGAGCCGGGTTGAAATAAATTATTTGCCCGTGAGAAATACTCCCCCCCCCCTCCCTGAAGATTTGATGGTGGCCCCCTAAAGACTGATAATCATGATGATGCGATTTCACAATTATACTAGTGAATAAATATAAAATGTGAAATAAGCTACTGCAGTAGTATGGTAGTTGAGAGTATCTGAATAATAGTTACGGAATTATAGCCGCTGATTGTCTGTCATTGGCACACTACTGCGCATGGTGAAAACGATAAGAGAATCACAGAAGGGTTTATCAGTTGTGTATTACCAGAAAACACGAGACACAAACCATTGAAGCGCTGAAATATTTTTGGTTAAACCATGGCGACCAAAGGGTTGTCTTAATTTGAAATCATCATAAACAGATTCTGACGTCTGAAGTCGGTCCCGGCGCAGAAAAGGTTAACCAAATATTGGGTCAATGTTGGCCCAGCGTCGTAGAGATTCAATATTGTGGGGATACTTCGTGCTCGAGAGGTAGCGTACTCGGCCTCAGCCAGAATCTCATGTCGGGAGGGCAGTGCCATCCGATTCAACATCAGGAAGTTCACCCAGTGTATGCTGTTGTATGTGTACAAAAGTGGCCATTCAGTCTTTGAACACATCCTACAACGCTGAAATATCAGCTGACTCATACCCAGATAAGACTTATCTTTTCCTCGCTCAACTTTCATCTTTATCAGAGACATTGTATCACAAGCCCTTATTGTTCTTGCGGCGAAACACTTGAAACGCTTCATCATTACTTTTTCTATGTCCACAGTTTACCCATCAACGCAATCTTCTTTTTTATAAACTCGAAACTATTATACCCGACCTACAGGAATTTTACTACTCGCCTTTTTTATTTGATTCTGAAATTTTGGACAACTATAATAACAGATTTATTTTTCAACATGTGCATGAATATAATATAGAAAATATCGGACGATTTAAACATTTGTGCTGAAATTTCTAATAATTTATTTATTTATTTTATTATTATTTAAAAATATATGTATATTATATTTTCAATATGTAAATAACGATTTATTGTTTTTTCACTATAATCATGCATTATGTATACTGGAGATCCTTTGTATTAGCACATGTGCTACTTGGAAATAATATTAAATATGTTTATACCAACGCTGAAATATATGTGAATAAACTATGGAGAAGTCATCATAAATGTGTTAGTTAGCACTTTCCGCTTCCTTTAAATACCTATGTAATGTGTCTACGGCCATTATGATTTGTGTAATTCTTTCAGTGCGGGGACCGTTTTAGACGTCGGAATCTACAGACGTTAGATTTTGACGTCCAAAGACGATCCTCCCTCGCTGAAAAGGTTAAACATGTCGCATGTGACTGAGATACTGCACAGAATTTGCTTATTTTAATCCTATAGAGTAGGGAGAGGGGGGCTCTGACAGTCATTTTCTCCAAGCACTCTTGCTAATTTTAATCCGATGAATATAAAGTGCCTCCGCACGGCCATTATGAAGCAAAGTACATTTTAATGCACAGTGGGGAGAAATTTGCATGATGCCCTTGTCAATGTTTACTCATGCAAATTAGGTCGATTAGAGTTTTCAACACCGTAATCTGAAATCTTTCTGTTGTCAACCTGGTTGAAAACAGCTCCTCCTGGAGGCTCCTTCACTGGTAAAAGTTCGCTGTCGCTGTGCAGCTTTTTAATTTTCAAATATTTGGAAAACTGCATCGCAAGGTAATTTGAAAAATAGCGAGTCACGGTGAACAAAAGGAGGCGGGCTGGTTTTGTTTAAACCCTTTCAGCGCAGGGATCGACTTCAGACATGAAATTCTGACGTCAATAGCTAAAGTTGATCCCCGTGCTATTTATAATGGCCGTAGACCCATAACATAGGTATTCAAATGAACACGATGAAGCGGAAAAGCTAACGGAGACATTTATAATGACGTCAAATTAAAAAAAACACCTTTGATTTCTCGGTGTATATACAAATATTTAAGCGCTTTAATGGTTAACCCTTTGAAGCCTGAATTTACCATTGCCATCTTCATCCACTACAAGCCGCGAATTGCTGTCGCAATTCTCGACTTCTAGTGGATGAAGATGATTTGAAGTGGGTGTAAAATTAAAGAAAATTACTATGTATTAGTAAACCAGTCTCATGGAAATTTTCATTCTAAAACTCTTAGTTGTAGGGAAATTAAGTGTGTTTTCAGGGATGTAAAATGATGCTTTATTGCATCGTGATGACTTAAAGGGTTAAAAGCTGGGCTAACGCCTGGGATACTGGCCCAACATTCAGCCAGATGCTAACCACTATTTTGCCATGCACAAACAAACAGCAGTACCTACTTACTTGAAAGGTAAGGAGTTAGGCCTACTGCTGTTTGTCTTTGTACGGCAGATTATGCCCAGGGAACTCGTTCCCCGTTCCAAGTTATAACTATCCATAGCTTCAATAGCTATTAAATTCGATTTATCGTTTGTTAATCAAATTAAAAATCGGGTTTACGGCATCATAGTTTGCGCGCATATAGGCTAAATTGGGCCGTACGAATCCCATGAAGATATGTAGCCCTTCAGCTGGTTAGCCAGACCAACGGAACCAACTAGGGCCCGGTTTCAACAACGGATTTTAGTCCGAATTTTGTCGCTAATGCTGAGAATCAATCAATCGACTTAAGTTTGGGCTTAAAGCGACACAATCAGGCCAAAATCATCATTTTTATTTTGGCTCCTTGATATTATGTTCATTTACCAGTTAAAAAAAGAAATAATAATGAGATTTAATTTTAAGACGCTTTAGCCGTTTCCAGACTTTTTATTGTGTATATGTAAATAATTTTTAACAATTTAAAGTTGTGGGTCGCGGCAGCGAGACACAATATCAAGTGGTTGAAAATGTATAAGTTAATATAGCGCTTAATGGTTAACATGTTTCATTGTTGGTTCAATGTTGGGCCAGCGTCATAGACGGTGGACCAACATTGAACCAACAAGCTCCGTCTATCCGTGCACACGAATGAAGGGCTGCACAAGCTAACACGAAACGCTGAGCAAACGCTGTTTTAATGTTGGTCCAGCGTCACAGACGGTGGGCCAACATTAAATCAACATTGCGCTAACGATCTTCTAAAAAAAAATCAAACAAATCTCAGCCGCCGCAACTTTAAAATGGGTGGAAATTGTTTTTTTTCTCAGATTTAAGTCTGAGCGTTCGTTAATGTTACAGAAGGCATATTTTAGGGACCCTTACTCTTTCTTGTGCACTTGGACGACATGGTTATAAACTTAGCATGTGCTATTAGATTATATGCTGACGATGCTTGCCTCATAGAAATTGTAGATTCAAGTCCGGCTGTGTCAGCGACTAAGATAAATTCTGATCTCCAATCCTTACTTAACTGGTCTATCCAATGACTTATGATATTCAATGCTTTAAAAATCTTAGCATTGACACTGACTAGAAAGCGTAAACTATTACATCACCCACATCTAACTATTAATGGAGTTATACTCGAAGAAGTAAACCAGCACTGTCATCTCGGATTAGTAATAAATCAATCTTTAACATGGGAAAACCACATAAATTACATACTTGGTAAGGCAGGGAAAATTGTAAACATAATGAGATGCCTGAAATATACTCTACCCCGGAAAGCACTTGAACGACTATTTATTAACCGTATTAGACCCATAATAGAATATGCAGACGTAATATATGACAACTGTCCTAAATATTTAGCAGACAGACTTGAGGGTGTGCAGATGTAGGCTGCTCGGATATGTACTGGTGGGATGAGGCAAACTAGCTCCGAAAAACTCTTATTAGAACTTGGCTGGGAACCCCTTTTTAAAAGAACGAGGTGGCATAAACTAATTTATATGTTTAAGATCGTTCATGGGCTATCACCATTGTATTTGTCCCAAATTTGTCAACCAACAGCTAGCTCAACTAGATATGCTACACGAAGCGCTAATAACATCAGGGTGCCACGTTGTAGAACTTCCTATTTTAAAAATTCTTTTTTTCCTTCATCTATTAGGTACTGGAACAGTTTCGATTACAGTATTCGAAACTTAGATTCGTTATATCTCTTTAAGCGACGCACAAAAGACAAATATGGTTATAAACGCCCACCACCTCATTATTATTCAGGTTTACGAGCAGCTTCCATCTGGCACACTCGTCTGCGTCTCGGAATGTCACAGTTATCTGCTCATCTCTTTCCCTTCGGCTTTGTTGAGTCTCCTAGATGCTCTTGTGGCGTAACACATGAGACTGTTCCTCATTATCTCCTGGACTGCCCCCTCTATGCTGCTCAACGAGAGAGACAACTGGTTGCAATTAGAAATATCATCGCTCCTACTCTACATCCGGCTACACTACCAGTTTTAGACAAAGATGTATATATTAAAATTTTACTTTTTGGATCCAAAGATTTACCTTCGGGAGAAAATATTCTTCTTTTCAGAGCCATAGAAAATTTCATTTTAAACTCTGATAGATTTAGTCAACATAATAATATATTATAATTTTACCATATCTATAACCGAGTCAAATTGGTGATATAACGCGGAGCTACGATGTTTTTTCGATCTGTGTTTGCTGCTTTAAATGAAACAAAATTTACGTAAAATTTTGCTGAATATTAAATTAATGTTTTGTAGTGTATTGTATTTTAAGGTATTGTATTGTACTGTATTGTATTGTATTGTATTGTATTGTTCGTATTGTATTGTATTGTTCGTTTTGTACATAAATGTTATGTATATGTGGAGAACCCCTCGTCTAGTGCTTAATGCGCTATTTGGGCAATACACCTGAAAATAAATATGTTTATATATATTGTTCATCCGACGTTTAAACCAATGGAATTATGCCAAGTACTGTACTGCCGAGCAAAGCCAAGACGTCCTCGCGAAGCAGTCATTTACAGTGGAAGAAGCCGCACAGAAAATGCAACTCCACAATGATAAAAAATACATGAAAATTTACTGGCAAATAATTATCATTCGGGTCCACATTAAAAAAACCCGCTAATTACCGATCGTGTCCGCGAGTAATATCGGAATAAATTACACTCGCTAAATTCTAATGACAGGGACGTGCCCGGCGAAGGCGACACGTGAGCCCAATGCTGGGTTAATGATGGGTCGCCGTCGCAGACGGCGGCCCATAATTAACCCAGCATTGGGTCAACGTTTAGTGTTTTTCTGGGTCGTTAAATATAAATCTTCATTTATTTCGACTTCAAGTGGGCGCAAATTCTCAAGATTTTGAAACTCGTCTTTGGACGATGGGTTGTCGTTTACAGAACGCATACTATGAATTTCGAATCCTGTGTCTGGCATAGTTTATCCTGTATATATGCACACATGTTTGACATGGCAGAATAGCTACGTACAATCTTTTCATTTTCAAAGAAATTTCGAATCCTGTGTATGGTCCAGTTATATAAGCACACATGTTTGACACGGCAGAATAGCTACGTACAAACTTTTAATATTCATAGTAATTTTGATTAAAATTTACGTTAGTAAATGTGAACGTATAGCTCAGTGTCATACGTTTCACACTGTAAATCCCGATGAGTTGATATAATATACTACACAGTGTTTACTTCGCATAATTTTAATCGGCGCTTCTTAATAAAATTAGTGTCATTTGAGTGGGCTTTTTTTCAATTTACAACAAAAATAAATCTGGCTAAATAAAAAATAAACAGTGATAAGTAAAGTTCACGCAACCTATACAATTTTCAACAAATATATGTTCAGAAAAAGTCAATTATACTTGAATATTGTGCGTTTAATTAACTAAAAAAATAAGTGTGCTGAATTGCGCAACTCTTTTTAGATACAGGTGATTCAACTTTATATTTTAGGATTGTCATGTGAAACTGAACGGTTCAAGTTCATCCAAGTATTATATGATAGCTCAGGCCTTTACCCAGCAGACACAAGACGTTGAATCAATATTGGTTTAACGTTGGTCCAGCTGGACCAACGTTAAACCAACGTTGATTCAGCGTCTTGTGTCTGCTGGGTGGATTTGGCGTGAGTGATTGCTCTCGCACACCATAACTCACGCAAAGTCTTAGTGTAAAGTCAGGCGAGGGAAATACAGCTCACCCTAGTCTTGACATATTTTTTTTAATCGCAAATTTATAGGGTTTTTCAATTTTCATCAACCAGTTAGCCATTGCATTTAACTATGGTGAGTGATCACTCGCCTCACCACTTTGAGGTGAGCTTTCTTTCACTCGCCAACTATTTTCAAATCTGAAGGTCTGATAGCTAGTCGTGTTAACCCTTAGAGCGCAACATTCCCGGGCTAAATTATATAATTTAAATTTCCCACACAACTTCAAGTGGGTGAAAATTACTTATATGTTTGTACAATTTAAATGAAAACATTTGCAAAACGAACAAATTGAATGTTCATTTCTCCTTTAAAAATTATTGTTTGAATATTTTATAAAAAAAAAGGGCTAAAAACGGCTTTAGACACGATTAGCACCTTTAACCCTTTAATCTCCGGTGTCGCATATATTCGGGTCTTATTAGCACATTAAGTACCACATTTTAAATATGGTAAAGATAAAATGTGACATCAATCAGCAATATTTGAAAACAGTTGACCTCCATTTTGTCAAATCTGAATAATTTTCACTTACTTGAAGTTGTGTATTGCGTCAGCGGGACACAACTTCAAGTGGGTGAAAATTCAGATTGAATAATTTGGGGGTTAACCCTCACAATGCTGAAATATTTCTGTATAACCCACGGAGACCAAAGGGTTTTTTTCAGTTTGAAATCATAAATGTCTTAGTTAGCTCTTTCCGCTTCATTTGAATACCTATGTTATGAGTCTACGGATAATATAAATATTTTAATTCTTTCAGTACGGGGATCGACTCTAGACGTGAGATTCTGACGTCTAAAGACGCTCTCCGCGATGAACGGGTTAATCCCAGTCATCCAGATAATTCAATTTGAGAGATTATATATCTTTAAATAAAATGCAAATATTTTTTTCATTTGAAGCTGGACATTGCGTGAGCAATTCCAGTTTCCAACTGGGATTGCTCACACAATTTCCAACTTCAAATGTCGCGATTCACAGAATAATGCCCATGGAGGCCGTATATAAGTGCATTTAAGTTAAGATGAGTGAAGTTGTTGTAAAAAGCCTTTGATCAATTTACACCACCTGCTGCCTCAGTAACCCCTATATGTCGGCCTTTTATGTGTCTAGACAAAATAATAGCCCCGGACTAAAATAAAAATGACATTTTTATGTCATTTAATTTGAACCAATGATGTCTGCGAGCGCGCCAATATATCACAACATGCGAATAATACGCAAAATTACACGAAGGTGTATTGGGTCCTTCTGTGTCGGCACGAGGTCTCGTGAGTGGGGCACTGGTGACAGCATGGTATTGGGTATGATTATAAGAAAATTTCTTATAATAGAATACAAATTGCCACAATAATTTGCACCGGCATGCTGGGGGGCTTATTAAGCAGTATATGAAAGTGTTCGCCCACAATTCCGGGAAACTGGGGCCGATAGAGTACGGACCGTCTGTCTGTCTGGTAATCTGACGTTGGCCCAGCATTGGCCCAGCCCAACGTCTCGTATGGCAGAGGGCGCAATGTGTGATCGATTATCATGATTATGTCACCTGCCTCTCACAACAATGACGTGCAAAGCCAAAATGCAGTAACTGCCCACTTTTCAAGTGAGCAGTTACTGCGTTTTGGCTTTGCGCAGCAGAATTTACAATAACGAGAGATCCAGTCCCAGATATGGTGCACGCTGACTCACCAGGGGCGCCATCAGTGTGACCTAGTTATCAGATCTAGTTCAAAGCACGACCCTGCAAACGCACCTTCATCTATCAATTTTTCTGCTACAGGCAGACTGTGGTCTCCGGGCGGGTTTTCTCGTACAAGTTACGATAAATCGTAGGCTTCTGATTGGTCGAGATGACCATATCGACCAATCAGAAGCCTACGATTTATCGTAACTTGTACGAGAATACCCGCCCTGGCAGACTGACTGGGCAAGATGAGCAAACGTTACATAACACAGGGAATAACTTGGCCGGTGCAGCAGAGCAGTTTGCTACACAATTTTTGACAAATGCTACATAATAATATGTTGGCGTAGCAATTATTCGCATGTAGAATAGTAGCTTAACACATGCAAGACTAATTATTTCCTGAAACACACTGCTGGTTTGAGGTCGGGCCAGCGTAAATGAAATGAATCGGGCTTTAGGCCACCTTTGTGCACTTATAGGCTAAACTGGGCCAGGAGAACCTCCTGAGGATGGTGAGATGATTGAGATGACACTGTCCTCCAGACACAGGATTCGAAATTCGAGCCCTGGCGGTCTGAGGCCGAGCACGCTACCTCTCGGTCACGGAGGCTCCCCACAATACTAACTTTCACACGTGGATGGGGAAGAAACAATTTTGTTTCTTTCAAACCGCCGAGACCGGGAACCGAACCCCGGACTCTGGCGTGAAAGGCAGCGGTGCTAACCACTACCCTAGGGCCCCCGCCCTCGGGCCAGCGTGGCAGACGGTGGACCAGCCAGCGTCAAGCCAGCGTTGGGTCAATGCATCGTGTTTGATGGGTCGACTCAAAGGGACAGAATACAGACCTTTTAAGCCTCGCGTTCGCTATATTTTACACCTAAAATGCGGCAGTCGACGATTTGTCTTCCATTGTCACCTGGCAAAAACGAGAAGTTGTGTTGGTTTGATGATGGAACAGCGTTGTAGACGGTGGCCCGATGTTAAAACCACATTGTGCCAAACTATTGTGTTTGCTGGGAGTGTTATGATTTAACCCTTTTCCCGCTACGAAATCAAATTCAAATTTTCACCCATCGTAAGTTGTGTCTCGCTACCGCGGCCCAAAACTTCAAGAATAGTGGGTGACAATTAGTCATATTTGGTTAATTTGTGACGAAAATTCGGCAAATCGTAAGGTTTAAACACACATTATATTCCCAACATATATATATCAGGTTAATTATGTGATTTAACGTGATAATAAAACAGATTTGAAACGACAATAGTCGTAATTTAGCGCTTAAAGGTTATTACGCTTCAGCATCCGTTTCTCTTTTATTCAGCACATGGCATACTAGCACTTTGAATTTTGAATTAAAGATAAATTAAATTTAAAAGAAAATGGTCGAAATTATCAGTCAAAATATATTATGTCAATTTGCAAATTCAATGCACACTTCTCTCACTATTTTTTGAAAGAAAAACAGCCAGACTAACAAGAGAACGCTCGACAATAACCCGCCGCCATTATTTAACTTGTAAAGTTATTGACGTGAAATGTAATAAATCGCAATAAATCTGCTATTTTGCGCCATTTTGATTTTTTTCTCAGCCATTTTTGAGAATGTCAGATTTAATGATGGGCCAGCGTCGTAGACAGTGGACCAACATTAAACCAACACTGGCTCAATGGCTCGTGTTAGCAGGATATACATGTATACCATTTGATTTATTTATCATGTAGTTTAATTGTTGAATGTGTTGAATTGTAACTTATATTGTATTGTAAAAGTACAAGGATTTCAACCACCACCAAAAATATAATAACATAGCACCCTATTGGGATGAAATCCCACACTTTAATTTTAATGTGTCGATATAAAAATAACAAGATCAGATTATGTTACATTGTCATCAATATTATGTGATAGCTCATATGGTACATGCACCCAGACAAAAAAACGTTCCGCTATCAAAATGAAATATGATAGTCGATACAGAAAATAACCGCACCAATAAAAAAACATCCAATTATACACGTTTAGCTCGGTAGATTGAGTTTGTGTTGGACTAGTATCCAGACCAGATGTGTATATTTTACTTTCCAACCAACACACACGAGACGTTGAGCCAGTGTTGGATAAATGTTGAGCCAGCGTCGGCGACGGTGGCCCAACATTAAACCAACATTGGCCACACGTCTGGTGTTTGCCGAATACCACAAAAATTATAATAAACGCCTGTGCATTATCATGCTTTATACGCCTTATTATTGCAAAATAATATAAATAGAGACTACAGCGAATTCCTTTGAGCTCCTTGCCCAATTATTCAATTGTTCCACTGTTATCTATAACAAACCGCCAGACAAAACATCTACAATGCTTAACGGTGCATGATATCTAAACAAACCAAATTCCTGACATGTGAAGTAAAATTAGGGGCTCCTTTTGTTAACGATAAGAAAGTCATGTCAGTTCTCGACTTTTTTTCAGTAATTTACTATTTAAAACTTAAATGATCAATCGCTGATAAAAATACTGTTCTCTGCGAAGCGGACCTCAGATTACCTTCTATTGGTTCAAGGCGTCGCCCCAGCTTTAATAAAAAGAGCGACCTTTTATTTGATAGTGCTCGGCCGTTAAAATGAAGGCGAAGGGTTAAACCGCATCGTGAATAACGCCAGGTGTGTGCGCGAGAACGCAGCGAAAGGAAAACGGGTGTGCAATCGAAATAAAATGTATCTCCGAGAAAAACATTCAATTTTACTAGTTTTTATATAGAGCATTTGCAAAGGTATAATACACTCGAATAGGGGAACGTGCACAAATAATTTGCATAGTGTACAGTTACTGTACACGCAAAAACATTAAACCTTTTCATCTTTCCTGATTTCGACGTTTTTGGGACAAGATATGATCACCTAAATCTAAATCAATTGGTATCAAAATGATGTAACTATCAAACCCAACCCTGTTGGAAATTGCCACATTTTGCCACAAAAAAGATCGTAAATGTCGGACTGTTAAACTTTTGATTCAAATGTTTTGTGTTTACTGGGATTTTACATTTTTATATTAGACATCAACATGTTATATACAAAATCTCTAAACCGTTAGCATGGTTACGGTCAGACACGACATTAACCGGCCCCAGGGTTCCAATTGTCTTTAAAATGTATGTAGCCATTTCCAAAAAAGTTTCATGGGTTTTTTCCTATCATTAATTTATAGAAAATATTTTGCTTATCACTTTCAAGTTTGAATAACAATAATTGTGTAGTTTTTCGCTAATTGATCCCTGAGCCCCCCCCCCCCCCCCTCCTTTCGACATAGTGCTGCTTGCCATAGCTATCGACGCAGATGCCCGCAGATATTTCACTGAAAATATATACGCAAAGAAAACATAATTTGCGTTATTTCTACGAGTTACAAAAATAATTTTACAACTTCACAAACCATGTTTTATTCTCCTTCGTGACAAATATAATTAATATTGATATTTTCATTAAAACCTAAGTACAATTTAAATTCCGTCTACTCCCCACAATACTGAATCTTTACGGGTGGAAAGGAGAAAACAATAACCCCTTAACCGCTGAGTACGACTATATTTGCTTTAAATCAATCCGCTTTATTACTTGATTAAAGTTACAGGGTTATTGCGAACGACATGTGTGTTTAAACATCAAGATTTGCAAATGTTTGGTCCCAAATTCAACAAACATAAGTATTTTTCACCCACTTGAAGTTGTGTCTCGCTACCGCGAGCCACAACTTCAAGTGGGTGACAACTTAAATAAGAGAGAGGTTAAAATTTAGGCGCGTGGTGTCACTTGAAGAAGACGGGGTAAAAAGTGACCCCTTTCATAGCTTTATCATTTTTCGGCGGCTCACAAACAAAGGGAAAACCCGCCAACATTTTTAATTATGGGCCAAGACCGCCGTGAACGAGAGAATAAAAAGTGATTTAGGTAGTCATAAAACTATTTTAGCGCCACAAAGAAAAAACAAACGCTCAGACGCCCCTCAAGTAGACCTATACGAACACAGTATACCGCGTCTTTCAGATTTTATCTTGACTTGTTCAATACTATAAAATGTACGACGATTCCACGAAAACCAAATATAGATATACGAGTAATTAATTATGGTTAAATAAAAAAGATAGATCGTAAATTTGAGAACAAGATGACTGAAGTCCTATATCATCCCCCGCCATAAATTAGGTTAGACTTTTTGCGGTCACAAATATTTAAAAAGTGGATTTGTGGTGGCCATTTTAAATTTAAGTAAAATAACATGCACATTTCCAGATGGTGGGTAATGTGATAGTACAATGTGAATTATTAGTGATGTCAATTTTTCAGTTTTTGCGCCCACAAAAAATATGAAGTTTATCCATGGCGGCCATTTTAAATTTCACTAAAACCTGAAAAAAATCACTTGCACATCTCCATATCGTGGGGGATGTGATTTGTAAAATTTGAATAATTTTCGACTTTAAGTTTTAGAGTTTTTGCGCCCACAAAAAAATTTGAGATGACCTCTGGCGGCCATTTTGAAATTTGGTAGCATCTTTAAAAAATCACTTGCACATCCCCATGTTGCTAGGAATGTGATGTTGAAATTTCAAAAAAATTGACCAAACAAATTTTTTGAGTTGATCTGTGGCGGCCATTTTGAATTTCAGCAAAACCTTGAAAAAGTTACCTGCACATCTCCATATCATGGGGAATGTGATAGTAAAATTTGAATAATATCTGACTTTAGGTTTTAGAGTTTTTGCGCCCACAAAAAAAATTAGAGTTGACCTCTGGTGGCCATTTTGAATTTTGGTAGCATCTCTAAAAAAATCACTTGCACATCCCCATGTTGCTAGGAATGTCATGTTAAAATTTCAAAACAATTTGACCAGTAGTTTTTGAGTTTTTGCGCCCACAAGAAAACGTGACGCCGGACAGAATCCTGGCGCGACTAAAACCCCCTTCCCCTACAGGCGGGGGATAAAAAGGCAACTTGACCCACTTCACTGACCTCTGATTGGACAAAATATCTTCCAATCAGACGTCAAGCCAGTGGCGAGCACATAGACCCAGAGTTTTGTTCCTTTTTTAGCAAATTAATACGAGACGCTGAACCAAACTTGGCTTATTGTTGTGCCACCGTCTACGACGCTGGCCCAACATTAAGACAACATTGGTTGAACGCCAGGTTTTGTGGGATTTATAGCGTAGAGCTACGTAATGTCTTTGCAGCTAAAACTGTGGTGCGTTGTCACAACGTTGGTTGAAAATCAACTATTATTGAGCGAGCCTGGTATTTGCTCGGATGTCAAAGTCATAGACTACAGTGAGGAGCAGACAGACGATATTACAGTCAACAAGTCCCTGACCTACAAAGGCTGCAATGGATGGTAAATTGTGGTAAACTACGCTGCGTAGGGGATCTAATCAGTACAATACGTAGGGGAAGTAGCAGAAATAGGCCTACGTAGGTTGATATAAATAGTACAAATACTAGTCTTATATCGGCTATAAATAGTACAAAATTACGGAGTTCTGCTGACGGACAGCCGGAGTTGCGGATGGACATCCTGACTGACGGACGCACAGACGGACGAACGGACAGACGCGCCGCGTGATGACAATATTTTCCCAGCCACATTTTAACTGAAGCCTAAAAAACGTATTATTTATACGTACAGTTATAGGTTCTGATGGTATCAGCACATTTATTCAAATTTGTCCCCAGTCTCTTAAGCGCTCCCAGGTTGACGTGGGCGATATCTAGGCCAAAAAAGAGGGGCGGGGTCGCAAAAAACTAATGTGACGTACGTACAGACACGTGTACGTCATGTGCTTGTACAATGTGGGCCGGAGCGCCGGGGGCGACGCCGCGCGGCCGGAATATTTCCCGCGCAGCCGCCTTGAAAAAAGGGCAACAACTTTAACAAGTTGAACCTGTCGCTCTAGGCTGGTGCTGAGTGACTGTGATTCATGCGTCTGTCTGGTAATACAACAGGAGACGTCAACCCAATGCTGTTTTAATGCTGGGCCAGCGTCTGCGACGCTGGAACTGCATTAAAACAGCATTGGATTTACGTATCGAGCTGGCTGGCACAGATCCAGACCACCGTTTCGTCGGGATCGTCACCTCGGTGTGAAAAGGGTTGTATATGCCACTTTACAAAGTGGCAGTTACGACCCTTTGATACCAAAGTGACGTGATATTCTAATATATCACAGCACAGCTAGTTGCAGCAGGCAAGGCATTAACATGATTCAGCCAACCGTTCACTGAGCCTGCCAATATCCTCCCTTCTGGAAGTTCTTCTGGTCCAGTTAAAATATAGATGTGAACAAAAGTGGCCTAAATGAGTTTATGCCATCTTTGTGTACATATACTAGGCTAAACTTGGCCAAGAGAACCTCCTGGGGATGGTGAGATAAATGAGATGACACTGATACAGGATTCCAAATTCGACCGCTATAGGTCTGACGCCGACGCGCGCTTATTATATCTCGTGTTTCCATTTCTTTTTTTCAGAAACGACATCATCTTTACAACTTTCAAAACAACGTTAAAGGCCCATATTTAGGCAAATGGCATGTTTTTGTTTTAGCTCTGTTATATCTTTTTGAGTGTTTGAAAGAGTAAAGGCAACATTCCGATAGATTACAACTTTTAGAAACATCCATTGGCAACGTAATCAGGTTTCGAAAAAGACGAATTATGACAAAATGTCGGTCATTACATTTTTGTCTTCTAGATCCACCCGTTTTTTAATGCCGTCGCCATGTTTGACAGGAAAGTGCCATCGAGTCAGTGATTTGATTATTTCCTTCTAAAGATAGTTTTTTTTATAATTTACTAGCCGTAATCTATGAAAAAAAGTTCTTAACCCGTATTAGGATAATAGTATGTAAGGTCTCAGATGTATCACATCGTCAAAGACGTTGCTAGTTTAATTACAATGTCATCGGAAAATGACAGCTCAACGGCGCTTTCCCAACGGGTCTCGCATTTCTAAACACGAAGGTTAAACACTTCTAAACATGCTAAACTCGGCCAATTGACATGTTTTACATCTTTGCGGGACATCGTGAACATCGTCATAATACACAGGTAACATTCATGGGATGTTCGTGGCTGTTGTAGTGACAAAAAAGAAGGGATTTTCTTCCGTGTTGATCCTTTCAAAGAAAAAACAAATCGACATCGGACCCTTCATCTAGAACCTCAGCTGCTTGGTCAAAGCCATTATAACAAATGGAGGTATGGAGAAAGATAATATAGATTAACGATGATATAAGCCTATATTTAACACAATTTCAAACTTTGAAACTTTTTAATTTAAATGCACTTGGGTATGCGCCATTAACCTATTCAACCATTGTTTTAATGTCGGACCGACATTGTAGGCGGTTGCCAAACTGAACATAAGTTAATTCCGTTTCTTCATCAATTGTCCACAGACGGCCCAACGGCCTAACGCCGTAACATCATTCAATCTCTTCTGTGATCTCGAATATTGATTTCACATAAAAAAGTATTTAAACCTGTCCATTATCCACCAACATACCAAAAATTGTTATCCTGTGTTATTTTCTTCAAAAGTACTAGGCGGAAGCAGCTCTAGTAAAAATCTATAGCGACCTCCGTCGCACCTTCAGTGACGGCGGGAGCCTAAAAAATTATAATTGCCGTAGACCCATAAAATAGGTATTCAAATGAAGCGGAAACAACTAACTAAGACATTTCTGATGATTTCAAAATGAAAAAATAGCCTTTGTTTTTGCTCCCATTTGTGTAGCAAACTGCTCCGCTTCACCATACAAATTATTCCCTAATTTGGCCTCCATGGTTTATCATGTTTATACAAAACTATTTCAAGGTTTTAAGGTGAAACCGGGCCCTGATCAATGTCCTAAATAAATGAAATGAATCGGGCTTTAGGCCACTTTTGTGCACATACAGGCTAAACTGGGCCAGTAGAACCTCCTGAGGATGGTGAGATGATTGAGATGACACTGTCCTCCAGACACAAGATTGGAAATTCGAGCCCTGGCGGTCTGAGGCCGAGCACGCTACCTCTCGGTCACGGAGGCTCCCCACAATACTGACTTTCACACGTGGATGGGGAAGAAACTTTTTTGTTTCTTTCAAACCGCCGAAACCGGATCACTGTCCTGCTGAAAATAATTGACATCGGCCATTTAGATTTTTTTTAGTTGCTATCGAACTTGTCCGAGAACTGCTTTTTAGTAACATGCATAAGAAATTTGAGCAGGATAAATGAAAAACTTTTCATGTTATCGCGCCCACAGGGTCAAATTATTGACGTAAAATGCGAAAAATCGCAATAAATCGGCCATTTTAATTTTTTCAGCCATTATTAAGCTTGTCCGAGAACTGGTCATATGTAACAGGCAAAACAAATTTGGGAAGGATACATGAAAAACTTTTCAAGTTATCGTGCCCACAAGTAAATGTTAAAGTCGACGCCGACGCCAGCGAACTTCAATTGCAATAGCCCACCTTTTTAAATTAAAAGACGGGCTAATAATATTATTGTAAGCATTTGCATGATGTTGGGAGGTTTAATTTTCAAATTGTGTAACTTTGTCTAATATTTGGAATAATGTTGATTTGTGAATACTGGCCCAGCTCGTCCAATAATTGAAGGCTCCTGGTATATATTCAAAACACAACTCGCTCATCTCGTTGTATTTCTCATGCAGCACCAGGGCCGTCCAAGTGTCTTTTATGTACTTAGAGATTCTAGGTATTTTAATATTTTTGCACAGTGGCACGTGTCTACTCATCTTGCCAATGCTAGACCAACGCGCAAATCAAAGCACACTACCTAATGGTTGAAGATGGTGTCTACTCAACAGACATCACGAGGCGTTGAATCAATGTTTATATAATGTTGGGCCAGCGTCGCAGACGGTGGCCCAACATTATATAAGCACTGGTTCAAAGGCTCACGTTTGCTAGTAACATGTATCATACTAGCCGCAACCCGTGTTATTTATTGGTGCAGTGGTTAAAGGTGAAAGTCGGAGATCGCGGGCTCGTCCCCCGCTCTGGTTTTCAAGTTGCAAAGAAACAAAATGTTTCTTCCTTGCTCACTCGTGAATATTCAGTATTGTGTGGAGCCTCCATGAACGAGAGGAAAACTGCCAGGGTCTTCTCATTCATCTCACCATCCTCGGAAGGTTCTCCTGGCCCAATTTAGCCTATATATATATATATGTGCACAATGGTGGCCTAAACTCCCATTTATTCATTCATTTATTGTGCAGTGTGTATACTTGACAACCAGCAGACTATTACGTGTATACGAGATGGGACGTGTCTAAACACACGCATTGTGACCCAACGGGGCATATTATCATGAATATTGCCATGTCTTTTTGCACACGTACATGTAGTCAAGCCGATTCGCCTGTGAAGAAATATCACAAGAGCTTGAAAGCTGCTAGTATATATGATCATGATCATGTATAAAAGTAACCTGTATGCATAATAATAAAAATTGTGACTCACGGGCATTATATGTATACAATACTAATAGGACCTATAATACATGTTATTATTCAAATGGAGTGTAATATTGCCATGCATTTTTGCACGTCGTAGCCCTGAATACAAGTCTATTTCGCCCCAGCTACATGTATATGCAGCTCGGGCAGAATAGTCTTGTATTGAGGGCTAGTAGGCAAGTCAATTCACGTGTGAAATGTCACAGAGCTCGAATACTGTCGGAATATGATGCACAATTCCAAGCTGTATATTTTTTGTCGACGGTAACCCAACAAACTCAAAACCCCCGCCCCCCACGCACCAACTTTGTTGGACGGGGCTAAAAATAGGCAAACACAAATAAGCTGGCCCAGCGCCGGAGAGGCTGGACCAGCATTGAACTAACATTGGGTATCCAAGGTATCTCAAGGATTACCGAATAAGTGATCGTAGTTGACCTGGTGGATTTGTCCCCTCTAAACGGGCGGGGGCCCTAGGGTAGTGGTTAGCACCGCTGCCTTTCACGCCAGAGTTCGGGGTTCGGTTCCCGGTCTCGGCGGTTTGAAAGAAACAAAAAAGTTTCTTCCCCATCCACGTGTGAAAGTCAGTATTGTGGGGAGCCTCCGTGACCGAGAGGTAGCGTGCTCGGCCTCAGACCGCCAGGGCCCGAATTTTGAATTCTGTGTCTGGAGGACAGTGTCATCTCAATCATCTCACCCTCCTCAGGAGGTTCTCCTGGCCCAGTTTAGCCTATATGTGCACAAAGGTGGCCTAAAGCACGATTCATTTCATTTTTGTCCCCTCTAAACATGCAAAAACACCAGAATTTCGTCAGGGTGGGAGTGTTCAAATGATGATTTCAACGAAGGAAGCCGTAAGTAGGGCACCATTCCATATTCAGGGGGTGCAGAAGTATTTTTGAAAATTATTAATTCAAGACACTGCATAACAAGTAGTACATACATAATATTGTGTGTCCAGCGTTCCAGAAAAAAATAGAAGTAGGCCTAGTAGTAGTAGTAGACGTTTATTCAAATATTCACTTGTTGAAATACGTAATTAAAGTAACTGTTGATCAAAGTAATTAAATCAATGCATGCTTTGACCTTTTTTTCTTGACGCGCGTCTCTCGGCACATAAAAATAAATATTGTTCGATATGTAGGCTTTCATATTGAAATATATGTCGGGTAAAAAATGACTATATTTCATCAAATATTCCTGCCCCACTTCCTTTTAAATAAAATGACAACCTACTAGGCCTATATCTATGGTCTAAATGACAATTACACGGCAAATTTCGTGGACAGCACTACACTCTCCAGACAATTGAACAGATACTAGCAATAGGATCATGTACAACATTATGTTTTGCCATATAAATAAATAAATAAATAAATAAATAAATAAATAAATAAATAAATAAATAAATAAATAAATAAATAAATAAATAAATAAATAAATAAATAAATAAATAAATAAATAAATAAATAAATAAATAAATAAATAATAATAAATAAATAAATTAGTAAATAAATAAATAAATAAATAAATAAATAAATAAATAAATAAATAAATAAATAAATAAATAAATAAATAAATAAATAAATGGTACAAAGTAGATAAGAGCACCTGGACGCCCAGACTTTAAACAAATGATCAACCCTCTCAGTACTGTGACAGACTTTAATCTGACATCTATAGACCTAATAACATAGGTATTAAAATGAGGCAGAAAGAGATAACTACGACATTTGAATTCTGATAATTTTAAATTGAAAAAAGCCCTTTGGTCTCCATGGTTTATACAAACATATAAATCAGCGTTGTAAAGGTTAATATTTCTGATAATAAATAGCATGTGTTCTGGTCATTATCTGGTTCCCATCATCTTCCACAACAAATTATCTTACCCACGAGCACGCAGTGCGATACCTTGCTTTGTCTAGCACAGCGTACAACTATTTTAAATAGCGAGATACCTTGAATGTCGCGCGTCTCAAGACCGGCCAATCAGACAGCGCTTGACAGCTGGCAGCCAGCAGAGCTTGCTTGTTTCCGTTGGTATGATAGATCAGATAGATAGATAAGCTCGGAATCTCACGCTAATGCCATTGTGTTCCCAGCTCCCTGAATGACGGCCACTATATGATTACTGGCCGCCATGACGAAATTCGGTACACCTCACTGTCCAAAATGATAGTTAACTTGTCTATATAATACATCTAGCAACTGAAACAGGTAACTGTGCATGACAGATGAACGAGAGGTCAATTCTTCGTGACCTTTTATGACCTATTTGAAAATCTGAAACATCCAATGAGGTTTGAATCTCAGACACACCCCCAAGATGACCACATAGACAGAATAACTGATTGTAGTACTCGATACGGCCAGGCTCCTGCGGTAGCACTAGCGTGAGACTGGCCAAGGGAAGATGGGTTCCCATATACTAGTACATATTATATACATGATATAACTACACACGAGTGGCACGGTAGAAACGCAGTCATTTTTAAAACTGTACCACAATTTTACTTCGAAAACGAGAATATTAGATATTGACTGTTCGATACTATCATAATCATGTTAATGAGAAATATACAACATTAAAGTATATATAAAGATTACTTAAATCCAAGCATGTTTTAAATAAAAAACATTATCTCTAAAATTCAGAAAATAATTTGTGGTAAAAATATTATTCAAATATCACTGAAATTCGTAATATTGGCGTTAAAAATATTATTCAAATATCACTGAAATTCATAAAATAATTGGTGGTAAAAATAATATTCGAAATTATTATCACTGAAGCTCATAAATATAAATTATACTGGTCATGATCTGATGATGGTGGTGGGAAAAAAATATCACTCAAATAATTAATTTGAGAGATAAAATAGATAATAATATTGTGTATATAATATGGCGCAAATATCCACACATGCCTCTCATGGCGCGTAAGTACATAATATAGCCTACATGGCGCACATATCCAACACAGGGCTTCTCGTGGCGCCTTATAATTCGCGGATTTTTATTTGTCTATATTATCGCTATTATAATAATCATTTTCGCGAGATTCTTGAACTCGCGAATTTGTCCTTCTCGCAAAATTCGCAAAAATAAAAACCTCGCGAATATTACCAGATCCACAGTATACAGACTTCATTTATCCATATACAGTAGTCAGAACTGAACAGTACTATTGATGGCACATAAGGTGATGCCGTTTGATGGATTTATTTTTAGAACCATCAGAAAAAAATAATCATTTAATTTATCTGTTTATGTGTGCGGTTTTTGTTACGCTAGATTGTGAAGGTGAAGCGGAACAAAAGTTAACCTTTTACCCGCTAAGTTTTCTTACTCAATTCTCGCTAAAGTCAGCGACCCTGTCACCCACAACTTTAAGTGGATGAAAATGACTGAAAATTGAAATTGTTTAATTTGAGATCAAATATTTGCAAATGTTAAAACACTCATAATTTAAATTCCCAATAACAGCAATTTGATCGGCTAATAATATGGTTTAAAATAGTAGTGGCTAGCGGCGAAAGGGTTAAAAATGTACATCTATTATACTAGAAGATCACCTTGCCATTGATGGATAAGATTCATATTTTGCACAGGCATAGTACTTAACCCAGAGGGTTGAACCAATGTTGATTTACAGGTGGCCCAGCGTCGCAACTCAACGGGCCTAGCAAACACGATACATATAAATGGTCACTTAGGCCACAAGCCTCTTAGAGGAGCGAACACTTGTGAGCGACAAGTTATTTAGTCTGTGACGAAAATGTGCACTATTGTTCGGAGTGCTCACGAACGCTATGGTACTGTTTCATTGTAAGAGCATTTACTTAAAAGTAATTGTTAGCATACGGACTGGCGAGATTGTATTTTGGTCGGTCAAATGAACACTTTCCGAGTGTATTTAAAAAAAGTTCCATATTGATGTCTTTTTAAAATCGCAATGATAAAAGTACCCAAAAACCCTTGGAATTCATGCGCCAAAAAAATATATCCTATCTAGAGAAAGAATATTATTATCAGTCCCAACGTTTTGCATAACATGCTCTCAAAACATTACTGAAAACGTCCCACCAAGTGTGTTTTGTGGTGGTGAGCGAGTGCAGCTACATTAATCTTTCTATGAATGGTATTTTTGCCTGAAATATAATCCATAGTACTAATCTGAAAATGCAAAAGGCAGTAACGGCTTACTTTTCAAGTAAGCCGTTGCGGCCTTTTGACATTGCAGAGAAGCATAGCGAGTGGCACGGTGCTCTCGGAGGGTCGCAAATGATGCATGGCCTACCATGACATAAGAGACGAGTACAATCAAATATATCACAGCTATGCAAAATTGTAACCATTACGACGCTGGAATAATTTGTAAAAAAAGCGGGTTTTTTCAAATTAAAATCATCATATGTGTCTTAGTTAGCTGTTTCCGGTTTATTTGAATACCCCGGTACCTATGTTAGGGGTCTACGGTAATTATACATTTTTAATTCCATCAGTGCGCTGATCGTCTGAATACGTCAGAATCTGACGTCTACAGACAGAAGATTCTGATTTAAAACGGTTCAAGCGCTGAAAGGGGTTGAGAAACCTACCTTATGTACTCATCATAATAATGTTATACCTATATGATATCTATTACCATGTTTGAACAGAAAATATCGCGCAACATGAACTGATTAGTGATGTAGACCTATATATAATCATGATAATACCTGTATTAAACATGGTAAGCGTGACAGCTTACACAGTGTTCCAAAATAATTTATCATCATTGTTCTCAACTATTATCAAACGTATCCCGACATATTTAGCAACATGCAGAACCATTTCAGCAGGATACACGTAAAAAACTGTGTATCGTTATCATTATCTCCGTCACAAGGTGAAATTAACGCCAGGAAATGAGATAAATCGACAATTTTGATTTTTTTTCAACCCTTACAACGCTGAATAAATTTGGTATAAACCATTGAGATTAAAGGTTTTTTCCAATTTGAAATCATTATAAATGTCTTAGTTAGATCTTTCTCATGCATTTGAATACATATTTCAAGGGTCTACGGCTATTAGATATAGTTTTCCTCTTACAGTGCGGGGATCGACTTTAGTCGTCAGAATCTGACGTCTAGAGACGTCAGATTCTGACGACTAAAGTCTAACCCCGCGCTGTAGGGTAAACTAATAATATTAATGAACATTTCAGAGAACTGGTTATCGGCAATACGTGGAACACTTTTCAGCACCATACATAAAGGTATGTAAGGTGGAGTTGACGACAAGCAATCAGATAAGTCATTTAATCATTATGCAACATGAATGTACACATAGAAAAATGTTAACACCTTCCTGACGACGACGCCGAACTTCAAAATTATTGTAATAGACCACCTAATAAAAAAATAAAGGCAGGCTAAAAATTAATAATCACTAATATGTTGGAAAAAAGCCACAAAAAAATGAACTTTAACTGGATTTTTAAATTGGAAGTCAGATGCTAAGGTACACCTGTAAAGTTCTACAGATAGTAATCTGATAATGTGTGTTTATCAGAACTTGATTTTTTGAAACTAATAATATTAAAATAATGAAAATTTCAGAGATCGGCAATACGTGGAACACTTTTCAGCAGCATACATAAAGTATTGTTAGGTTATCGCGCCCCTAACCCTTAAAGCGCTGAAATATTTTTATATAAACCAGGAAACCAAAGGGTTAGTTTCAATTTAAAATCATCATGATTGTCTTGGTTAACTTTTTCCGCTTAATTTGAATACATATGTTATCAGGACATAATCGGGTTATGGGTCTACGGTCATTATAAATATTTTAATTCTTCAGTGCGGAGATTCTGACGTCTAAAGACGGTCCCCGCACTGAAAGGGTTAACATGGTTAATGGTGGAGTTGACGACCGACAATCAGATAAGTATTTAACCTTTTCACTACCATACATGACGGAAATTTCCGTCGTCACTCGTCAATGAACGTAACCATAAAATGACACAAATTTTCGTCAAATATATACTACATTTATGTATTTTTCGTCATTTGAAGCTGGAAATTGCGTTAGCAATTCCAGCTTCAAATGACGAAAAATAGAACTCCTACACCAGTATATCTGGATCCTGGCATGCACTCCGGCCTGGAAGTCAAAGGTTATGCAACATGAATAACAAATTTCATAAGGTTAGTATACATATATAGAAAATGTTAACACCTTCCTGACGACGACGCCGAACTGCAATATTATTGCAATAGACCACCTTTAAAAAAGTAATAGATACCTTGGAACATGTTGGACAAAGGCCGCAAAAAAATGAAATTTAACTGTGTTTTTAAATTAGAAGTTAGATACATTACAGAAGTACACCTGTAAAGTTTTACAGATAATAATCTGATAATGTGTGTTTATCAGAACTTGACCAGAAAACACGAGACAATCACCTAACGTCGTTTTAATGTTGGGCCACCGTCTGCGACGCTGGCCCAACATTATACCAACATTAAGTAAATGTCTCGTGTATGCTGGGAGGACACATGTGTCATCATGGTTTATATGTCACTAATATATTATATAGATAAAACTGTACGTACACGCTAACATAGATCTCAGCAAACACGATACGTTGACCCAATGTTGGCTTAAGGCTGGGCCACCGTCTGCGACGCTAGCCCAACAATAAAACAACATTGTGTCAACGTCGGGTCAGAGTTTCTTATTTGCTGGGTGAAAATGCAGGATACATGTGCACATGATCTGGTGATACTGCACAACAAACGCGAGAAGAAACGAAGGTACAATTTATCGACGTACACATACTATCACATAGATACAGTAAGTATTTACCACGTCGCACAGTATACATGGTATATAGATGATGGACATCTTGAACTCGTTTTAACGATCACATCAGGCCAGAGGGAGAGAGAGTGGTCTTAATTATTTTCGACCACCAACCCGACGTGGCCTAACACAACCTTAAGATTGGCTAATAACCATGTTAACGTTATCATGGTTATTACATGTAACAGAAAAATTCTAGCAATTAAACAATGCCTTAATCATGTTACTATGCTCAAGGGGCCGTTCAACAATTACGTAACGCTTCGACGGGGGGGGGGGGGGGTGGAGTTGGTTACGGGATGCATTACCTGACTTCAAGTTCAAAGTTTTCGTATAATTGTGGAATTTTCTTGACACTTAACCTGTTCAGAATTTGCGGTCATTTAACTGGTTCCTTATCATGCTTATAATATAATAATATAGGCATGAAGACATGGATAATGGACTATTAAGATGACCGCAAATTCAGGACAGGTGATATAAGTTATATATCATGATTATTCACTAAACATAATACTTATTATATAATATATTTATTAAAATATAATATTTATAGAGTCTAATTTATTAAATTAATAAATAATCCACTGTTCTAAAATATGCCTGCATCCACGTGTTTTCATCTTCACCTCGTGGCGTGAAGAATAATTTCGCTGTAAAAAATGTACTGGTGAAGCTGCTTTAATTAGTCCAGGGCCCGTATTCTAGTACAAGTCACGATATATCGTTGGCATTTGATTGGTCGAGATGGCCATCTCGACCAATCAAATGCCAACGATATATCGTAACTTGTACGAGAATACGGATCCAGGCCTTTGATCATCGGTTTCGCAATATTATGATGACTATACGCAGGCAGGTTGGCCCCTATGCCACCCGCTTATATTATACTGACATAATCGATGTTAATCATAATTGTTCGCCTTGACATAATGGTGTCTAGACAGCCTCATCTACATATGTTTATAGGTTAATGAGTCTCTGTAATACGAGGGCATGGTCGCTACTTAACCATGTTAACCCTTTAATCCTTACGACGCGCAATTATTTCTGTTAAGGCCACGAAGACCAACGACCTTTTTTCAATGTCTTAGTTCATACCGGTTCATTTGAATCTCTATGTTATGGGTCTGGGACCATTATAAATATTGCATCCTTTTAGGACAGGGATCGTCTTTATACGTCAGAATCTGACGTCCATGGCGTATAAAGACGATACCCGCGCTTAAAGGGTTAAGGAATTACGTATAACGTCACGTATAATCGTCGTTTTCAATACGTTTTTTATCAAATACCAGTTTTTGTGAAATAAATCGATGTTTAACATGTTTAATGAATAGGAATAATTATTGTAAATGTTTGGTCACAAGTTAGACAAATATATGAGTAATTTTCACCTACTTGAAATTGTGAGTCGCGGTAGCGAGACATAATTTCAAGTGGGTTGAAAATTAAATTAAAGAACTTTAATTAATTTCAGGGGTACACATGGTAAACGCCTATATTGAGCAATAATTTATCACAGTAATGATATTTATAATCATTACCATAACTGCATAATAATTGTTTAATAATCAGCAATATATTATCATTTTCAGGGAATCCCGGGACCGTCTTCTGAGATGGTTATATTAGAAGTAACTGTTCTATTAGCTAGCTAGTCTAAGCTAAGTCATTAGGCCACCCGCTAGCGCTTAAAGCCCTCACATATTTTTGTATAAACCATGAAGACCAATGGGTCGCTTTCACTTTAAAATCATCTGACTTAGCTTTTTCCGCTTTATTTGAATACTTATTTTAATCTGATGCCTACAAACGTCATATTCTGACGTCTAAAGTCGATCCCCGCGCGTTAAGGGGTAAAACTATGTTTGTTTAAGAATGGTGCCCACATGGTTTGAAACATTTTCATAAAAAAATAAAAAATCTGTTCCTTAATTTAACATGTTTAAAGCTAAATTTTGTTTGGGTCAAGCTATATTAAATGAATGAAACATAAAACATAAAGAATTCAGACGCATTGAGGTTTAAAGAGTGGCCAGCAGTGTACAGCAAGCCAATAACACCGCAGCGAAATCACTAATTTGCTGCCTGGGAGCGTCACCTCTCGGTATGTCTGTCTAATCGATCGCTTTACGCAAGGAAAATAGAAAGACTTTCTATATTCCTTGCTTTACGACCACCGTATTATAACCCTGATAACCCTTTACCTACTAAGCGATGCACATTTGTGTCACTTGATATTTATCGAATAAGATAAGTTCAATGAAAAATTCAACTAGCTTTAAAATCAGGACGTTTGTAGCCTCAATTATATTCAATTACACTTCAGATCTTTTATTGTAATTTTTATGTAGTGTGAAGAAATTGCGATTTATATTACTCACAACTCACATACCCTGTAAGTGAACTAAATGCGAGCTCTATATCTAACAGTAAGAAAGTAAAATATTTATAAAATATACAATTTTGTCCATGTCAATTTAGTCCAGGGAAACGAAAAATAGCGGAAAACGAAAAATGGAAGGAAATCATGGAAATGTTGATCCCCATGATTTTTCATCACCTCATGATAAATTACAACGTAGCCTATATTTTTTTTAACCCTTCCAGTAGGCCTACGTGCGACGATTTAAAAGCATTGAATTGTTTTTCACATGAACACAAACTTGTGCGGATTCAGATCTCAAATAAAGCACAGAGAAATAAATTTGTAAAAATTAAGCATGACGATTAGGAATAGCTTAATTTAAACAGAGTGGTATTTATTTTGTTTCAAGGTGGCAATTGCGTTTGCAATGACTGTTTAAGTGAATGAAAAAAAATCAGTAGTATTAAACGTGTAGGCCTATATACGTCTACTTCAATATGTTCAACACTTTCTAGCTACGTATTTTAATTTTCACCTAATTGGTTAAAGACTTCATTTCGTTTCCAATTTAACATTTATTTAATCAACTAACAAAACGGATTAAAAAACGACCATAATCGTGAATAAAATCAAGATTATGTTATTTTAAATACTAAATAGTGAATTTAATTATTAAATCACAGAAGTGTAGGCCCTTATTATAAAAACAGCTTAGCTGCTTGTATAATAGCTGCTATAAAAGCAGCTAGGTCGTTCCGATGGGTCCTATTGCTACATTGGCATGATTACTATTGTAGCGTTATGGCATTACTACATGTGTTATAACCTAAGTAACATAGATCTATTAATTTTGAGCATAGCCATAGCCAGAGGAATAAGACATCTAGGCTAAGTAGGCTTACATTTCATACCAAAAAATAAATCAACAAAGGTAACGGTAGGCAACAACAGTCAACATGTTATGATATTCATAGAACATGTTATGCTATTCAGAGACATTGTAGACAAATAGTGAGGGGGCTCCTCTGGGGGGTTCCACTACATGTGCTCATCCATTAAACACTGATTAATAATAAATCGTGGCACAATACCAAAAACCCAGTGATTTTCTGCAGTCAGAGGTGTGGCTGTTTGCCAACCAGTCGATACAGAGTGTGCACAACACGGCAGTGTATTGTGAGGGAGCCCTCCAGACCAGACTGCGAAACAACCCATATAAAAACTACTC
The DNA here is from genome assembly GCA_964017125.1 of Flabesymbios commensalis. Lineage (NCBI taxonomy): Eukaryota > Metazoa > Annelida > Polychaeta > Terebellida > Flabelligeridae > Flabesymbios > Flabesymbios commensalis. Next base: position 21,445,923 of record OZ024903.1, read on the forward strand.
AAAATCCGATGTCTGCAATCTAGGCTGCGAACTGCACGCACGTACACAGGCAGGCTAGTGCCAGTAGTTGTAGTAGCGGTGTCTGGCTCACTGACGCACGGTGACCCCGCCGTGGAGGCGATTACATAACACCCCGGCCATGCCCGCCCCAGAAAACCCCTCGAAAAAGCCGCCGCGACGGGCGACATTCAACCCCAGTGCACTCACCTCGTTCCTGACCCCTCGCGGACGCCGGTTCGATCCCGGGGAACCGTCCGAATTGTTGATTTGCCGTAGAAATCGCCGTTGGAAAGCTCCGGCCCCAGTCAGTCAGTCGTCCAGCTATGTTGGCGCACTCGGGTGCTTCCGGCAACTCTCGACCGACTGTGTCTGTGGAAAGAGCGAAATTCACGGGCGCTGTGCACAGTCTGCCGCCGACAACCGTGCGATCGATGTAGCGCGCGTCTGGGGGCCCGCTGCTTTTACTAGTGGGATGTCTGGACTGTCTGTCTGGTCTGAAAAGGGGCGGGGGTGTGGCCTGGCGCTTGCTCTTTTAGCTGTCCGGATCACACGGACATAGCCTAGATCTCGGATTCCGAAGATTCGCGGACAGTGTCGCTGCGAATGACACTGTCCGCGAATCTTCGGCCAATCCGTCGCGTGCTCGCGCGGATGCGTAAAGGTGAGGGGGTGGGGCGGCGGGACCAGGTGGGACGTGTTCATATCGTGACATCTGTCTTGTCCAGTCTCGTGACTGATAGGTCTAGTCGCTGCTGGCGAATGACGGTGAATCTCGCCCGTGGATGAGATAGGCCTATGGCGTTTACCAGTCCGTGTCGTGACTATTTTTAAAAGACTGCAAAGTGCAAAAAAACTTGTGGAGCGAGAACTGTTTGAACTGCACGTGCTAAGAGACCACTTTTCAATCTCTAGTGGGGGAGGGGGTAGGCCTACTTTGTAAAAAATAATTTCGGGCGGACTCTTCGTGAAATAAATAATTTAGCCTAGATCTACTTGAAGAAATTTTCTATTAGGGGAGAGTCGTGTAGGCCTATTGCAGTATTGGACTACTTTTAAAAAGAAAATCTAAAAGATATATATTGACGCCAAGGTCATGTTGCACTTGTAGGCCCTAAAGTGAATGGCAAATCAATCCCAATTTAGGCAAAATATCATTCGCATGCATATTTTCGTTTAATTATTCAATTAAAATAGGCCTACAAGACGATAGGCTACTGACTCTTAACATAATTCGTTTGTGATTTTATTATTTATTGCTTAGGAATAATAGTCTAGGCCTAGGTTAATATCATGTTGCACAGGTCAAGGTCATGGCTATTTTAGACATCAAATCAGCCAAACTATCACTCAGTCTATGTGTGTAGGGGGCCTATGTTATGACCTACTAGGCCTAAGGCCATTTCTGAATTAGTTGATGATTAAGTAGGCTCTATTTATTGTTTATTGATAATAGAAGATCATATTTCGCAGGTGAAGGTCACAGACATTTATAATAATTTAAATTCTCTATTTTATGGCCAAAATATTGTTCACTTGCATATGTTTTAGGCTATAACTGTTTTGCTTATTTCATTCAAGAGATCAAGTCATAAAAATTGTGTTTTATTTTTTGATTTTACTCTTCTGATTGTCGAATCATTAATATTAGGCCTAAGTTTGACAATTTGTCTGTATAATCAGGACATTAAAAGTAGGCCTATACTCAGCGTCAGAAAACGGGGATGAATAAAAAAGAATGGAATACGTTAAAACGTATTTTTGAAGTGATGATAGATATGCTTGCATTTCACAGTAGGCTACCCAGTAGGCATAGGCCTACACAGTTTATTTTGTCATGTCATGAGTTATTAATTTGTGCGATATGGGCGAAACATGCATATAATGTCATGTTTGATTTCGAGCCCTGTGTGGAGAATGTCAGTAGGCCTATTTAAAAAAGATAAGACTCTCCTCTTTGTATAGTGTTTTTATTTGTGGGTCAGCATCTGAGCCTAAAGTTGGTCAGCCACAAATCGAGGCGCTCTCTCCTGACCGTGCACCTAAAACAGCCACTCCGCGGGATGACACCAATTAGTTTTGTTTTGTTTTGTATTAAAGGGACTGGCCCAGGCTAAAATCATCAAAAAATCGGTGATTTTATTTCGGGTTCTTAATATGACCATATGATGTAAGCATGTACATAGACTAGAACTGCAATTTTTTATAATTTTTGTGCTGCGCATTCACCAGTTAGACTAGATATAGAGACGAAATTCCTGATTTCTAATTATTGACAACCATGTCAAAAATAGGAAATGCGGGAATTTCGTCTCTATATCTGGGTAAAACCAAAAATTGGGGTAATTTTACATAAAATTAGTGTCCCCAGGACTTAAAAGGTCCGCATTTTGATTTAAATATAATAATATTAGAAATAAATGGTGCAACTTCACGTTTAGGCATTACTACTTAATAATGTTTAGATTATTTGTAAAAAAAATAAATATATATATGGTTTTATAAGAGCTCTATGTCATGGAAACGTGGAAAATGGCATGTCCCCAGAGAAAATTCCACTATTTAAAACTTCACTGTAGGATACAAAATCACAATATAATTCTAACAGTTACATTTCATGGCTAGACATTGTTCACTTTAACTAATCAATGATCAAAATTCGACTTAAAATTGATATCGATATAAATAATTTTGATGAATATACATGTCCCCACATTTGCACTCTACTCCGTTACCATTATTGTAGCATGCCCCATCAAGTGAATAATCATGAACTAAAATTATATCAAGTGTAGTTTGACACACTAAAGGACCTTATACGAGTTTTTCACCTTGAAAGAATTAATATTGTTGAGTGACAAGTTATTCGAAACAGGTATTACCAAAAAGTTAGAAAATATACTTTTGTTTTTACTACTCCGTTCCTAGCCTTGTGGGTATAAAAACGAGTTGGGTTTTATGATTGTATGCCTACAACAGTTGCTATGGGGACTATTTCCACCCGTATGATATATTTTTAAATTATTGCCCAGATCTTTTCATTAATCCCTAGAATACTTTTAATTTTACTACTCCGTTCCACTCTACTCCGTTACCAAGAAAAGGGAACGGAGTGGTGAATTGTCAAATTTTATGGGTTTTACAGTCATAATGATTGATGATATAGTCTTTTAAAACATGGCTCGTTGTCCCCATATTAATAGAGCACCCATTTGTGATCGATGTTATGATAAGAAAATATACAGTTTATATTTATGTCGAGCCAAACATTTGGTAACGGAGTTGAGTATTTTTTGGCATGGTAACGGAGTTGAAATAAAGATTTTTGTTCATCCCATCAATTTTTTTTTTAATTTTTAGCAGTTTTGATGTACGATTGTTTAGTATTATGTTTCAATAAGGATATCACGTTTAAAAGTGTGATGTCAAGTTAAACAAAGTAACAGAATTTTTTAAATGGTTTGGATTTGGTAACGGAGTAGTAAGTGGAATGCTGCAACTTTTTTAAAATGACTTTTTTGAGCAAAAAAAAAATTTCTAGCGCAGCCAGTGGCTTTTTCATGCTCTATTGGGGTCAGTGCACCAAACCTATAAAGTAGTTTCCCTCCTTTTTGATGGTCACCTCACTGCCATTTTTGATGCTACAAAGTTACCCCAATTTTTGGTTTTACCCATCTAGCCTAACTGGTGAATGCGCAGCAGAAAAATTATAAAAATTTGCAGTTCTAGTCTATGTAACGTACATGCTTACATCATATGGTCATATTAAGAACCCGAAATAAAATCACCGATTTTTTGATGATTTTAGCCTAGGCCAGTCCCTTTAAGCAGTGTAGGCTACCCCCCACATAATATTTATTTTTCAACATTTAGGCCTTACAGGTTTTTCAAAACATTTTGTATGAATATTTGTAAGATTCCAGTGAAAATCCACCGCCCAAAGGATAGGTAGGCCTATGTAAGCACAGCATTGGGCCACAAGTTGACACCGTCGGTCCAGAGTTGGGCGGACAATCAGTGCTGCAGTTGCATCCTCTCATGTCCTGATTTTAAGACACCAATTAGGGCCCAGTGGGCACACGACGTCGTTTTAACCTGGATATGAGGTTGAAATCACGTTGCAACGTCGGCTAACCTCAATACAACGTCGCATCGATGTCGTAGGGCCTATTTCCGACGTCGTTTTAACAAGGAAAAACGACATCATTACAGCGTCGTATCGACGTCATGCTTGAAACGATGTTGAAATCAGGTTGAAATCAAGTTGAAATCGTGTTGAAATCACGTTTAAATTATGACGTTGAAACAATTGTCATATGCAATTCTATTAACAATGTGTTTTGATTTTATTCAAAAATTTTCCACAATACAGTGGGATAATACATAGGCCTAGGCTACGTGTATTATACAGGATTCACAACATTATACGACACACACGTTATTTGTACTAATGGTGGTAAAATAAATTTCAGGAATCGGAATGTAAACCATTGTAAATCATTTGGTTAAATCCATAGTCCACTGCTCATTATACGCGGCAAACAGGGGTCGCAGAATTCAACAAATTATTTCACAATGACGTAGGTGATTTTGAAGATTTTTTTAAAACCCAGCGTCAATCAGCCTGTGGGGCCTAGGCCTTCACGTGAGTCAATATTTATTAACCCTTTAAACCCTCACGATGCAATAAAGCATAATTTTACATCCCTGAAAACAGACCTTATTTTCCTACAACTATGGGCTTTAGAATGAACATTTTCATGAAACTGGTTTACCAATAGGGGCCTACTTGACAATTTTCTTCATTTTTCAAATCAGATCAAGTCATCTTCATCCACTACAAGTCGAGTATTGCGACAGCAATTCGCGGCTTGTAGTGGATGAAGATGACAACGGTAAATTCAGGCCTGAAAGGGTTAATACATCAATCTGGTCATATTATTCTGGATGACTACCTTGTCGTGACTATTTATAGCCACAGTGGACTACGGGTTCATACGGAATACGGCGTTCACTCAGCTGTGTTGGCTCTATCACTGAAGTTAAGCGACGTCGCGCCCGGTTTAATAATAGGTGTATGATATAACAATTTAATGATACCAGATTAAATACACGATTTTTTATTGTTCTCCTCGACTAATTGATGTTAATAACTCTCTGTGTGGCATAATACTCGGAAACTTTGAAAACACTGATATTGAACACGATCAGACTTGTTGGGATCAGGCGCAATCAATAAGGACAGGGAGGGCAGTTTACACCACGATTGCAAAAATAAGGTGATGACCGTGACCGAATGACAACTGCTGACTATGTAAAAATGTGGACATTTTGACATCACACAGAAAAAACACTTCCGCTCGGGACAGTCACGCATCGACACGATCACGATATTATGAGTTCAGTCCAAACATTTTCCAAATTTCCCTATGATCAATATACGTAAGACTTTAATAATTTTACAATCAGAAAGAAGCCATCACTCTCCTTAATCCAACCATTTTCCGTCCCATGATTGGAACGATATGTTAATTACATTTAAATGGTTGCTTTGTCAATATTTGCACATTGATTCACAGACATAGAGACGTTGACCCAATGCTAGTCTGATTCTGGACCAGCGTCGCAGACGGTGGTTCGACATTGGTCCAGAATTGGGTCAACGTCTGTCTTTACATCGCGTGACCAGACGCATAATGACATAAATGAATCTGTTACTTCAAAACAATTTTCCGGAATTATTTAAAATAGTGATGAGAGTAATAGAGCCAGTGGGCCGTAATCATGTGATTCCGTTTAATTACCGTATTATTAGAAATCACTGCTTTGAATAATTAATTAAAGCGCACGCCGCCAAATGCACAATGCAAGCAGGAATGTTAGGCTATTAAAATATTCCTTTGAAAGGTATTCATGTGTCACTTATGTGTGAGTACTTGGCACATAAGGCGAATTCGCTTGGAATGAAAATAGCTTGATGCGCCTCAATGGCAGCTCAGCTGTATATCTCCCAGGAGACTGAGTTGGAATTTGAATTATAACAGGCCTTGCTAAGTTACTCTCGATGTACAGCGCTCTGAACAGCCGCCGGCTGGATACATGCGCTATATAAGATTTCATTCATTCATTCATTCATTCATTCATTCATTCATTCATTCACTTCACACATGATGATGGTAGCGAAAAATATAGCCTTTTGCAAGACAAATGCAATATGTTTACACTAGACTTATTGCTAACTAAATGTATTTTCTCCAGTTGTTTTTATTTTATTTATCGTGCTTTTTTGTGGCACACAATATAATTTTGGTATAATATACTATATAAAACTACTTCGAGTACATCACTGATCTACTGGAGATTTAAGATTTACCTAAAATTTACTCATTATAATGATTATTGCATTTCATAAATATAAAAACGGATATGTAAGAAATCAATAAAAAAATATTGGCATATCTATTATGGTATGTAGTGTGGTAGGAAGTAATAAACGCATAAAACAGTTTTGCTACCAAAACAATTTAATAAGACATGCTTACATAGCTTGGATGAAACAAGAAGACAGAGATGTAGTCCCATCATTTGAAGTTGGTTACAAAGCTCTACTTAATACTACAAACCTTTTGAGCATTTAACAGTTTACACCATACGTAGCGTTAAAGAAGTGCCTCAAACTTAAGCTAAAGTCGGTGAAATATGCGTCGATCCCCTGTTCAAGATAGAGCTGGAATTCTTCGTAGGGATCCTGCTCATAATCCCAGGGCAGATGGTCGTATTCGTTGCGAAAGGTGAACACGTGTACCTTCAGACCGAATGAGTGAGCTCTCTCCACCAGGTCTGTCACCTCCACGATGTTGTCGTTGATGGTGCGAACTATGCTGTCCCTCCACACTCCAATACCATAACAGAACTCAGACAACTCCTCCAGGCGATTATCGTTATTAGGTCCCACCAGGTTGAACACAATCGGCAGATCTGTACGCTCGCTGAGGTATTCCACACTGGGCTGTAAGAAAGACTGCAGGAAGACAGGATCGGTGGACTCTGTGTATCCGTGAGAATTGAGCACGTCCAGGAGCAGATCCTCAAACGTGGTGTTGGCCTCGGTGATGATGTCCAGGGAGTTGACCCAGCCGGGGTCCTTGGTTTCTATGTGCAGACCCACCCTCCTGTCAGCTCCCTCAGCCACTGCTATGAAGTCCTCCAGGCTGGCGATCTGGTAAAGGTAGTCATGCTGAGGGTTCCTGTAGCTGTACCTCTGAGAGCACGTGAGCATCTTGAGCTCCTCCAAGGTGAAGTCCACGGTGAAGTAGTCGGTGACGTTGCTCAGTGTTATGAAGTAGGTGTTCATCCTCTCCTCGGGGAACACCTCTTCCGCATCAGTGGTCCTACTCAGGGAGCTCTCGTGGCGACACACCAACTGGAGGTCCTTGGTAACACACAGGTCACACTCGATGACATCTGCTCCATCCTTGACGGCTTTGGTATACGCCTCCACCGTGTGCTCGGGTAAGGCACCTGAGCTTCCACGATGGGCCACGATGAGAGGGAACTTGGTGTCCAGATCCACTTCATGGTCATAAAGTGGCTGGCAGGAAGCAAAGTCATAATATAAAAGTAGCACGATAGCCAAAACTGCCGAGTTAGTCATTGTTATGGCTTTTAAATCTGCACTTGTAAATATTATGTGACTACTTGAGATAATAATATAAACAAGCAGATGTATATTATCATTCATCTGATAGGCCTATATATACTCTATAACTGGCCTATGTATACCCTATAACTGTTCTATGTGCGATATCAACTCTAATTTGTGTACATTTTCTGTATGTATTATACCATTCATAATAACAATATTCTAATATAATCTCGGCCTTTGAACAATAACTCCAGGAGGTATCTCAAATTTATTATCATAAAGCATTGATATCCTATAATTACTATAATAACGGTTTTATCATGATAACGACACACTTTTTTTCAAAAGTCTGGGAGTCAACATGCCTGGGAAAGTCAAGATGTTAGATAAATACTTAATCAAAGAATGACAACTAATATAATGAGATGTTGTTGTTTGAATGCTCAGCCAACGTCGCAGACGGTGGGCCAACATTAAAACAACATTGGGTTAGCATGTCGTGTTTATTGTGATGGGGTGTAGGCCTATACTCGCGTGCATGTAATTAAATCCATTCTTTTGTATGGCGCACGAACGCAAAAAAGAAAATGATAATTCAACAGTTGGTGGAAGTACATCGTTGCGCGTGCCTAATCATAACAACAACAAGTAAATGTCCTGTTTTTTCGGTGGCCTTTAAAATCCATGCATGTGTGGTACACTCCGCACACACTTCCATGGACGCATTCGTACTTTCGCGTCAGACCACCTATGCTTAATATTATAAAAAATATATTATCACGGCATGTACTATTACAATCCAGTTTATAAGAAATAACGAAATCTTAACGTGCTCGCAGCTCTAAGACTCAGAAATTTAAAACCATATGACAGTGTGTAATGGCAAAGTGGTGTCCATTGACATATCTGATATTGTTAGTCATGCCAGCAGCGGTTTGCCATTTGTAAAGGATATGACTATTGAGTTATAAAAGGCTTTGTTAACAACCGCCATTTTTTGCAGTCCGACATCACGAACTGGTTTACCTGAGAAAAGCCAACCCAGCAAACACAAAACCTTTGTACAACATTTATGCAATGTTGGAACAACGTCGAAGACGTTGGGCCGACGTTGTGTAAATGTTATACAGATGTTTTGTATTTGCTAGGAAGATAAGTGATATGCTCCGCAAAACCATATTGTAGTATATCCTCACTTGTACGTCAGTACTGAAATAACTCTGATTAGGCATATGTTATTTCCCAGGGCTAGGGCCCTGGTTAACTCTGCCGACCTGTCACACCAGAGCTCTCGTGTTTGTCGCCAACCCTGGTATTCAGGTTTCAAAGAAACAAATGTTTCTTCTCCGGCCACGCATACACTTCCAGTATTGTGGTGAGCCTCTGTGACTGGGAAGTAGTATGTTCGGCCTCGGTCTGAATTTCGAGTCCTCTGTCATTGATTGATTAATTGATTGATTGGTTGATTGATTGATTGATTGATTGATTGATTGATTGATTGATTGATTGATTGATTGATTGATTGATTGATTGATTGATTGATTGATTGATTGATTGATTGATTGATTGATTGATTGATTGACTGATTGATTGACAAAATACACTGCTGCTACTTGCATTTCGGCAACATTACATCCCATTACATCGTTCATTTTAAATGTATACCAGGCATACGTCTATTTCAACTTATCCGGCTTTCCAGCTTTCTGACAAGTTGAGGCGTTTGGCCATTATTATTTTTATGTAGTACTGGCTCACCAGTCTGCGACGTTGACCCAGCATTAAATCAACATTGGTAAAAGTCTCGTTTTACTGTCTTTACAGAATTAACGAATTCCTGTCAAGTCCTGAATTATGTATATATAATTGTATATAGAGCCCACAGATAGACATGTATAATTTCAAAGGTCAATTGGTGTCCGTTGTCGTGACTCCATGCGACCAATTTGAGTTTATATTAAGTAAATTAACAATGATTCATCAGAAGAACTTTAAAGTTTCGCTTCATATAATACGGAGAAAATATAAATAATTTATAGCGTTGTGGTTTTCTGTGTACATTCAAAGCACTGGCGATCTAATCCAACTCAAATTAGATATCCCGATTCCATTTGAATATTTTCAAATAGAGAGCCCGTATTTCGTTAATAGTTGGACTAATTCTTATCCTCGAGATCGATCTTGGTTACGATTTTAACCAATCAGCCACCCAAGAAATGCGCAGGACCGCCAAATCCCATTTCATTGTAGGTTTATGTTCCACCCAAGATATAAATAATGAAGATTATTAAACTAGTAAATGTGCCCGAAAAATGCATGTCAATTTTGGATTTCGTTAAATTTGTTAAATAAAGACCTTAACAATGAGGATATGTGGGTACATTTTTAAATATGGCTTATTGTGGTGCTAATGAGTGAAAATCAACTGAGAAACCGTTTGACCCAATTTTTCCGGCCTGACATTTTCCCTTACTGGACTTTATATGTCGTAAAGGAGTGAAATATTTATAATGGTCGTAGACCCATAACATATTCAAATGAAGCGAAAAGAGCTAACTAAGACATTGATGATCATGGTTTCAAAAAACGCTTTGATCTCCGTGGTGTATACAAAAATATTTCAGCGTTGTAAGGTTTAAGGGGTTTATACCAAGATGGCGCTGGGTAATCTGAGTCAATGCGTCTCCAGGCAAATGTCATTTGTAAATGTATGAAATAAAATATTTACCATATTTATTTGCCGGTAATATTATACTCTCTTATTCATGTATAAGTGATGACTGTTTCAGACGGATCTTCACACAAAAGATGCGACAGAAAAAGCCGGGAAAATAACATGTGTTCAGTTGAAAAACGCTGTTTAACCTAGATGTATGCCTAGATCTATGCTGGCGATGCCGCCTTCAGTAGCGTCACACCGGAATCAAAAGATTCAAAAGCGTCATGATTCTAAAGATTCAAAATGGCCAGCGTTGCAGACGGCGGTCCAACATTATAAAACATTGGGGCAACGCCTCGAGAATTTGTGATCGTCATTTGATTAAGTCAACTAATTATATATTTTAACAATAGCAAAACAACCTGATTAATTTGCACGGGACAATGCTAATTAATTCCCCCCTTGCTCGGCTCAGGTGTCGAACTGTCAGGGCTTTATTTTCGCGCTGCATGTTTCTTCCAAGGGCTTTGTCCCGTAGATTAACTGCTCTCTATCTGTTTAAAAAAATATTTTTTGAAAGATAATACACACCAATGTTATACATAACTGATGCATTCTTTAAAAGAAGAACTGTTGGGGCATATTTATTTTTATTGCGAAACAATGTATAGGATGATTTATGCTTCTGACCAGCCATTAACGACACTTGCCTGGAATATTATTGTTTTAACCCTTTCAGCGCGGGGATCGATTTCAGACGTCAGAATCTGACGTCTATAGACGTCAGAATCTGGTGACACGAGTGAAGGTGCTTTAAGGGTACAGATGTGTCCCGCTGCTCGTACACAGTGGACTACCTATGCAGCTCCATCCATCCATCCATCCATCCATCCATCCATCCATCCATCCATCCATCCATCCATCCATCCATCCATCCATCCATCCATCCATCCATCCATCCATCCATCCATCCATCCATCCATCCATCCATCCATCCATCCATCCATCCATCCATCGATCCATCCATCCATCCATCCATCCATCCATCCATCCATCCATCCATCCATCAATCCATCCATCCATCCATCCATCCATCCATCCATCCATCCATCCATCCATCCATCCATCCATCCATCCATCCATCCATCAATCCATCAATCCATCAATCCATCCATCCATCCATCCATCCATCCATCCATCCATCCATCCATCCATCCTCATATACATGGATTTGGTACAGATTAGCCCGGTTATCGGTGGTAATGAGTGATAGATCTAAGTGAAGCAAATCATAACTCATTTAAGCAGTTGACATGTCACGAGCGAGCAGATGGGAGTAGCAAGTATGAATCGACTCACGAGATTACTCATCACAACACTCTAGTCGTTGATGGGCGGGGGTGGGGGTAGGGAGTGAGTTGACAAAATTAAACCCAACACAACACGCGCCTACTTTAACATTCCTAATATATAATTATAGCGGTACTTAAAGGCTTAGCGCTGACTATGAGATACTATTATAATTGTATGATCGATACAAATGTGAGATAAAATATTATAAAAAATGATGTTGTTAATTTCATCATCGAAAATATCATTTTTTCATTTCGTTGACGTAGGCTATGTTTCCCTATAGGATTTAGTAATATTGTATTGTTAGCTTATAAACAAAGGCTTAATTAGAACATTTTGTTAACCCAGAGGATTGCTGTAAAACGCTAAATTAATCTAATTTAATATCCTAACTATAGTTCTTCCGTATTGATATATTATATTATTTAAATGGAGGGTAATGCCTTGTCTATGCTGGATACATGTGGATTGTATAGTGGTCTTATTGAACCTTTTGGATATATTTTCGGAAAAAGTTAAATTTCAATGCCATATATAGTTTTTTATTATCTCTTATGTATACAAAAGTTAGCCAAAAAAATAGGCACACATTCACAGTTTTTAGAACATATCTGCTTACACTGCGTCATGTTTAGATTTTTCATGCACATTTTCGGGCAACACGTATTTTTTTCGAATTTCTAATATCTGATATTGACAGCTTTGTTTAAGCACTATTATGGAGGGGAAGCATTTAAAGAGGACAAATAAGTTGCTACATACGCGAAACCTTTCTTTCGTACATATACATTTTGAAGTGACCCTTCGCCGGTTTGATCAATTCTAAAGTCGGAAAAGTGGTCCTTTTGCTGCAAAAAATGGTCCTATTAGTGCGCGGTAACAGGTTTTTTTCTCATCGTCGTTCTCAGACGTTAAGCATCATTTTTATGTGTTGTAAAACAGAAAATCGTTGATATAATTTTAAAACATGGCCAAGTTTTATTCCTATACATAGAAATTAGGCTTTATTTCCTTTAATTAACCACTTTATAAAAGCAGTTTTTTAACTTGGATAATTCCATGATGCGACTCGACGCCACCTGGCGAATACCGGATCGTCATCGCACATGGCGGACCACCCCTTCTCGTAACCTTTTTGCCGCATAGATCCCAGTAAACACAACATATTTGTATAACATTTATACAATGTTGGGGCGGCGTTGTATAAATCTGATTACAGATGTATTGTGTTAACTGGGATGTCATGACGTCGCTCAAATCAGATCACATTATTCAAATAGATGGCTACAGGCCACACACCTGATACGTGGATGGCCCCAGGCCACACACTTTAAATAGATGGCCCCAGGTCATATACCTTAACTTAGTATATGCGGCCTGCAGCCACACACTTTTTAAGTTGATGGCCCCAAGCCACACACTTTAGCTTGATGGCCCCAGGCCACACACTTTAGATTGATGGTTCCAGGCCACACACTTTCAGTTGATGGCCCCAGGCCACACACTTTAGGAGATATGCCCCCAGACCACACACTTTGAGTAGATTGCCCCAGGCCACACACTTTAAATAGATGGCCCCAGACCATATACTTTAACTTAGTATGCAGCCTGCAGCCACACACTTTTCAGGTTGATGGCCCCAGGCCACACATTTTACGTTGATGGCCCCAGGCCACACACTTCACGTTGATGGCCCCAGGCCACACACTTTAGGTTGATGGCCCCAGGCCATACACTTTTAGTTGATGGCCCTAGGCCACACACTTTATTGGATATGCTCCCAGACCACACAGTTTTAGCATAGGCCTCGATAACACAAAGTGTGTGGCCTGGGGCCATCAATCAAAAGTGTGTGGCCTGGGGCCATCAATTTAAAGTGTATGGCATGGAGCCATCAACTTAAAGTGTGTGACCTGGGGCCATCAACTTAAAGTGTGTGGCCTGGGGGCATCACTTATTGAAGTGTGTGGCCTGGGGCCATCAACCCAAATTGTGTGGCCTGGGGTCATCTATTTGAAGTGTGTGGCCTGGGGCCATCAACTTACAGTGTGTGGCCTGGGGCCATCAACTTAAAGTGTGTGGCCTGGGGCCATCTATTTGAAGTGTGTGGCCTGAGGCCATCAACTTACAGTGTGTGGCCTGGGGCCATCAACTTAAAGTGTGTGGCCTGGGGCCATCTATTGCAAGTGTGTGGCATGAGCCATAAACTTGAAGTGAGGGGCCTGTGGCCATCTAGTTAAAGTGTGTGGCCTGGTATGGGGTCATCTATTTGAAGTGTGGGACCATCTACGTATCAGCTGTATGGCCTGGGGCCATCTAAGCATTGTTTACTAAAGTTTAAGTACACCTAATTTGGATGGCCCTAGGTCACACACTTTGGAATTGATGGCGTAGTAAAATATCGATTCGAAAGTAGTTCTCAGGTTATAAGATGGCCCTGGGCCCTGGTTGAGAGTAGAAAAACAACGACTGGGCATCAGACCAATGTCGTATTCTGAGGGTTCCCCCGTGCTGAGAGTTCCCCTTCCGCCCATCTGCGCATGCGCGACCATGAGCGGAACGGCTGGTATCTGTCACTCATATTCTGAGAGTTCCCCCAAGGCTCACAGTTCCCCACCTGTCATGCTTTGCTGTGCTGAGTGCTGAGTGTTCACCTCCCCCTACGCCTTCAGCTGTGCTGAGTGTTCCCCTCTGGCTAGGATATAGATATCCCGAACTACCAACATTTAAATTTTGGTAGCCCCCCCCCCCCATTTGGGGTGTAGGCTCAAATACAAAATCTGCAGTAGCCCCCCACACTTTCCAATGCAAATTGACTTCAGATTTTTGCAAATTTAACAACAAGTTTTATTTGTTGTGAAACCTTTTTGAGAACTTATTATATGCGGTCTAAGCAGGGCAAGTACACTATTAAAATAGTACATGTATGTTGTTTTTGCTGAAATTTTGATAAACCATAGATTGTAACTTGTTAATTTAAATAGTAATATATCAGAAAACTGTTTATTTTTTGCAGAGCTTCCTGGGTATGATCTTACGCAATTGAGAGAAAATGTGAAAGGAACAACAAGGTATACTGTGCTCTCTTATGTACAACCTATCTTTGATCATTTTTTTGGTTAACTTGCATGTGTGTAATCATCGTTGCAAACAAAATTTAAACTATATGTTATTATTATTCTATTTTTTTTATAAACATATTTTTATTTTGCAATCGAAACAAATACAATAATGTAATACAAGTTTCTCTTGTAGTATATAAATACAATAATACAATACAACGTTTCTCTTGTAGCCCTATGCTATTAAGTTAACACAGGCAAATTTAATATTTGAAAAAGAAACCTTTCATTGAAATAAAGTCACATCCCATTGTGAGCAGGACTGGAATCTTGTACTTTTTATATTTTTTACAATGTTGTTGTTATACTTCACAATACTTTTAATAAGCCCATTTCATTATGTAAGTATTGAGGTTGATGCACATTTTATTCTCAAACAGCAAAACACCTTATGATTGCTTAGATTTGTCCATAGTTGAAGGCAAGATATCAAGCACTATAGTGCATCATTTAACACTAAAACACAGCATTAATCTGATGTTTTACAGTGATATATCACACTTGATATGGATCACACATAAAGTTCAGTAAAATTATGAGAAAAGTTGTCAAAATCAATTAAACATTTATTTCTACTCATCACTCGGCTTTTTGTATTGAAGGTATGAAATTAGGTTTTACAAATATAAGGTGCCTGTTGTTTCAAGCTGCTTGTCATCTGAATATTCTTTTACAGCAATTCACCAAAGAAATTGATGACAATCGCCAACACATTGTCACAATTGTCTCTAACAGATGTGAGGAATGTTGAAGATACACTGAAACGTTTAAAATTACCAAGGAAGTTCCATACAGTGACAGATGTAATAATTTATTTCCTTTCTTTAATGACTGTGCACGATTTGAAGAAAAGATGACATCAGTCTTCTCATGGCTAAGTGGCAAATTGGTTAATTCTTATCGATCAGATTCAGGAATAATAACGGCATGCTGTATCATCAAGGGATGGTTATTGCAAAAGCATCCATTAAAAATTGCTCAAGCAATTAAATATGGAGATGACTTAGGAAGTAGGTTTTCTAGAAATTGTACTAAATATTCCTTTTTTTATAACCAATTATCGCAGTCTTTAATCTCCTAGACCTGAACAGTTAGAGAAAGTGATGCCCACGGGTAAATATTGTATTTACATCACCAGGTAAAGCGTATAGTTTCAGTTGCAGTCACCAGATGGCCATAGCGGTGTTGTGTGATTACTGTATGGGAACGAATAGTATATTTACCTCGTCAGGTAATGCAATTTTCATGATTTTTACTCATTGATCACGTCCTTCTAAAATTATTTACCTCATCAGGTAATGTAATTTTTACTCTTCAAACTAAACACTTTCTTGTATGAAATTTGTTCTTAGAGAAAAATTGACATCCATATGGTAACTTTTAGTCCGTTTTCAATGTACTGTAATAATGTTTTTAAAATACGAGTATGTGATAAAATTATGCATAGGCCTACTTTATTTGATTATGATCTTAGTTGCATATAAGTGATCATATCAGGTACAACTTTTTTTGCCACTTCCCACTAAAAATATTTACCGCATCAGGTAATGAAATTTTTACTCATCAAAGTAAATATTTTCTGGAATGATCATAGTTGCAACTAAGTGATCATATCAGGTACAACTTTTTTATCACTTCCTGCTAAAAATATTTACCTCTTCAGGTAATTCAATTTTTACTATTGAAAGTAAACACTTTCTCGCATGAAATCGGCTCTAAGAGTAAAATTGACATCTATATGGTCACTTTTAGTCTATTTTCAATGCAAGGTCAATAGGTTGTGAAATGTGTGACGAAAATTATGTATACTATACTTGATTATGATCATAGTTGCAAATAAGTGATTATATCAAGTATAATTTTTTTTTTTATAAATTTCTGCTAAAAATATTTACCACGTCGGGTAATCCAATTTTTAGTATTCGAAGTAAGTGATAAAAATATGCATACTATACTTGATTATGATCATAGCTGCACATAAGTAATCATATCAGGCACAATTTTTTTAATCACTTCCTGATAAAAATATTTACCTCGTCAGGTAATTCAATTTTTACTATTTAAAGTAAACACTTTCTTGCGCGAAATCGAATATAAGAGTAAAATTGTCATCAATATGGTCACTTTTAGGCTGTTGTCAATGCAATGTCAATAGGTTTTAAAATATGTGATAAAAATAAGCATACTGATATGATCACTTGGTTGCAATTATGATTATGATCACAGTTGCACATAAGTGATCATATCAGGTACAACCTTTTTTTTTATCACTTCCCACTACAAATATTTACCTCTTCAGGTAATTCAATTTATACTATTAAAAGTCAACACTTTCTTGCATGAAATCGGCTCTAAGAGTACCATTAACATGTATATCGTCACTTCTAGTCTGTTGTCAATGTAATTACATAAGGTTTTGAAATAAGTGATAAAAATATGCATACTATACTTGATGATGATGATGATCATAGTTGCACATAAGTGATCATATCAGGCACAACGTTTTTTATCACTTCCTGCTAAAAATATTTACCTCGTCAGGTAATTCAATTTTTAGTATTCAAAGCAAACACTTTCTCGCATGAAATCGGCTCTAAGAGTGAAATTGACATCTATATGGTCACTTCTATCCTCTTCTCAATGCAATGTCATAAGGTTTTGAAAATATTTGATAAAATATACAACCTACACTTGGTTATGATTATAGTTGCACAATAAAAAGATCATATCAGGTACAACTTTTCTTTATCAATTCATACTACAAATATTTAACACGTCAGGTAATTAAAATGCCATTTTACTATTCAAAGTAGTAAGGGTAAAATTGACATCTATATGTTAAATTTTAGTCTGTTCTCAATGCGCTGTCAAAAGGTTTTGAAATACGTGTATGTGATAAAAATATGCACCCTATAATTGGTTAAGATCATAGTTGTACATAGGTGATCAGATTAGGTACCATTTTTTTACAACCTCATAGTATTTACCTCGTCAGGTAATTAAAGCGACTCAGTCAGGCCAAAATCGTCAAAAAATCAGTTATATAATTTTGGCATCTTAATATGACCATATGATTTATACATGTCCATAGACTAAAACTGCAAAAGTTTTTTTATTTTTTGTGCTGCGTATTTTCCAGTTAACATGGTTAAGCGAGATATAGAGACGAACTTACTGTATTTCTTATTTGGACATGCATGTCCGAGATAAGAAATCAGGAATTTCGTCTCTATATCTAGCCTAACTGGTCAATGCGCAGCACAAAAATTAAAAAACTTTTTGCAGATCTAGTCTATGGACATGTTTACATCATATGGTCATGATAAGAAGCCAAAATGAAATCACCGATTTTAATTTTTATGATTTTAGTCTGATTCAGTCGCTTTAAAAATGCAGTTTTTTTACTCTTCAAAGTAAACACTTTCTCATATGAAATTGCTTGTTCAATTGTTCAATTGACATCCATATTGTTACTTGTAGTCTGTTCTAATTAGAAGGCCATATGGTTTTGGAATATTTGATAACATTATACAACTTGGTTAGGATCATAGTTGTACATAGTTGTACATGAATGATCATATCGGATCATATCAGGTGCGGCTTTTTTTCATCACTTGCTACTAAAAAAATTTACCTTGTCAGGTAATTAAATTGTCATTTCTACTATTCAATGTAAACATTTTCTAAACAGGCTAAAAGTTACAATAAAGGTCTCAATTTTATCTTTAGAACCAATTTCATACCGGTAAGTGTTTACTTTGAAGGGTGAAAATGGCATTTTATTTACCTGACAACTAAATACTTTTAATAACATGTGATACAATAATTTATACCTGATATAATCACTTATGTGCAACTATTCTCATAATTAATTACAGGTTGCATATTAATATTATATTGATGATTGGCAAAACTTATGACCTTGCATTAAGAACATACTAAAAGTTACTATGTACCGTATTTTTTGGGTGTAAAACCCCCTACGTTTTACTCATTATAAGGCCTGATGCTGGCTATATAAGGAATGGGGGCTATACATTGTTGAAATCGGATTTTTTTTCGCATGGTTAAATTTCTAACTGCCGTACGTAGATGTGAATATGTTAATATTGCTTTACGTCGCTTTCTGCACAATCATGACAATATCGCGACAGAAGGAAGCCCGAAGCCAGACTATGCCCTACTCTTATCGAATGGATTCAAGAGTTCCTTATAGTGCACAGTACCATAGACAGCATTGCACACTCCAGACCTTTAAACAGCTTGGAGCACTGTATATGCACAACCCCGATGACAAATATCCGACCCGGCCGGGATTCGAACCCAGTACTTCTGAGTTTCAAGCCACAACCGAATCGAATGAGCCATCTGTTAAAGATACCCGTCTCTCAAATGCGATGGCTTGGGCCCTGGTGCAGTGGTTAAATCTGCCTGCTTGAAAAGTCGGAGATCGCAGGTTCGAACCCTCCTCTGGCCAATAAGTTTCATTCATCTCACCATCCTCTGCAGAGAGATCACCCCCGTTGATAGTACACACACCAATGCGATACTGAAGGCCCAGTGCTGCATATAGCCACGTCATGCCCCCACTCTAACTGGTACCGCCACTCGTTTATCAGGTAATGCTTTATTGCAGATGTGACATTTTAATGCCACGAACCGATAGACGAGATCAACCTGCCCATTAAATGATTAACCATTGCATTTTATCTACCAAATGTTCCCAGCTATTTATCAACAAAACGTTGCTTGTATTTAGATACACTGGTATGATAATCAGATAATTAGTCGGCGAAATATGAATAGACTTATATTAGAAAAACGTAACTGATTACATTTCCCATGTCAAATTTCGCACGTGCAGCCCTCTCAATATCCTGTATTGCGTCCACACTACTCTTGTCGTGGTTGGCGCGCTATTCAGTAATTATTATTGGTAGTATACATTATTATTGTCTCCCGTGGACAGCCATGCGTACACGCTCTATAGGCCTACACTAACGCGCCTCGGGTCCTAGATCTCGTCATTCATCGTGGCTTATAATCGGCCGTTAATAGACTAAGACCCCGACATGTTTTAAATTATTGTTTTTAATTATTTTTTTCGATGAGTCCTACTTGAAACATATTAGATTTTATTCTATCGCCAAAATCAGCCGTAGCATGCATAAGATGTCAATTTTATTGTTGCAGGGGATAATTTTCCGCAGAAAAATAACAGTTGCGAATGTCAAAACTACTATTCTCCGTGCCAAAAACTGCTAAGGCAACATTATTGTGTAGAAATAACTCAAAATTGGGTAGCAAACTGCTCCGCTACACCAGATAAATTATTCTGTACTCTTAGAATAAATTGCATATCAATTACCTGACGAGGTGAATATTTTTAGTAGGAATTGATAAAAAAAGTTGTTTTTGATATGCTCACATATGTCATCAGGTCAGAGGTGTCGTGGGTGACATGGCATGTTGACCTGTTCGGCCCCCACCAACGATCTCCTGCCCAGCCCTGTGTTATCCCAGCAAACACAAAACATTTGTATAACATTTATACAACGTCGGTCCAAAGTCTTCGACGTTGGTACAACATTGTATAAAGTCATACAAATGTTTTGTGTCCACTGGGACGAGCCTGTGAGTGTGAGTTCACAAGTGCGCTAATCAGTCAGAGAAAGTGATGCCCTCAGGTAAATATTTTATTTACTCCAGGAGGTAAATTTAATAAAATAATCCTCAAAGCACGGTTCACAGTAAAAACTGCATTAGGTCATTATAAAGACATGTAGCATGTTGCGCAAGACTACAGGGAATACGACTTGTTTGGTGAGACTTTTGTCAAGTGACAGGTAATTCTATAATCTGGAATAAGGCGAGAAACTCGAAAGATTGATGAAAAACAGCTTAATTGCTTACATTTGGAACACATTTCCTGAATTTTCCCTTTAATGTATCGATATAGAAATGTGTGCCGGTCGAAGAATGACATCTCAGCTATAAGAAAAAAAAAAAGACCCTAAAACCGGCTTCGAAAATGGTTTTGAACGTAGCACTGTTCAACTAATATTTACATCATCAGGTAAATACGACATGAACTTGAGCAGGCCTGCAAAAACAATTATACTCCTTCCATTCACCAGAGGGGGCTCTAATTTTGAGTCTTAATTTATTTACTTGAAGACGTAACTTTCTAAAATTACACATTTTAAATAGACTTGTCTATTAAATGTTTTTGTCAACTGTCGGCCTGATGACTTTTACCAAATAGCTAGCCCTGGATAAAGTTTCCCGGGCCTTCCGGTATTGTCAATCGCTCACTATCTCCCGGCAAGGATCGAATGTATTTCTTTTCGGCAGTGATTAGCTCAGCTGTCAAATTGCGAATATTTTATGCGATTTGCTACACAAATAAGTGTTTAGCGAATGTTTTTTGCGAATCTATATTCCCGTCATCTTTGACGATAGCGACACACGCTTACAAACTACGAGGGCTGACTGATCAGTCAAACGACGCTACGGTGACACTACGGTGCCATCAAAAGCCAAACAGTGGCAACTGCTTACTGAATGTAGGCTATGCTTACTGCTGTTTGCCGAAATTTGATAGCAGTTTCTGCTCGGGAGTCTGGATTGAAACGAAACGATTAACTGCTTTTACATGTTTTACAGCGACTGGAGTAGTTTAGCCAATGTTGTTTTAAAGCTGGATCAGCGTAACAGACGCAACAGCCAACAGACAGTTTTCTGAATGCCGTGATCCCGAGCCGTTATGCTTCCGTAAAATCACTGATGTGCGGTGTCACAAAAATCGCAGCTCAGCAGTACTGCATTGTCGCCGCGGCCGTGTGTAGCATGGCTTGCGCTAGCCGAGTAAACAACGTCTCTGGGCGAGCGCCGCCAGGCCGATCAGCGCTAGGCTTGCGCATGAGCAGTCATCAGCGCCGTCATCGCACGTGGTCAGTTGGCCTATGTAGCGGGACGCTGGTTTATCAGCGTGTAGCTGGCTAACCCCACAAACACGAGACGTTGACGTAATGTTCATTTAATGTTGGCCCATTGTCTGCAACGCTGGCCCAACATTAAAGCGGGGCTCAACGTCCCGTGTTTGCAGGGATAAATAGGCATATGATATAGGCCTAGTGTTTCAGAATCTTCGACACTGCCCATTGGTTAGTCAATGAGCATGATGAATGCTTATGATGCTTATTGGGATATGTACGTAGGGTGTAACATAGTCTATAATATTTCCAGTAAACTGTCACAGTGATGCAGATCTCGTGTAGGGCTATAATATGTTGGTTGAAGGCTGGACTGACGTCCCAGATGCCTGTAGGCCATATAACATTAAACAAACATATGCAGATGGCCTCAACCACAACATCATGCTATTAGCAGTGATTACCAGATTAAACAGATCTCGAGGTGACTAGTGACATCTGAAATTTAAGATTAGAGTTATGCCTAATAGTCTAAAACAATGGTAAAGAATTAAATTATGTGAATAAAAAATGTAGGCCATAGAGTTAAATTATTTCCATTATTTATTACAAATTTAGGTGTTTGTCAGACCAGATAACTCTTAACCAGTAGAATTCTCTGGTCAGAAAAGACTAATTTTAGAGAACTGATCAAATTTTTCCTCTTTTTAGAAATCACTGCATGAACAGATATTTGAACAGCCTTATGAAAAAGAAGCATTGAGAGTAACTGATGATAGATTCCTAAGTAGGCCCCTACTATTTCTTTGTCACACGCTGCTTAACCCTAAAAGTCAATAGTTCTATAATATAGCTTTATCCCCAAACACATAGGGCCTAAATCATGTTGTTTACTGTTTATATCACATATAATATGTATAGCTGACACTGGCAGTCTAGTGCTGCCTGGAAAATATAAAAAAAGAGGTCATAATTTCAAATGGTCTCTAATTTCTTATAACCCAATATTTTGATCACTCCAAACAAATATATGCCCCAAATTAGCCCCCTTTATCTGTTACCATACTTTGATATACTTACAGTGACACATAGAATAGACTACTAGACAAAATTAGTAGACCGACATGTTTTATTTCAAAAAAAAAATGTGGCATATAAGAAAAACATTAACATGATTAATGGGACTTACATTTGAATATACATGTAATTTAATAAAAACCTAGCATTCAACATGTGCCGGTAGGCGCGCAATTGGCGACATTCCGCGACGATGAACTAACAGTAAATGTTCCTATAGAATACACACAATCATGCCATCTCCCATTTCGCGTAATAACTGGATGACCA
The DNA here is from genome assembly GCA_964017125.1 of Flabesymbios commensalis. Taxonomy (NCBI): domain Eukaryota; kingdom Metazoa; phylum Annelida; class Polychaeta; order Terebellida; family Flabelligeridae; genus Flabesymbios; species Flabesymbios commensalis. The sequence continues at coordinate 21,468,981 of OZ024903.1, forward strand.
CTGGATATACATTGTATATACCTCGGTAACAGCATCATCGCATAACGCGATAACATATGGATATGAAAGAGTGCATCTGCCACTTTAAAAGTGACAGATAGGGCTCACACCCTTTCATATCCTGGTGGAAGATATATCGCCCTTTTAGCGTGGTATAACCATGATAACAGGAGCATCATATTATACCGCAGTTTAACAGGATCATCATATCGTGTCATAGGCATATATATATACTATAGCGCCGTCACAAAATCGTTTTAGTATTCGAAGTAGGTGATAAAAATATGCATACTATACTCAGATACTTGATTATGATCACAGTTGCACATAAGTGATCATATCAGGTAAAAAAAAAAAGATCACTTCCTGCTAAAAATATTTACCTCTTCAGGTAATTCAATTTTTACAATTCAAAGTAAACACTTTCTCGATTGAAATCGGCTCTCAGAGAAACATTCACATCCATATAGTCACTTTTAGTCTGTTTTCAATGCAATATAATAAGGTTTTGAAATATGTGATAAAAATAAGCATACTATACTTGATATGATCACAGTGGCACATAAGTGATCATATCAGGTACAACTTTTTTTTTATCACTTCCCACTAAAAATGTTTACCTCATCAAGTAATGCAATTTTTACTCTTCAAAGTAACTATTTTCTTTTATGAAATTGTTTTGAAGATTTAAATTGACATCCATATGGTAACTTTCAGTCTGTTTTCAATGCACTGTCATACAGTTTTGAAATATGTGATAAAAGTATACATACTATACTTGATTATGATCATAGATGCAAATAAGTGATGATATCAGGTACAACTTTTTTTTATAATTTCCTGCTAAAATATATTTACCTCGTCAGGTAATTCAATTTTAGTATTCGAAGTAAACACTGTCTCTTGATTTTGGCTCTAAGTGTAAAATTGACATAGAATTCTGTATGGTCTTTTTTAGTCTGTTTTCAATGCAATGTCATAAAGTTCTGAAATATATTCAATAAAAATAAGCATACTATACTCAGATACTTGATTATGATCACAGTTGCACATAAGTGATCATATCAGGTACAACTTTTTTTTATCACGTCCCACTAAAAATATTTACCTCGTCAGGTAATTCAATTTTTACCTTTCAAAGTAAACACTTTCTCGTATAAAATCGGCTCTAAGAGTACAATTGACATCTATATGGTCATTTTTAGTCAGTCTGTTGTTAATGTAATTAAATAAGGTTTTGAAGTAAGTGATAAAAATATGCATACTATACTTGATTATGATAATAGTTGCACATAAGTGATCATATCAGGCACAACTTTTGTTATCACTTCCTGCTAAAAATATTTACCTCGTCAGGTAATTCAATTTTTAGTATTCAAAGTAAACACTTTCTCGCATGAAATCGGCTCTAAGAGTAAAATTGCCATCTATATGGGCACTTTTATCCTCTTTTCAATGCAATGTCATAAGGTTTTAAGATATGTGATAAAAATATGCATATTATACTTGATTATGATCATAGTTGCAACTAAGTGATCATATCAGGTAAAACTTTTTTATCACTTCTTGCGGAAAATATTTACCTCGTTAGGTAATTCAGTTTTTACTATTTAAAGTAAACACTTTCTTGCGTGAAATCAGCTATACGAGTAAACTTGACATCTATATGGTCACTTTTAGTCTGTTGTCAACGCAATGTTATAAGGTTTTGAAATATGTGATAAAAATGTGCTTTCCATACTTGATTATGTTGATCACTTAGTTGCACATAAGTGATCATCATATCAGGTACAAATTTTTTTTATCACTTCTCACTAAAATATTTACCTCATCAGGTAATGCAATTTTTACTCTTCAAAGTAAACATTTTTTCGTATGAATTCTGTTCCAAGAGTAAAATAGACTGCTTGCACGAGTTTGCGCAGTGAACAATTGTCTGATTAAAACAGTTCCCAGTTGCTCACTGTGTGGCGTGTTGTCATTGATAAGTGTGTAACAGTTGTCTGATTAAAACAGTTCAGCGTTGCTCACCGTGTGGCGTGTTGTTATTGAAAAAGGTGTATTGGTATCCACATGTATACATAGGTACGTTTAGTATGTTCTCTATAGTGTCATAAAATTTTGCAACATGATAAATATATGCAACCTCTACTTGGTTACGATCATAGTTGCACATATGTGAGCGGTATCAGGTCGTTTCGGCCTCTTACCTGTTCGGCCCCCTCCCGTTCGGCCCCTTACCCGTTCGGCCCCTTAACCGTTTGGCCCCCTAATATACAATGCTGGCCTGTCAGTCACTGAGTCAGCGTCGTCAGAGCGTTACCCGTTCGCCCTCCTACCGTGGTACATACAGCTATACTATAGGCCTACTACTACTACACTGAACCGCGAGACACAACTTCAAGTGGCTGAAAATTACTTGTCCGAACAGCCTGCTCATCTGCTCCTAGGCCTACATTGTGAAAACAGGCCGGAATAATACCAGATAACATATAACCTAATCATTAAAATTTTTTATCCTTAATTATGGGGTATCTCGAAAACCCCCTCGACCTCCTCGACCCACGACCCTCGACCCACGACCCTCGACCCTCGACTTAATTTTAAAGCAGCCCCTTGGGATGACATCAATTTTGGTTTTACTTCCGCAATGAAGTAGTGTATCCCACGGATCATGTTTTTATTTTTTCAGAATTTTTATATTTTTACAAATATTTTTAATCAACATTTCTATGAAACCAGAAGAAACCCAAACAAACTATTTGTATACCTGAAGGACGATTGAATGTTTTCACAGCATTGGGCCACATGCTGATGGCATCGGCCCAGCGTTGGGCAGACAATCAGTGCTGCAGGTGTGTCCTCCCGTGTCCTGACTATGAGACACCAATTATCCCCCAATTAGCGGAGACTGCTCTGATCTTACCGTCTGATACGTGGGAATATGTGATGAAAAGTGCTTAATATTGCTGACTTGTTTTGTTTACATGGCAATATACGACCTGGAAATACAACTATTACGCTCTTTCTCGGTGCTTTAAAATTGTTTTTTGACTTTTTCGTCTTTTTAGCTAAGATCAGTAGGCTATATAGCTTCATATAAATTAAATTTTCAAAATTGACAACATTAAAAATGTCTCATCCCAAGGGGTCCCTTTAAAAACAGTTTTTATTTGTTTATATAATTATAACTTTTGTATAATAATAACATTCTGGAAATTATAATATAGGCCTACTGTGATGCTAACCTGGCTATCAAGTGATGTTGGCTGACCGTCTGCTACCCTGGTCCAGCATCCACCCGACGTTGGTTTAATGTATCTTGTTTAATGGGTGGCCATCGATTATATTTTTATCAATACACGTAGGCCTACAGCTGGCCGAAAGCATTTTAATGTTGAGTCACTGTTTAGGACGCTTGTCTATTTTTAACTGTTATGTAGCCTACATTAACCCAAGCATGGGATTGAATGCCTCTTGTTTTTTTGTTGCGCAAAACAACACTTGCCAGTCATATCACCTGGCATGTCACTCGCCAGTTTCATTCAGTCACACGCTTTGGCACCGGCATCGCAAGCGGTGGGCCAGCGTTACAGACGTTGGGCCAGCAAAAATCCAACATTGGTTCAATGCTTAGTGCTTGCTGTGCTTAGCTATCATTGGACCGGAACACTGTTGGGCCAGCGTTAATGTAGGACAGTGGTGGGACTCAGATGGCAATCTTTTATACTCCTAATCGAGTAAAAATGAAATGAATCGGGCTTTAGGCCACCTTTGTGCACATATAGGCTAAACTGGGCCAGGAGAACCTCCTGAGGATGGTGAGATGATTGAGATGACACTGTCGTCCAGACACAGGATTCGAAATTCGAGACCTGGCGGTCTGAGGCCGAGCACGCTACCTCTCGGTCACGGAGGCTCCCCACAATACTAACTTTCACACGTGGATGGGGAAGAAACAATCTTGTTTTCTTTCAAACCGCCGAGACCGGGAACCGAACCCCGGACTCTGGCGTGAAAGGCAGCGGTGCTAACCACTACCCGAGGGCCCCCGCCCTCCTAATCAAGTGCCCGCATATATTGCGTATCGTGCCTCTCCCAAAATATACAGGAGGCGTTCAGCCAATGTTAGGCCAGCGTCGCAGACGGTGAGCCAACATCGACCTGATATTGTTTCCCGAATTTTATAAATAGACTAGTCTATCCAAAAAAAAAACAATACAAAAAATAAAGTCGAGGGTCGAGGGGGTTTTCGAGATATCCTTAATTATGTTCAGACCCAGCCCTAGAACAATCTAGAACAAATCAGAAAGTCCAGAAATTACAGCAAAAATGCCGTAGTAAGTGAGTCGAAACGTCGTGAAGTTTTAGAACAACCCTTCCAATGTTAGTTCAATTTACTGTTATATTATTGATTCTTTGTACCACGAATTTAACATTTCTATCCCTACGTTTGGCTCCCAAGCATTGTCTGCTCGGCCCCCCAAGTAGGCCCCTACGTACATTCTACCCGTTCGGTCCCCTATGATGAACAGGTCTATCGCGTTGGAAACTAGAACTGATATAATATTATGAACCTTTATATAGGCCTTCAACATATTTACTTATCTATGAATCTTTTAAAATTGTACAATAATTCACAATTTGTAAACGAATGAAGCAGGTCATTTCACCTTTAAGCACGATCAGATTATCGCGTGTGTAGACATTGCCGCGGTTATTATCATTTCATATATTTTGAAACAACTAATTTTAAATATATTCCCGCTCTTTCTTACATTGAAATTATAAAAATTATATTGATTTGAAGTACCCAGTTTTTATTGGTAAGCGGGTTCAATGCTTACCAATCTATCACTCACAGTTTCATTCCAGACTTTCACTCCAGCCTTGACAACTCACCAGTTGTCATCTGCACGTAGTGACACTCACCTTCTCCGAGGTATCGCTCTGTTAACAACTCAACTTGTGTCATCTGTACAGGGTTGGCCTACTGCTCACCGAGTGTCTATTTATGTCTATTTATGTCAACTGTATATATGTCTATGCATGTCTGAGTAACACGGATGAAGTGAAGAACAAGTCGGTGACTATATAGGCTAATTTTAACAAAGTGTTTAATTTAACATAAGTCTATATAAAAATAATGTTATATTTAAGATCTATATTGAAATATTAGTTGAAATCTCACATGGTATTGCCCTACCCTAACACGATACACTGACCCAATGCTGGCTCAATGTCGGACCATAGTCTGCGACACTGGGCCAACATTAAGCCGACAATGCGTCAGTGTATCGTGTAAGGTATATCCCAGCAAACACGATACGTTGACCCGATGCTGGGACAATTTCATATTGATGTATTTAATATTTTTTTCTGATATGCTTAAATAAAATAATGTTCTATATAAAAAGTGTTTTTTTCTAATCTTAGACATACACATAATTTAATCAATGCCCGGCCGATTTTACTCATGCAAAATACCGGTACCGACTCTGAATCGTCAATAGCTAGCTTTATACAACATGATTAGTTGTCAGTAAATTAGACCTACCTTGCATTACGCCAGACTCTCAGTTGCCAGTTGCGATTTTCGCCATCTATACACATAGGGCCTACTGGGCCAAAGTGCCGCATGACACTTTGTCTGCTGATTTACATATAAAGCCTATTGTATTTAAATATTTCACATATTGATCATCACTATGAATAGTTGTGCTACTTATAATTGACAACACTAGATCTACGACAATGTTTTATAAATTTTAATATTTTAATTAGGGGGCCGAACAGGTTAACAAGAGTGTGCCAGATAGCTTAGCGCACTAACACACAGGGCTGGACTGAGGGGCGAACAGGCTATCGCTGATGGGGGCCGAACAGGTCATCTCACTTACAAGAGGCTAGAGCGTGCTGGACAGCTTGTGTATTAGGCCTACTGCTGAAGCATTCAATACTGATGTCATAATTTAAACACAAAAAATGCACCCTAAATACTCTTATTTGTTATATTTGGTAATTGACACATTGAATACAAGACATTACTTTTTATCTATTATGTGTAGTTTTCAGAAATGAATTTACAGAAAATGTTAAACAATTTAATGCCTTGAAGTATATATGTTGTTCTCTTTTTCGAAAATTATTTGTTCAGGACAGTATAATTATGTATTGCTAAACATTGAACATTTTGAAATGACGTTTAGGTTTGTAATATACAAGACATTGTGGATCATACTAATATTATGTAAGCCAGCAGCAACTTAGCATGATAGCAAATACATTTTTTTTTAGCTATATATATCTGTTCTTATTTTTAGAACAGCTATGTCACAATGCTAGAGAGGAGGAGATATGTCACAATGCTGTGGAGGAGGGGGATATGTCACAATGCTGGAGAGAAAGAGATATGTCACAATGCTGGAGAGAAAGAAATATGGCACAATGCTGATGAGGAGAGACATATCACAATACTGCAGAGAAGATATGTCACACTGCTGAAGAGGAGAAGAAATAACATAACACTGGGGAGGATCTATGTAACAATGCTGGAGAGAAGGAGATATGTTAGAATGCTGGAGAGGAGATATGTCATAGCAGTGGGGAGGAGGAGATATGTCATAACACTGGGGAGGATCTATGTAACAATGCTGGAGAGAAGGAGATATGTTAGAATGCTGGAGAGGAGATATGTCATAGCAGTGGAGAAGAGGAGATATGTCATAACACTGGGGAGGATCTATGTAACAATGCTGGAGAGAAGGAGATATGTTAGAATGCTGGAGAGGAGATATGTCATAGCAGTGGGGAGGAGGAGATATGTCATAACACTGGGGAGGATCTATGTAACAATGCTGGAGAGGAGGAAATATGTTAGAATGCTGGAGAGGAGATATGTCATGGCAGTGGGGAGGAGGAGATATGTCATAGCACTGGGGAGGATCTATGTAACAATGCTGGAGAGGAGGAAATATGTTAGAATGCTGGAGAGGAGATATGTCATAGCAGTGGGGAGGAGATATGTCATAACACTGGGGAGGACCTATGTAACAATGCTGGAGAGGAGGAAATATGTCAGAATGCTGGAGAGGAGATATGTCATAGCAGTGGGGAGGAGATATGTCATAACACTGGGGAGGATCTATGTAACAATGCTGGAGAGGAGGAAATATGTCAGGATGCTGGAGAGGAGATATGTCATAGCAGTGGGGAGGAGGAGATATGTCATAACACTGGGGAGGATCTATGTAACAATGCTGGAGAGGAGGAAATATGTTAGAATGCTGGAGAGGAGATATGTCATAGCAGTGGGGAGGAGGAGATATGTCATAACACTGGGGAGGATCTATGTAACAATGCTGGAGAGGAGGAAATATGTCAGAATGCTGGAGAGGAGATATGTCATAGCAGTGGGGAGGAGATATGTCATAACACTGGGGAGGATCTATGTAACAATGCTGGAGAGGAGGAAATATGTCAGAATGCTGGCGAGCTATATCACAATGCTGGGAAGGAGGAGCTTCGTATTATTACTGGAGAGGAGGAGGCGCTGTGGCACAATGCTGTGGAGGAGGAGGTAAGTAATACTGATGGGGGGGGGGGGGAGTGAAGTCAGAAGATGAGGAGGTGATAATTTTTATACTAGTGTGGAAGGAATGAAGCTAATATTTTTTCAGATGTCTGCCACAATTGTCTGCTTTTTCAGCATTATGAATATTTTATTTCCATAAAGTGCAACATCCTCTCAGAACATTTCACAATATTTTCGATCTGCCAATACCTAATGTGAGCACTAATCAGATAGAAGAGATAGGTATGTCTATATTCTCTTTCATTATATAAACTCGCAATATTGCATTATTTTCTTAATTTATTATTGCCATTGTCTGCTATGTTGTCATAATGTTGCATTCTTCACATATGTGGGGGGGGGGGGGAGATTTATAGAAATTTCAATAATGTACTTGTAACTGAATTTTCGAAGCAGGGGTTAGTTCTTTACCTGTTTACAACACATACACAAATGCATCAATATTGAGTTGTCTAACTCTGTACAGGATGTGCAGCTGGTCAAATGACATTATTGTTTTTGTGGATGGATACCTTTACATTTAATATGTAGACCTCTTAGAAAAGTAAAAAAGGTCTTGGTAATGTTTAAGCATTTTTTTAAAAGGGCCTACATTTAAGTTTTACTTTGATTTTAGCTCAAACATATGTATCTATTCTAAAATACAGAATTACATAGCACTCTCATATGTCTACCCCTTCATATTTACTCCATTGCACCTATCTATATGTGGCTGCAGTTCCTGTTGCTGAAGCACAGAATGATACAACGTGCATGTAACTTTGCTATATGACCAAAACACATAACTAGTTCTATATGTTTTAGGTACTGCAATTATGGCTCAATGGAAAGATAAACATTTCTACCATGGATACATAGACTGCTATATTAAGGGTTACCATAGTACCCCAAGGTACATGTACAGCATAATTTGCAGTGACTGAAGGGGCCAAAGCATATTTAAATTGTGATATATCAAAATCTGCCTCGAGTAGAAAAAACTTGATGACAGTAATAGTGCCAACAAAATTGTCAAAATGCTTTATTTGTAATTGGTCCCTTTTGTTCAGTATGGTGCATCATATGTAAAATAGTATGGGCTTACAAACATTTAAAATGTTTATTCTTTCTTTTGTCTTCTCTATTATAAGCATTCCTGACAATATGTGTTTGTTTGCTCTTGAATTTGGCATATTAAGACTGGGGACATATTATTTGTCTTTCTTAATCTGCTTACTTTTTTGTGTGTTGTTGACTTGGAAATTTTGTAGAATGTTTTCCACCATGACGATGAACTCATAATTTGTAGGCTGTATTTGCTGAAAAACCTGATGGGTGGAGTTGTAAGGCGATAATTGCAAAGCAATGTGTACAAAATAATGAGAAGTGCTATCATGTGAAATTTGAAGAAGGCCCATCCAATGAATCAGCTATGATGTGAGTGAAGATGTTAAATGATTTGATTCAGCTACTTTTTGTTCCCTTTGCCTTTTAGAACTTTGTGACAAAATATTTCTAGAGGTTATGTTTAATTGAAGTGAACATGTTTTAAGCAAAAATTATTTATTTATAGGTTAGGTCTCAAAAAGGTTAGTTTAACCCTTTCACCACTGAAGCCCGTTTTTATGTGCTGAATGCTAAGGCATTCATCACATAAAAACGGGCTTCAGTGGTGAAAGGGTTAAGCCCAGACATGGCAGATGAGGTCATTGAAAAACTGAAGGAACAAAGGAGAAAAACGCTGCTACAACCGGTAAAGATAGCCGCGGATCAAGATCGGTCAATTTTACTACATGTATTTGTGCAAAAAAATGTTCAGGCCACACCAATTTGATCTTTAGTTCAATGGAATCACCGCACCCTAAAAACGCAAAACTATTTTTTTTTCCAAAAATTAAACTTAAAAATCCGCCCTCATCATGCACAAACCCCTGCACTACATTTTTTTCTATTTAATATCTCAGCTGAACACTGCATCTTCACTGCAGCTTCAAAGATATTTTTATAAAAAAAAATCCGACGAAGCTCCATTAAATAACAAATTATTTCAAAAAAAATAAAGTTGTCTTCTCGCTCCTATTTTTACAGGGTCAATGTCCATTGAACTAAAGATCAAATTAGTGTGGCCTCAGGTTATCTTTTAGCTATTGAAAATTTGCTTTCAAAAAAGAATTATTGATGTTAATATTATTCAGATATATATTTCAACATGACATAATAAAACAAATATTCTGTAAATACTTTAATAACAGAATCCTTAAAAAGTAAAATAGATGACAAGTGTATGAGCAACATCATGATAAATCTTTTTTTCTACATCCAAATGATTTTTTACTGTAAAAAAACAGCGATGTGTTTCGTTGCAATAAATAGCTCTTTTTTATTTGCCAAGTAGGTCAGAATGTTATCCCAAGGATCCAAGACATCACAGATCAGCTTCTTTGGTAAGAGATAATTTAACCCTTTCAAGCCTAACCATTGAAATCTTCATCCACTACAAGCTCTGATTGCTGTCACATTTCGCTATTTCCAGTGAATGAAGATTACTCGATCCAATAACATTGTCATTATTCAGCATACCTGTTACCATTGATGCTTGCGCAGCATTGATGCTTATTAAGCATCCTCCTTCAGGGTGGATGCTTACTGTTTTTCCATTGGACTTCCGCCGCCGCCGCCGTGTGCGCCGCCGTGTTTTGTTTTGGCCACTTAGTCTAAACCGTCTATGCAGATTATTTTTAAATTTCACAGTTGTACTTCATATTCCTGGGAAATTCTTGTGATTTTGACCTCCCCTGACCTGGCCGTCAAAATTCAGTTGTCCAACGATACCGTCTGAATCGTTTGTCGGATTTGCTTTATTTTGGGTCAGTTCTCGCCGTGATTAGTTTTTTGTGTATATCGGATAACAAGAAGTTATCGAAAATGAACTTTAAAAAAATGTTTCAGCGGCCAAAAATTCAGTTGTCCCACGATGTCAAAACCGACTGATGGATTTGTTTTATTTTAGGCTGAAATCAAAGCTTGGGGCCAGTCTTCGGATTGATTAGTTTTTAGTTGTATTTTTTTCAGGGGGGGGGGCGAGGGTGGTAAATTTAAAAAAAAATAACATTTTTGCACTTCAAATTCTTGCTTTAACAGGATATTATTGCAGTAATCCCTCCAGCTTTTTGAAATAATTATTTAGGGTAATTATTTTTTTCTGGGGGGGGGGGGGGGGGGGGATGGGGGGCTGGTGTTAAGATTGCTGCCAAAATTCAGTTGTCCTAGGACACAGTCTGAACCATATGTCGGATTTATTTGAATAATTAATTAGGCCTCCACCAACTATGTGGTGGTGGAGACTTATTGTTTTTGCTGAGTCCACCCGCCGCCGCCACTTGTTTCTGCTCTCACTCAAAAACCCCATACTCGGATTATTTCCAAATATTTACAGTATGCATACTGGCCCTGGAGAATTTGCCTGGTAAATTTTTTTTTGCGTTGTTCAGTTTCTTCAGCAAAATCCAAGATGGCCGCCAAAATCCTATGGCGCACGCTAGAGCTCAAACCGCTTCATCGATTTGTTTCATGTTTGATTTAAAGACCTTACTCTGGCCTTGAGCTGAAAACCTTTTGGTTTGATTTTGATTTTTACGTTTTTGTATTTCAGCGGATATTTCTGTTTTGCTCATTTTGGCCATCATCAAAATTTGGTAATATAGCCATACACCACTACTCGGATTATTTCTAAATATTTGCAGTATGCATATCGGCCCTAGGAAATTTGCCCTGTAAATTTTTTTCGACGTTTTTCAGCTTCTTCAACAAAATCCAAGATGGCCGCCAAAATCCTATGTCGCTCTTTAGAGCTTGAACCGCTTAATGGAATTGTTTCATGTTTGATTTAAAAGAAAGACCCTACTCTGCACATGTGGTGGTTAGTTTTTGGTGTGATTCTGATAATAAAAACTATGATTTTTTTACGTTTCAGAATTTTAGCGGATATTTCAGTTTTGTTTATTTTGGCTATTATCAAAATTTGTGAATTTAGCTATACACCCCTGCTCGGATTATTTCTAAAAATTTGCAGTATGCATATTGGCCCTAAGAAATTTGCCTGGTAATTTTTTGGGGCGTTTTTCAGCTTCTTCAGCAAAATCCAAGATGGCTGCCAAAATCCTATGTCGCACGCTAGAGCTCAAACCGCTTCATCGATTTGTTTCATGTTTGATTTAAAGACCTTACTCTGGCCTTGAGCTGAAAACCTTTTGGTTTGATTTTGATTTTTACGTTTTTGTATTTCAGCGGATATTTCTGTTTTGCTCATTTTGGCCATCATCAAAATTTGGTAATATAGCCATACACCACTACTCGGATTATTTCTAAATATTTGCAGTATGCATATTGGCCCTAGGAAATTTGCCCTGTAAATTTTTTTCGACGTTTTTCAGCTTCTTCAACAAAATCCAAGATGGCCGCCAAAATCCTATGTCGCTCTTTAGAGCTTGAACCGCTTAATGGAATTGTTTCATGTTTGATTTAAAAGAAAGACCCTACTCTGCACATGTGGTGGTTAGTTTTTGGTGTGATTCTGATAATAAAAACTATGATTTTTTTACGTTTCAGAATTTTAGCGGATATTTCAGTTTTGTTTATTTTGGCTATTATCAAAATTTGTGAATTTAGCTATACACCCCTGCTCGGATTATTTCTAAAAATTTGCAGTATGCATATTGGCCCTAAGAAATTTGCCTGGTAATTTTTTGGGGCGTTTTTCAGCTTCTTCAGCAAAATCCAAGATGGCTGCCAAAATCCTATGTCGCTCTCTAGAGCTTGAACCGCTTTATGGATTTGTTTTATGTTTAGTTTAATGGAAAAACCTTACCCTGCACATGTGCTCATTAGTTTTTGGTGTGATTCCGATAATAAAAACTTTGATTTTTTTACGTTTCCGAATTTTAGCGGATATTTCAGTTTTGTTCACTTTGGCTATGAGCAAAATTTATTAATATAGCTATTCACCCCTGCTCGGATTATTTCTAAATATTTGTTGGCCCTAGAAATTTTTGCCCGGTAAATTATTTTGGCGTTTTTCAGCTTTTTCAACAAAATCCAAGATGGCCACCAAAATCCTATGTCACTCTCTAGAGCTTGAACTGCTTTATGGATGTGTTTCATGTTTGGTTCAAAGGAATAACCCTACCCTGGATGTGTGCTGATTAGTTTTTTGTGTGATTATGATAATGAAAACTTTTATTTTTTTTTACTTTTTAGGATATCAGCTGATATTTCAGTTTTGCTCATTTTGGCTATTATCAAAATTCGGTAATATGGTTATACAGCTCAAATGTTATCTTTTGTGTATGCTCAGTGGCCCTGAGGAAAAAGTCAGGAGAATTGTTTTTCTTTTTGTGGGTGGGGCGAGAGCCCCCACTCACCTTATTGTCTTGTTCAGAACAAAGATTTGGGACAAAAAGTGACGTCACTCCATGCATAAAACCAGCATACAGGAGCATTTAATTCATTATTTGGGCCTTTCCGGGGGTCGCCTCAAATATTCCTGATACAATACATAGCAACTTCACACGGTTTCACATCTTACTGTATGTACTTACGAAATGGTCCCTTATTATCCATAGTAGCATAGACCCTTGCCATACAGTCTGACCAAGCTCTGCAGTCTGACTACCTCTCCACGAGCCCACAATCCCAGCAGACACGAGGCGTTGATCCAATGATGGCCGCTGCTGAAGATGCTGTGCCAACAAATAAACAGCTTTGGGTCAATCTCTTGTCAACACATCTTCTTGTTAAGGAGCTCACCAGTCACTGAATACATACCCAGCAACTACGATGCGTTGACCCGATGCTGATACAATGTTAGGTCAATGTCACAGACAATGGGCCAACATTAAATCACGTTGCGAGTCTGTTCTTTAGCAAGCATGGGATATTGATGCAATGCTGGTTTAATGTTGGCCTACTGCATGCGACACTAGGGCAACTTTAAGCCAGCATTGGTTCAATTTCCTTGTCAGCTGGGACGTATACTACATTATTACAGGCCACACACCACATGCTCCAAGCAATCTCTACGGCCAGACTGTTGTGCATCCCATGTTTAATGTTGGGCCACGCTGGGCCAGCGTTCACACATTAACACAGGGATAATGTTCTGTGTTTGCTATGTAATAGCAGACTCGATGTTGATATAGGCCTAATACTGGGCCAGCGTCGCAGACGTTGGACCAACTTTAAGCCAGTATCAAAAGAATTGCTGGGTTCAAGCGACAGAGGTGATAATCTGATAATATCACAAGAGAAAGTCACTTGCGGGATGACACAATCATCATGTATTGAACCTTTACATAACAAGGTTGCCTACATCATGTTGGGCCTATAAGAGGTGATAATAATAGCCTTTGGCCACTAGGGCTATCTGTTTATCGTGAATTTTCAACCCAATCCCAATGGGATACAATGAAAATGTGGCTACGTCAGACAGCTATCGCAGCCAACTGCATATTAGGCCTATATCCAGGGGCGTATCCACGGGGGGTGTTCAGGGTGCTCAAGCACCCCCCTTAATTTCCAGAGTGGTAATTTTCCAACCAATAATTGTACATACAATTAATCCACCATTCTCCGACATGTTAGTTCCAGCCCCCTCCACACCTAAATATATACCTCTTTCCATTTAAAGGTGTCTGGGATGCATCATTGGCGCCATTAACAGATTAAAGACTCAGATTAGACAATGAACTGGGCAAGTGATAGCCACATCGCCCCTATGTGGCGACAGAAGCAAAATCTTTCCAATGCAAATGTTCAAAATTTGACCATTCAGAGCACCTAAAAATAGGAATTTGTTGCGACTGGTCTTCTTTTCCTGTCCACCCTTTACTAGTGTGAGATTTTTCAAACATTCATTATTTCTCTTGAAAAGAAACATAATAAAATATATCAACTTTGTGTTAGTCTTGGCCAATAATTGAAACGTTGAGCGAGACTTGAAACAAAGTTATGGAAAATAAATATGCCAAGATTGATGATAATTATCCTAGAATACCTTGAAAAACGTTGTTCCAAAGTAGATATGCTAAGATTGATAGTAATTATGATAGACTATACCCTACCCTATGATAATTATAACACACCACAAGCACAATACACAGTAGGCTATGGGGATCGCTTGAAACGGACAACGACTTAGAGTTGGGCGTGCTGCTCTCTCAAGCGATTGACGCTGCATAAAATAAAATAATAAGGACCACCGGATAAAGATTATTCCTCAATTACCATGAATCTTTCACCTGGGTGATGGCGAATTAATTTATCAAGAGATATCATTTCTGAGACTCAGTCTTGAGAACAAGTGGATAAAAAACTGGGTCGCTTTTTCAATTTCCAAAATTTAATTGTTTTAAGGCCTATTTAAAATCGTCGAATTTTCTCAGTGCAATATATAGACCTCCAGTATAACCACTGACACGAAATAATTCAGATACAGCTGGGACTCAACAGTTTCTTTTTTACCAGAGACTAAATCAATGATAATAATTAAAAATTGGCAGTAAAGTTGTTTTAAAATGTGGAACTACAACCAATACGTGTACTAACAAAAATATCTGATATAGGCCTAACTGATGATGAGCTGGAATATAACATTTGCATTAAAAAATATTCTGCCATAGGGGAGGGTGGCAAATTAATAAGGGTGAAATAAAAAAAAATATCTCAGGAATTTTAAGTGATCATTAGTGAACGTTCTAAGCATTTTAATGGTCCACAACTTTTTTCAATGACATGTTATCACTTTCCATAGATGATTCTTGCATAATTAGGCCGTACATAATTGCATACGCGCCATTCCACAAACAAGGTTGCATAAATATTATCACAATGAGGGTGACCCAACGTTTGAATTATATTATTGTTGCTACACCGTCTGCTACGCTAGCCAAACATTAACACAACATTGGATCGACAGCTGTTTATTTTTATCTACTTCATTTAATATGCCTAGTTGCTCGCACTTGCTATTTAATGAGCTAATGATCATGTTTATGGGTTTTTTCCATTGTGTGGTTGTGTTAGCTTAAATAGTTAGACTAGTATAGGCTAGGTTGATCTGTCAATAAGTTAAATCAGACATTTCAGCCAGTATCTCATATCTTCGTTTTACAGCAAAAATACCACGAAATCACACTATTTGATGTTTATTTGTTTCAAAATTTTGCGGAGGCATGCCCCTTATAGTTCTGTTGAATGGTTTCTTGGAAATCTGAGCACCCCCCTTAATTTATTTCAGGATACGCTACCGATATCTTAGTCTTAGGCAAATAGACTTCAATATAACCAGAAAACACGAGATGTCGACCTAATGACGGGTTATGATTGGTTTAGTGACTGCCACGCTGACCCAACCTTAAACTTTAAAGGCCAACATGATCATCATTTTACCGACGTACTGGGGAATGCGCTTAATATATTTGGCAGAATCGTGAAGCAGACCATAAAATCATTAAAAAAATCGCTGATTTTATTTTAGCTTCCTAATATGACCATTATGATGTAAACATGTCCATAGACTAGAACTAGATATAGAGACAAAATTCCAGATTTCTTATTTCGGACATGCATGGCCAAAATAAGAAATAGTATACATGAATTTCGTCTCTATATCTCGCTTAACTGGTAAACACTGGTAAATGCACAGCACAAAAATTTAAACTTTTGCAGTTCTAGTATATAAAATGTTTACAACATAATTATGGTCATATTAAGAAGCCAAAACTAAATCCCCGATTTTTAACGATTTTAGCCTGATTGAGTCGCTTTAAATGGCTTCGACAAAAATCCGCCAATATAAGATTCAATCCACAATGGCCTTGGTAATTGACCTTAGTAATTCTCGAGACATCATCAACATTATCATCATAAAAGTCAACATTTTGAGAAAATATGCGTTCTTTTGTCATTAAATATATACCGATAATTTTACAGTTGTCCGGTAGGTAGGCTTACTATTAAAATTGCGTTTTTGACCAATATTTCTTCGGCTATTTTCCATTTAGTTAAGCTGCAAGTTTTTTCATCTGGCTTAAACTTTGGCTACTAGGCCTGCTTTTTTATTAACCCACTTTATCACCCCAGATTATCACCCAGATACCAAAAATAGCCAGATGATGGTATAGTGTATATATTGTATGTAACGTTGACCCAACATTGGTTGAACCAACATGATTGGTTGGATGTCTGATTTTAATGATTGGGGGGGGGGGGGGATCGAAAAACTGATTTGACTGGTCCCTTCTCGTCGCCGACGTTTTATAAAACTATACCTTACTGCGCAACCTACGAAAAAACGACCGGTCGCGAATGAGGCTGTTGATCCAATGTAATTTCAATATAGCCTAATATTATGCTCTACCGTTAAACACTCAAAACATCATGAAAATAAAACTAAATCTTACCACAAAGGATATAACCATGAATATTTATAAACCAAGCTGTAGATAACACTCATATTGTAATGATTCGATTTCATTAATGGTTTTTGTCAGCTAATTTCTGCACACAATGTTCATAAAATACTCTCCTCCGCTCATAAACTCACTCACTTTGTTGATCAGCTACACAGAAGGAAAAGTAA
Source organism: Flabesymbios commensalis (assembly GCA_964017125.1). Lineage (NCBI taxonomy): Eukaryota > Metazoa > Annelida > Polychaeta > Terebellida > Flabelligeridae > Flabesymbios > Flabesymbios commensalis. Next base: position 21,486,191 of record OZ024903.1, read on the forward strand.
TGTAAAGTAAAGTAAAGCCACATGTATTGTCCCCAAGGCCAATCAAATTCGTGATATTATATTTTCATGATGTTTCGGGTGTCTGTTTTGTAATTCGGGATGAGCCCTATGGTGTAAACCCTACCTTAACAGTAGGGCCTACTATTCGGTTAATTTCAATATTGATCCACTGTGTACAACACTGGCCCGTCATTGAACCAACATTGGCTCAACGCATCGTCTTTGTATTGAAATGGTTACATAGGCCAATCCCTCTGCCCCAAACACATGAGGCCTTTGGCCCTAGTTTTATTTTTTCAACAAAATTTAGGATTGCTGACAAATCACATGCTACTCTGAAGAGCTTGAACTTTTCCACCGATTTGTTCCAAGGAAGCAACTTACCCTGGCCATATGTTGATTAGATTTTGGTGTGATTCTGACATCACATTTTCACGTGGTTTACATAAAAATTTGGTGACAGTACTGTATTTCTCTATAATTAATGTACTATGTGGGGCGGGTGGAGACGCAAGCTTTGCCCCTCAGGCAAATCTAGTTTTAAAATGTTTTTTTTCTGAAATCATGTATATTTTCCATATATTAATTATATTAATTTGCATGAATTTAACTTAAAAATTCAAGACCTAATTTTTCAATTTTTAAAACTTTAATTTGCCCTAAGTTTTGCTAGGGTGGAGATATTTACTTGCAGTTTCCACTATTTTCTAACCTCTGAAATTCTTCTTCTGAATCGGCAATGAAATATTTTTCCAGCTCGAAGCTTTGACATTTCTGTTCACAACATCGCCACATACACTGATAATTGTTGATCTTGCATTTATTTATTCTTTAATAATTGTACAATTTCATCATGTATTTCTGCAATATAATATATTCTTTGATAAAAAAAAACATAAACACAAATATTTATTTTTTTCATCCTGTTTGAATTCCTTGTTACAGAATTTCATTCCTGCTCATGAAAAGAAAAGGATGTTGGCTAGAGAGAAAGAATATTTGATTGATCTATTTGCTTGTGATATCGTACGGGGAAGTGTATCCCTAGCCCATGTGTTAAAGAAAAAAACTGTTGATCAAACATTTGCAGATTATTTGGTAATAAAATATCCTAGTCTGTCTTTAAAAACAGCATGTCATCGAATTAGAGACATTATCAGAAAATTTAGGAAATCGCAAGTGAAGAATGCATAGAGGTTTTCAGAGAAAGTCCCTGCAATTGTGAAATTACATGCTTTACTCTTCCTGTACTTTGTGTTCCAAGAAGTTTATTATGTAGGTGTTTTATTAAGACATATGGGGGTTTCAAGTTGATAATCTTGAAGCTTTTAAATGTTATTTTGGTCATATTATTATTAAGGAATATGTTTTCATCACATAAATACATCACCAATATATCTGAATAAAGTTGATCTTGGTGACATGTGGGTTAAATTAACCTTTCAGTTGTCGTTTTCGCAATAAGTGTTAATAATCATGTTTGTATGTCATTGTTATGATATTCGCAAATGAATGCTTTTTAGCATAAATAGTATATATTATTTTGTTACAATGCGTTATGTTCAATTTGTTGTATGTTTGTAACCCAATGTATTATTATTTTTAAATGAGGTATTGTTTTGCTCTGAATAGTCTTAACGTCTTACTTCGGGTAACATGACTAATGTTGATGATGTTTTTTTAAACCTATTTGCATTATGTTACTTTTGTAATGAATGAATGAATACTCTTTTAAGTGGTTTACATTTTTGCGCTACGTTTTGAATAACTAAGTGAATAGTCTTTTAACTGGTATGCAATAGAGCCTGTTCATAATTTACAATGGGCGATAGACAGCCACTTGGGCTTCTGGAAAAATTCATGGCCCCCTCTTCAGTGGCAGAAAAACGTATGTCTTACCTCACAGCATGTAGAGAAAATATATGACTTTGCTCGTATTGGCAGGCCTTTTACTAAGAAACATTTTAGCAATTGGTTAAATTGGTTACTATGGTATTTATTAGTACAACGCATGCCATGTTTTTTTCTCATAAATTACAAAGTTTGTCATAATGGTGGACAATACGAGTTAGAATGCTTTGATAAAACAGGTCCATGGTGTCTGATGCCAAGACATTCGCATGGTAAAATCACAAAAGCGCATGCTGTCATTAGTATTGAACGAGATGAGCATTCAAGTTTCACATCTCGGTAAAATGTTACGAGCTCGTTCAAAATGTTAGTAAAATGGTTCTTCAAAATTCTCTTAAAAGAAAAATAGATTTTTCCTCGTACTGACACAAGCAACATAATATCGATAAAACATGAACCTGAATATCAATAACTCGCATGCCCTTTTGAGATTTTACCACGCGCATGCCATGCCTCACATGCCATGTAGATGATAACGGGTGGGTGAGAAGAGGAAGATATTGCTACAGGATTTTTAGTAACACGCTTTTTCTTGAAAATTAATCGAGAGTTTTTTTCATTCTCGTGAACAATACGAGAAAGATTGCTTCGATAAAATTGGGCCCTGATCTGGTCCCTTACTGTGTTACTTTTTTAATAACTAAGTGAATGTTATTTTAACTGGTTTACATTCTTGCGTGTGTTTTTTTCTAATATCTAAATGAATATTCTTTTAACTGTTTCACATGCTTGTGTTACTTTTTGAACAACTTAGTCATTAATTTAAAACTTGTTTACTTTATTATGCTAGTTTTTGAATATGAGTGGATATTCGAGTCATTTTACCTTGTTTTACAATAAGTGTTGACAGTGTTTTGGTATCAGAAAATGGATCGGAAAATAACCTGTATTAGTCAATTACTTTAGAAAAGTAGGATATAAATATAACTCATTGAGACGAATTTAAATATTTTATGTGATATTTGTTTTAGTACTTTCTGTTCAACTTTTGTATATACGATATTTCTCAGAATAAAATAAAAAGTGGCAATTTTAGCTTGGCCTAAGCCGAGCTGTTCAGATGAATCATAGAATATTTTGATGTTAGCAGCTCGGACATGCACACTGATGTGATGAGCAGTTTTCATATCATCATCTCTGCTGTGTATCACAATTTTTGTATCACAAACTCTCATACTTTATTAATATCTAACGCAATTTCCAGCTTCAAATGATGACAAATATTTCTATTTATGAAAAATGGACATATCCTAAATTTAATAATTCCATTAGCTGAGCATCTACCATAGAGATGTGCTTTGAAAACGTCGACTACGGGCCTAGCAGTACAAGGGTTAATTGCAATCGAATTCTTATTTCTTCTCGTTATGTAACATAAATTAAAATACTTCAAAACACTTAACGTAAATCTAACGCTTAACATAATTTTCAACCACTTGAGGCTGTGGATCGCGGTAGCGAGACACAACCTCAAATGGTTGAAAATGACTGTGGAGATGGTCGATCAAAAGGCAATATTTCTACATACTGAACAAAGAACAGAAAATATTATCTATAAACGTTGGTTCAATTCTGATGTGACAATTCAAATACGGCCAAATTTTAATGTTAGGACATTAGCCTACATTGCATCAAATATAGAGCTGTCTCATGATCATTTGATATACTCAGTACCCGTACTTTTTAAAAGTACTTGTATTCGTACTTGTACTCAATACTTTTAAAAATGAAGGTACTTTCAACGAGTACTTACAAGTAAATTTACGAGTACCAGTAATCTTAAATTGATACAAAATAATGTACAGACAAATCATGGATCATTATAGACCGGATATGGAAGATTCTTTTGAAGTAAATTGATTGATATTCTATCCGCTTAGCTATTATATTGAAAATGATTTCATTAATATTTTGATTTTAATTACTCACATAAACTGATAAAACCCTTTTTACATTATCATACTGCTAGTAGCATGTCTAGCGTTGTATATTTTCGAGTGGAATTCGTGAGATAATCAACTAGCAATTCTTAAAACAACAGAATGTACAATACGGTACAATACTAGCTGGAATAATAACAGCCAGCACAACACCTAGCTTGTCACCAAGTTTGTACAATTTTGGCCCGGCTGCGTAGAAAATTGAGCTGGCATTGTACCAGAACAGGACACAATATAGAATGTCTGTTGAGACTCAACCGGTCTGGAGTGAGACCCATTAAGACACCGAGCGCTCCAACAACGCTGTACCAATGTTGTGTCAGTGCCAACAAACACAACCGCAACACTGCGATGTCGTGCTTACAGTGACATTACTATGCCGGGCCAATGTCCGATTGAAAAAGCTTTATCCAGCATTGTACCAAGAAGTGAATAGGGTTAACATTTGATATTACAGTACTGTTCAAACATAGATGACCACAGTAATTAGAATCAGACGGGTCACTTCTTCACCCTTTCACTGCGGGACACTACTATAGACGTCAGGTGTCTAGCCAACTAATCAGCCTTACAAATGCACAGTATATAAGGCCTACAGTGTCAGGTCACCAGTAAGTCAAAAAATTTAATTTCTGACTCTGATAGTATGTTGTATGTTTGATTACAATGCGATGCATCTGGCTACTTTGAAAGTGATGTGCTTAGTTACAATGTGATGTGTCGGGTAACCATATGGTTTGTCTAGTGACAATGTAATGAATCTGATGGCTATGTTATGTGTCTGGTGACCATCTGATTTCTCAGGGGACAATGTACGTAGGCCTAGTGTGTCTGGTGGCTATTTGTCTGGTCAAAATGATATGCCTCGGGAAACTATTTTGTGTTTGGTGATGGCTTTGGCTACAATGTAATTCGTCTGATGACAATTTGTCTGGTGACTATTTGATGTGCCTGATAACTTTGTATTTGGTCTCGATGCGATGCCTCTTGTGACAATGTAATATGTGTCTGATGACAATGGTGTGTCTGGTGACATCGTATTTGTCTGGTGATAATTTAATGAGTCTGGTGTGTATGGGATGTGTCAGGTCGCAATGTGATATGTTTGGCGTTTGGCAATGTGATGTCTGGGTACTATGTGGCCTAATGCTTTCGGTTACAATGTGATGTGTCTGATGACTATGCTATCTGCCTGGTGACCATGAAGCGTGACTGGGGACAATGATTTATTCTGTTTGGTAAACAAAATGTTTATTTTCCCTCCACTCGTAAAAAATCAATATTGCGAGGAGCCTCCGTGACTGGGAGGTACGGTGCTTGGCCTCAGACCGACAGATTTCGAATCCTGTGTCTGGAGGACAGTGTCATCTGATTCATCTCACCATCCTCAGGAGGCTCTCCTGGCCCAGTTTAGCCTGTATATGCACAAAGGTGGCCTAAAGCCCCATTTATTTCATTTATTATTAAAGATTTATTCGGCATATTATCTGGGAATTAAGTGCAATCAAAGTAACATGTGGACCACTGCTACACGTATGATTTGGACCACTCTAATAAAAGGAGCGTTTGAACCACTAAGTCAATACAGGACCAACCGAAGTCGCGTTAGGACCTCAAAGTAGAGACAGGACCACCCAAAGTCGCGTTAGGACCTCAAAGTAGAGACAGGACCACTGGTGTGGTACAAACAGGACCACCGTTGCTCCAATAGGACCACAATGGTCCCATTGCAACAATTGATAGGTACAATAAGGACCACTTTGGTCGTAATTCACATGTTTTCATCCATCCTCATATCCATCCATCCATCCATCCATCCATCCATCCATCCATCCATCCATCCATCCATCCATCCCATCCATCCATTCATTCATCCATCCGTCCGTCCCTTCGTCCGTCCGTCCGTCCGTTCGCTGGTTTTTGTGTTATTAGTTTGAGTGTCCTCTCGGTGTGTACATGGATGACTAAGCTATGTTGTGGAAGATTTCATATATTTTGTACCTGCGCCTCCGAGCTCGACACTCCAAGCCATAAAAGTGACTGAATTTGTTTATTTATTGATATATTTGGAAAATTTCAGATTCATCGAATTTTGTCCATGCAACGCCACCTCATGCTATCAACACGAGGACAGTGACTCAGTTATGTTTAAATTACGGGACGGCATTGAAACATAACTGGTTTTGCGAATCGAGCTAATTCTAAAGTCACGACTTCTCACGATCCCCCACAAAAAACCACTCCGCCCAGGATCGTGTTCTAATTGGACAACAAAAGAAGGTGTCTCGCAGGTAAGACAAGGGTAATCTAAGCTTGTTTAGTGTCACAGTCTAAAGTTCATCCGATGGCCTGGTCCGCGGCTCGCGAACAGGCTGCGCCAGATCGCGGCGCGGTGATTGGTGGAGGCGGTGGTTTCGAGCAATTTGTATGCCACCATTTGCGGCGGGCTTTTTGTTGAGTAGAGACCAGCTCATCTTACTGATAAACACCCGCAAAAATGGACGCCATTAAATAACAAAGTCAGGCGCTTTTTAGGCCGCATTTAACGCGGTTTCTTTATAATGGTGAAATCGAGTAGACTTTCTCTGCACATGATATGAATGCAAGCAATTCACACAATGCTGGATCGATGTTGGGGCAGCGTCTGTGACGCTGGCCCAACATTAATTCTACATCGGGTCAGTGGTTCGTGTTCGCTGGGAATGGATCTAATCTTTATCCATTCATCTACTACACAAGTGTGTGATCCTGGGCAGTGGCTACAGCTACCTTCTTGGAAAGTGGGTAGCCATCGTGAGCGAGAGGTAGCGTGCTCGGCATAGGACTGTCAGGGGTCGGATTTCGAAACCTGAGTCTGGAGGGCAGTGTCATCTCACCATCCTCAGGAGGTTCGTCTGGCTCAGTTTAGCCTATAATTATGTGCACAAAGGTGACATAAATTCCTTCATTCCTTCATTCCTTCATTCCTTTCTTCCTTCATTCCTTCATTCATTCATTCATTCATTCATTCATTCATTCATTCATTCATTCATTCATTCATTCATTCATTCATTCATTCATTCGTCTACTACGCAAGGCAGTAACATTATTAATAACATAATTTGGACAACCTCGAATATATATCCCTAATTGTAGTAAAAATGCAATGAATCGGGCTTTAGGCCACTTTTGTGCATCAGCACATACAGGCTAAATTGGGTCAGAAGAACCTCTATTATGAAGGTGAGATGAGTGAGATGACACTGCCCTCCAGACACAGGATTTGAAATTCAAACCCTGGAGGTCTGAGGCTGAGCACGCCACCTCTCGGTCACGGAGGCTCCCCACTATACTGAGTCCTAATTGTAGTAAGATGCTGAACAAATACGAGACATTGATCCCATGCTGGTTTAATGTGGTTGGGCCAACGTCGCAGACGATGGAAAAACATTAGACCAGCATTGGGTCAGTGTATGATGGCGAGGTTTTCTCAGACACCATTTTGATAGATGATCTACTATATCATAATTAGAATAAAAATGTTGCCTTGTTTGACTTTGAATGGATTAGGCCTACTACATCATCACCGCTGATTTGAGTATCAGACTGGAGGGAAGATAGGCACAAATAAAAACAAATATTTTGCCGCAAATAAAGTCACGACGCGATCAGCCACAAAAAACACTCCGCCCGGGATCGAGTTCTAATTGGACAACAAAAGAAGGTGTCCCGCAGGTAAGACAAGGGTAATCTAAGCTTGTTTAGTGTCACATTCTAAAGTTCATCCGATGGCCTGGTCCGCGGCTCGCGACCAGGCTGCGCCAGATCGCGGTCCGGTGATTGGTGGAGGCGGCGGTTTCGCCCACTTCGTATGCCGCCATTTGCGGCGGGCTTTTTGTTGAGTAGAGACCAGCTCATCTTACTGATAAACACCCGCGAAAATGGACGCCATTAAATAACAAAGTCAGGCGCTTTTTAGGCCGCATTTAACGCGGTTTCTTTATAATGGTGAAATCGAGTAGACTTTCTCTGCACATGATATGAATGCAAGCAATTCACACAATGCTGGATCGATGTTGGGGCAGCGTCTGTGACGCTGGCCCAACATTAATTCTACATTGGGTCAGTGGTTCGTGTTCGCTGGGAATGGATCTACTCTTTATCCATTCATCTACTACACAAGTGTGTGATCCTGGGCAGTGGCTAACGCTACCTTCTGGGAAAGTGGGTAGCCATCGTGAGCGAGAGGTAGCGTGCTCGGCATAGAACTGTCAGGGCTCGAATTTCGAAACCTGCGTCTGAAGGGCAGTGTGATCTCACCATCCTCAGGAGGTTCGTCAGGCTCAGTTTAGCCTATAATTATGTGCACAAAGGTGACATAAATTCCTTCATTCCTTCATTCCTTCATTCCTTTCTTCATTCTTTCATTCATTCATTCATTCATTCATTCATTCATTCATTCATTCATTCATTCATTCGTCTACTACGCAAAGCAGTAACATTATTAATAACATAATTTGGATAACCTCAAATATATATCCCTAATTGTAGTAAAAATGAAATGAATCGGTCTTTAGGCCACTTTTGTGCATCAGCACATATAGGCTAAATTGGGCCAGAAGAACCTCCTGAGGATGGTGAGATGAATGAGATGACACTGCCCTCCAGACACAGGATTCGATATTCAAACCCTGGAGGTCTGAGGCTAAGCACGCTACCTCTCTGTCACGGAGGCTCCCCACAATACTGTGTCCTAATTGTAGTACGATGTTAACAAATACGAGACATTGATCCTATGCTGGTTGGGCGAACGTCGCAGACGATGGAAAAACACTAGACCAGCACTGGGTCAGTGTATGTTGGGGAAGTTTTCTCAGAGATCACTTTGATAGATGATCTACTATATCATAATTAGAGTAAAAATCTTGCCTTGTTTGCTTTGAATGGATTACTCCATCATCACCTCTGATTGGAGTAGCCAGGGGCGTAGCCAGGGTTATGAACTTGTGTACGTACAACGCTCGGGGTACGGATTTACAGAGCTTTTCCGAAACGGGGAGGGAGTGGATTTTCCCTTATTCATGGCTGCTATCACCGGGCAAAATTTGAAAAAAAGATCGCAAATGGTGGCAACTGATGGTATTTGCGGTAAAGATATTGATTTTTAAATTTTGAGTTTTTTTAATATTTTTTGTAAAATTTCAAAATTGAATACAGCAACAAAATTAAAAATTGAATTATATCAAGTTATAATATAATTTAAATCATTTTACTCAGTGATTACATATTGAAATTTACTGATTATTTTCGGTCAAGCACGATTATCCATATATAGCCTCAACTTTTTTAAAAACAGACATGGCGGATCCAGCATTTGACTATGTAGTCTGCGTAGTGTCTTTGTGTGCACGAATAATAGCTAAGCTGGACATTCTGTGATTGGTCATAAGGGGGCCACCACTCAATCGCCAGGGGGGGGGGGGGAGAGGAGTGTGTTTGAAGTAAATATTTCGAGATTGAATGTTCATGAAATAAATAATTGTCTGAAGGACATGTTGTAAATAAAATATTTAATGGCCCTCAATTTTTTTTAGTCATACATAATTAGAGGCTAGAGTATGTGGAGGGGTTAGAAGATGAAATAACTATTATTTGTAGGCATACAGATCTATATCCATGATTTTTATTACTATGCCAGCTGCCAGACAGTATACAAAACAGATAACCTTACACGAAAACGAAACTATACACTATATATACACTATATATACACTATACGAAAACGTTATTTGATCATTATTACCTGATTACATGATTCGCTGTGATAGGCATAAATCAGCCCTGAGCAAACATGAGATGTTGAAACAAAATTGTGTTAATGCTGGACCAATGTCGTAGACAATGAACCAACATTAGTATAACATTGGTTGAATGCCTGCATGGGAGTTCACTCTTGCCACCAGTGTCTTCACGTCTGAGAAGCTAGTCAGTGTAGCATGGGATTTATGCATGTTTACATGTCATTGTGCAGCCTATCATTTGTTTAACACAGTGCAGTGCAGGTACAAAAATAGATCGTTTAGAATTAGCCCCATAACGTTGCTGAAACAGAACTGCCACAGATTATAATGCCCACTCAAGGGTAAAAAAGTGGGACATTTATCTGGACGCTTATCTCAATCATCTCACCATCCTCAGGAGGTTCTCCTGGCCCAGTTTAGCCTATATGTGCACAAAGGTGGCCTAAAGCCCGATTCATTTCATTTCTGGACGCTCATATCTAAGACTTGCCTCGATTAATCAAGTTAATGAAAGGTTATTTTGTATACATCGTACGCTCAGTTCATTTGCAAAAAAAACAGTAAAATGTTATTAGCATTTTTCCACCTTGGGGTGGATATCGATCTCATTGACTGCCTGGTTGAAAAAAATTGATTTCCCCGGGTAAAACGAATGTAGTATTCCACGGTCCCACATCTTTACGGTGTGGGCTCGTCCACGGCAAGTTTTGCGGCACTATAGTCATACATGTGGTCAATTTGTGACTGTCATTGAAAAGAGAAACATTTAGGCCTATTGCATTTGTATCCTACTTTTCAGGCATTTTATGCAACACCACATAAAGAATAGACTGCTAAGTGCGCAAGTACATGTAGACTAGGCTAGTTTGCTAACTTGTTGCTTCTTTTTTTTATGGGTCATATTTTTTTTTACTCTTCCTTACAATGTGTACGAACGTGCGTACTGGCGTACGGCTGGCTACGCGCCTGGTAGCCTATCAGATTGGAGGGAAGATAGGCACAAATAAAAACAAATATTTTCTATTTTGCCGCATTCACAAGGTGGCTCCACAATACAGAACATTAAGCTCGTCTGCAATAATCACAACTGTTATACATTGAATATCCAGGACTGTAAAATTGCTATTTCGGATATTTTGCGTAAAAACCCATGACATATGTGTTGTCACTTTGGTTTAACTCCCTACTTTACTGGAAAAATGTCTCAAAATTTCCAAATGTTTTTCAGAATGGATCGCGTGTTTAAACAAAGACTTGCAAATCTTTTATCTCAAATAAACAAATATGAGTAATTTTTTAACCTAAAGGAGTATTCCCTTATATAATCGACTCAGCCTTAGCATCTCGTGTGTGCTGAAGTAGCCTACTACACGTTCATCAGTTTAAGTGGTCATGGTGGCTCCGCGTGAGCAACTGCGCAACAGCGACATCTGGTGAATAATGACTATTCACCAGATGTCGCTCAATTTAGCAGCATTGTCAGCTCTGGCAGCAGCTGTAAATCATATCGAAGTATTAAAACAAGTCACGTATATCTGGGACATAGGTCTATCCGTTATGTCGACTACAGTGACATTTCTGCGTTTTTGGTAGCCTTAACGCCTGTGTAACTAGTGTCAATATAGAATCCGTTAAGTTATCATATTCAAATCCCCCCCCACTCGAAATTGTGTCTCGCTACCGCGAACCACAACTTGAAGTGGTTGAAAATTACTCATATTTGATTAATTTGATACCGAAAATTTGCAAATCGTCATGTTTAAACACTCATTTCATTCCCAATAACTGTGATACAACCTTCTAATAAAACAGATTTAAAATGTCTGTAAGCCGCTGGCACTGTGCACTATAAAGAACCCTTGAAGTCATTCGAAATACGAGGAAGGCATAGTCTCGGCATAGTTTCGACTTAGATTGTGCAAAAAGCAACGTAAAGCAAAATTCACTCATTAGACGGGTATATATATGAAAATAACCACTCGAGCCCCAAAAAATTGAAACAAAACGTTTCTCAACGGTTTTCTATCCTACTGGATATAGTGAATGACAAAAAAAGTCTATCAAAATCTGACCCATAAAAGTTGGGAAAGCCAAGATGGCCGCCATTGGCCGTGAAAATCGGAAAAAAACCATCCTAAGTTGGCAAAAATTTTACAATTAACCACTATTCTTGTTTAAAATCCATGTTTTTAAGAGTTGGGGAACTCATTGGTTATAACAATATTCTGGCGGTGTCAAAAAACACATTGAGGCTAGGGGCAGAATCGAAGGTCAATTTGAAGGTAAAATAGGATTTTGCAACAAATAAAAGTAAGAACAAGTGTAATACCATTTTTTCGTGTAATTTTGACTAGAAAATCCATTCCTTATATTATTTTCATGATTCAGGGTCATCTTCAATGTCAAAAGGGCAACTTCAAGTTCAAGTAATCGAAAATTTTCTTTTTCCCAAAGAAAGCTAAGAGCATGTGTAATACCTCATTTTCATGTGATTTGACAGGTAAATCATTTCATGGTATTATGTTTGTGATTCAAGGTGACCTTCAAGGTCAAAAAGTCAATTTTAAGGTCAAATTCCTGAAAATATTATTTTCAACAAAAATACAAAATCATAGTTGTGGCTATAAGGTTAATTAGCTATTTTTGACTGGATAAAATGTTCTTTAACGCCTTCTCATCGTTCTTGAACGCTTTACCGTCGCTATGGAGTGCCGCCAGATGCTCTCTAACGTCTCCCGATCGCCCTTCCACACTTTTCCATCGTCAGTTAACCCCTCTCCGTCACCCTTTAGTACTTACTCATTGCATTTTGACGCCTCCCCATCGAATTTTAGAGCTTACCATCACCATTTAGCACCTTTCCATCACCTTTTAACGCCATGTTGTCGCGCTTTAGCACCGCTTCGTCGTTTTTTAACGCTTCTCTGTTGCATTTTAACGCCTCCCTGTTGCCCTAAATGCCTGATGCCTTTTGATGCTTCCTAGTCGCCCTTTAGCACCTCCACATCGCGCCTTATTTCCTACCTAATACCTTTTCAGGCACCAACATCACACTTTAACATCGGTTCGTCGCCCTTTATGTATCTGCGTCAGCCTTTAACGCCTCTTCATCGCCCTCTAACGTCACTCCATTGCCCTAAAGTACGCCTCGTCACACTTAAGCGAATCCTGGTCGTCCTTTTATGCCTCCATATTGCCTTTTAATGCCTCTTCATCACTCTTTTCCATCGCCATTTAAGACATCTACGTCACATCATCATTTAACGCTTCCTCGTCGCCCTTTAATGCCTCCCCACCACCTTTTAGCACACCACGTCGCACTTTAACGCCTCTTCGTCGTTCTTCAACGCCTCTACATTGCCCTTTACTGCCTCGTTGTCACCTTCTAGCGCCTCCCCATTGCCTTTCAACGCCTATTCATCGACCTTTAACGCTTTTCTTTTGCCCTTTTTAACGCATCTCTGTCCTCATTCAACGCCTTCGCATTGCTTTCAAACGCCTCCCCACCGTCCCTTAAGGCCTCTTTATCGCCCTTCAACGCCTTCCCATTGCCATTTAGCGCCTCTGGCCTTTCACTTGTAATGCCTTGTTATTTTCTAAAAAATGATGTTTTCACTAAGTTAAATTGATTTTATTCACCTTGAACATGCTTAATCATTGAATTAGATTATCCAGTGAAAATCACACTAGAATGAGGCATTCTGCGTTGTCTAATTTGTGGCATATATGTTTTGTACCTCCTCGGAAATTTAGAGGGTTGGAGTGTCCAACAAGAGCTTAGCATTTAAAGTTACTTTTTATGTCGGGAGAGGGGGCGGGGTGTACACACATGTTTTAGCTTGATAAAAGAGCTAAATAAAATAAATAATCTAAACACAATGCACATGTATTCCTTGAATTCCACTGCTTATTCATGATATATCTCCCATTCAATGGATATTCGACATTGTTTCCATAACCAAGTTTTTCTGGCATGTATGGTCTAAATGATATATATTTAATGGCAAAGATATTGTGTTTAGAGAATACCATCAATTCAATTTCACCAATGTGGACCAACTGCTGTTTTTTATGATGAGTCACAAAATATTTCAGCAGATTACATTTCAAAAGGTCGGAATAACTGTTATAGGCCTATATCCAAGAACGTTGTACATGTTATATCTACATCACTATACAAATACATGCAGCTTGTAGTATTGTTATAATTCGGACATTAGGATATTTTGCCTGTGAATATTACGACATTTTTTACTTTGAGTGAACATATAACAGAAGTTATATACACTATATCATTCATAGCAATTTCCTTCTAGTCATTGGCTGAAATCTTGGATTTAACACCTTTCTTTTCCTGCTATAAGTACATACCATAGGTGACAAAACCACTAGATGTTTGCCTATACCAGAAATGGATTTCCATTAGGCTAGGTTGGGTCGGTGATCTTTTTATACACGAAAAATAGGTATTACACTTATTACTTATCAAATCAAAAATCATATGTTGGTCTCTAGACCTAAAAATTAACGTTTTGTCATTGAAGACCTTTAATCTTCAAACAATTATATTTTTTACATTTTGACCTTCAAATTTCCTTTTTTATCTTTAAGGTGTCATTGAATCGGCAAAATACCACCACAAATGGATTCTCCAGTCAAAATATGATCAAAAAGAGGTATTACACATGATGTTTGTTGATATTTGAACTTGTTAAAAATAATATTTTCAGGAATTAAAAATTAAAATTGACCTTTTGATCTTGAAGGTCACCTTAAATCACAAACATAATACCATAAAATGATTTACCAGTCAAAATCCCATAAAAATGAGGTATTACAAATGTTCTTAGTTTTATTTGGTAAAAATCAAATTTTCGATTACTTGAAGTCGACCTTTTGACATTGAAGATGACCTTGAATCATGAAAATAATATAAAGAATGGATTTTCTACCCAAAATTACACAAAGAAAAGGAATTACACTTGTTCCTACCTTTATTTGTTGAAAAATTCTATACTACATTCAAATTGACCTTTGATCTTGGATTCTGCCCTCTAGTTCCACCGCCATCATAATTTTTTGACAGTGCCAGAATGTTGTAATTAATGTAACTGATAAGTTCCCCAATTCTTAGAAAACATTGATTATAAAAAGGAATCATGGTTTAATTGTAAAATTTTAAGAAACTATAGGATTGTTTTACCGATTTTTACGGCCAGTGGCGGCCATATTGGCTTTTCAGACTTTTATGAGTCAGATTTTGATAGACTTTTTTTAGTCATTGACTATGTCTAGTAGCATAGCAAACCGTTGAGAAACCTTTTGTTTTAATTTGTGTGAGGTCATGCGGTATATCGACCTGTCTACATTAATAACGACTGTAGTCGTTCTTAGCGCTTAAAGGGTTAAAACCACATTTTAAAGTTGCAAATTAATCAGTTGTTAATACCATCAAAAATGCTACGTGCTGTAGTATCTTTGGTACCACGGACCAATTTTACAGAGTTAACATCATTCACTATATTATACCAGCGATTGCTTATAATCGTTACTTTCACACTCCTTGTAGTTGTATGAGACGTCTATATTGGTATTAAACTAGCTATATCGTTCGAAATACAATCGAAATTTGATATTCGTTTTTTTCCTCGTTTTGCCATATAATAGCATTATAGCAAGAAGATTAACCTTTGTGCTGCTAAGATATTATATAAATATACACGTTTTCAAACAAATTTCAGACTGAATAAAATACCACTTAAATGTGTAACATATCTTGTGGTAGATGTTCAGTTAATCAAACAATTTAATTTGGGAGATGTCTATTTTCCATCAATAGTTTTATTTTTTATTCATTTGAGGCTGGAAATTGCATCTGCTCATTGGCTATTTTGAAGCTTGTGTTTTTAGTATAATTTGAGACGCTCATTTGGAACATTTGCATTGGCATACACTACCCCGGTTTCATAATCTGCAGCCTGGTCAGTTGGCTATTAAAAATTCATACAAGTGCGAAATGGGCATGCGTGGTACAGTCAGATGTAGGCCTACATTATTCTATAGAGTACACTTTGATGGCATTAATATCAGCGACTGAACTGATTACAAGATACTAGTCCAACAAGAAATTCGCCCATTGTTGTTTTAATGTTAGCCCAACGTCTGCGACGTTGGCTGACATTAAACCAGCATTTAGTGAGTGTGCCGTGTTGGTTGGGAAAGCTCTCACTGTCAATATGCTGGAGGTCAACTGTTTCCAGACCCCCATGGTAACACAACCGTTTGTGTTTCAACACAAAGCCCACATGAGAGAAATGGCGAATTATTTACTCATAGATGTCGCAAAAGTTTAAAGAGTTTATATGATTTGCGAACTTGCTCTTAATGCGGCGATGTGTATGAAACACATATAGTATTATTATCTTGGCTGATAACTGTGGATGTGGGGTGATATGTCATTGTGGAATGTCCAGGGGCCACTGTTGCATTCTGGAGACAACCTTGTCCAGTGTATTTTGACAGTTGTCT
This sequence comes from Flabesymbios commensalis, assembly GCA_964017125.1. Classification (NCBI taxonomy): domain Eukaryota; kingdom Metazoa; phylum Annelida; class Polychaeta; order Terebellida; family Flabelligeridae; genus Flabesymbios; species Flabesymbios commensalis. The sequence goes on from OZ024903.1 coordinate 21,502,350, forward strand.
ATACCTTTAATTAAAGGCATCTCATAGTAGGATAGTAAGATACCTTTCTATTTATCTTGCCACTTCCTCTTTTAGCATAGCTACAGGTTAATAATATTTATTTCACAGCGATAATTAATATGTTGAATTGTCTGGTGGTATATAAACACAGCCAATTGTAATGTTTTTTTTCTGACAACATCTAATGTTGGTATGAACATATTTATTTTAAGAAGATTACATGTAGTAGCTACAGAAAGCTAAACGAATGATTTCTTCGTTTAAAACAATAAAATACAATTGAAATGTAATAGCAAACAAATGGCAATTATAATATATTTTGTTTAAATGATATGCTGCCTTTGTTTACCTTTGGAGCGAAAAAGAGTAAAGCTGGAAATAGTTACGTGAATCTGGCCTAGCTATGAATTAATTATAACATTTCAGTGGTATGGTGAGAACGACATTGGTTTTAACCTTTTTTTAAATAATTCGGCGCAAAAAATGGGGTGTGTGTGCACAGGAACCCCGCCTGACAAAGTCTGCATAAACTGGCCTTATACTGCTACAAACTCAACGCAAGGTGTGTTGAGTTTGTCTCCATCTATGATCGGCAAATTATCGATTCACCAATTTGATTCACCGAAGTAGCCCATTCTGCTGTGCAAAGCCAAAAGGCAGTATCTGCTTACTAGTAAAGGAAGTTTTTAGTTTTGCACAGCAGCATTGATTATTAAAGTGCAACTGGTTGATAAAATCATAAATGACATAATAATATTATCTTTGCCATTATCTGATGGTTATATTTAATACTTAATGTAGTCACTATCATCGTCGTTGATAGTGACTATCATTATCTTTTTTGCCGTTTACCTATTGGAAAAAACGAAACAAATGCAGCGTGACCAGTACCATAGTGTTTATCATATTCTCCACTAGCAGGCAAATGTTATAAATGCCACTCAAACGAGTGGCATTTATAACACTGTGTCTGCTAAATTATCTTCACATGCACAGTGTCACGATACAGCGACATATTGGTGGTAAATGGGTGCTTGATAAAAAAACATGGGCCGTCTGAACTCGAACCCGATTCCGGGGTTTATTATGATCGACCGTGAGAAACAACTCTTTAGAATTAGAATCAGCTTGATGGTTGAAAATAGACTAAAACTGCATGTTGGAACAAGAACAAGGTTATTTAATCATATTAAGCCACAAATGCTGCTGATAGGCCTTTATTATTAATGTAGAGTGAAAACAAGCTAATCGCTTTTAGTTAGGATCAGAAGTTAATTGAAATGAAAAACGAGCTTAATTATTTGAGTTACTTATTGTAATGGTAACTATTATATACGACTATGATATATGGTTGAGTTATAAGTAGCTTGTTCAATTTAGCTTGTTTTCATTTTAGATATCTGTTCTTGCTGTTCTGTTCTGTCATTCTGTAAAAGATAGTTTTAATCCTAAAGAAATGAATTAATGATACCAAAGATAATCATTGCTGATACTAAAGTCTGTCCGACGGTGGAGAATGGCCAAAATTAAAGTAAGCTTTTCGTTGATTCTCAGTCAATTCTCAATCGATTACTACATGTCAAATGTTCTAGCTTTTGAACCATGAATGCCAATGACTAGAAAATAGTGTTCACAAAAAAAATGATTCACGGTAAAATGTATCAGAATTTTCAGAGATGCAAAAAGTGGAGATTGTTAAAAATAAGTATACGAAAATATAATAGTGTTGGATGTCGTATTTGTCACTTTGTGAAGTGGAAAATACCACTATTTAATATCACGGTGCCGTTTGTTTTATTTGTGACACAATCAGGCCAAAAATCATCAAAAATCATCAATCAAAAATCATTTCGGCTCTCTAATCTGCTAATATGTCCATAATATGTCTACATGTCCATAGACTAGAATTACGTAAGTCTTTTAAATGTTGGGCTGATGTGGCAACGTAAAAGTGTACCGAAAACTCAGTTTTGTCAATTATTCATCTATTTCTCATTTGGGAAATGCATGTCTTAAATTAAATCTCGTCCTTATTTATCTTTTAATCTTTTAATGCACAACCCAAAACTTACGCATGTTGACATAATTATCATGGACATATCAAGGAGCCAAAATAAAAATAATGACTTAGGCCTGATTGTGTCGCTTTAATATAAACTCCTACTTCTCTCTGTTTGGCTGGGCATTGCAGATTACTAGTATTGGTAGATTCCAATCAGGTTACAACGTCAGAGTCCGTGAGCTCAGGGGTCAAAAATGTCCCGAACGGGGCCAAAAGGTTTGAACGTTGTATCTAACTGGAAATTTTGTGCTAAATTCCAAAAATCAACGTCTTACATGCCGTACCTAGGAAGTTTTCCAAATAAGACGTCATTGTTGCCATGGTAACAATTTAGCAAAACACTAAAATACTATTTTCTAGTAGCAGGTGTAATGAATGTGATGTGTAACCAATGGCTTTAAATGTCAGTATTTGTAGTAAATAACATGAACTTATACTTCATAATTGTTTGTTTTCTTACTTCATGTAAAATTGCATGCGAATTATTTATGTTACCATGCATACAACCATGTTTTCTTACCTTCATAAATGTATCATATAAGAATTTCAATGAAAAATAAAAAAACGTTATGTTTTCTTTGATTTATTCTTCTATAAAAAGTTACATTTTATGAATTGCCGCGTATGATATGCCGACAATAATTACGTCATTAATATTGTTATCAGTATAGTGAAATGCAACGTCATATAACGTTATTTCTTGCGACGTTCGAAAATACCGCCATTAAGAGAAATACTTTTTTAGACAATATCTCGTATAATACTCATCGTATCGTACTGAGTAATATATGTAATCCCACATTTTCGTGGTCAAGGAATACGATGAAGGCAGTCTCAATGGCATAAATAGCATAGATAATGGCAATTTTCTAAAAAATTAACAAAATCTGTGGCGTTTTTTGAACATTTTTCAGTGCACTATGATTTAATTGGCCTTTTGTTCCCTTATTTACAGCTAACCTTAACAAGGACAGATGAGTCGTCATTAATAAAACGTTAGCACACGAACTGATGGAGATAATTGAGAATTTACAGATATTTTAAAAGTATTGTAAATAAGCTGTAGAATACCATCAGCTACGTGGCACGCAAGGTAATACCAAGCGTACAATCTGTATCATTCAAGTATATAATACTTGAATGATACAGATTGTACGCTTGGTATTACCTTGCGTGCCTCAATAAAAAAACGTCACAAGGTTGAAATGTCGAGCTGCGCTAGAAGCTGGACGATAGAAACTCTTATGTTAATCTAATCATTACTAAACAAATGACAGGAATAATTCACCCGACCTAACTTCGAAAAACACATTTGTTGAAATGTAAATATTTTTTGAATATTTATTTATTGGTAAACTCTGCCTTATCCACACCTTACAATGACGGTGACTAATTTATTTTAATATACAGACAGACGACAGACGTTTAAGAATTACACGATGTAAATAATAATCAGATGATATCCAGAGTAACTAAATTAAATCACTCATATATCTTAAGATGTAGATCTTAACATTGATAGTGACAAATATTATTATTATAGCATGTCATTGTGGTGCCAGGATAGCTCATTGGTAGTATTGTTGAGCACGGGGTCACGTGTTCGATTCCTGCTGTGGTCGTTATCTTTGGTGCACGCATAAGCAGTGACCCAAACTATTAGTTGAATAATAATATAAGTATAACTGATTAGCGCCGCATCAAAAAGCATACAAAATATATAATTAAAAAGTTGACATGTAATAGGTCAATAAAACTTTTTTGCTTTAATGCAAATATTAACTCTTGTCACTGTAATATCATCTAATGAATATGCCTAGTTAATACGCGAAATCCTTACATTAGATTAAAATGGTATGTGTTATAGACCTAGATCTCAACATCATTATGATTTTTATTTTATTTCATCTAATATTCAAGCTATTTATATCATCCATCACAACATCATGATAAAATAATTAAACATTAGCATTAAAACGGTTGTAATTGTCAGATACTCAGTTTTTAAATATCTAACTGTTGGGTACGTCTGGCCTTAGGTAAGATTTTGTGTTGTGAGAATATACCAACTTTCACCAAGTCACAGCTAATACTAAATATGCTATGGATTTTTTCCTGAATCTTTACAAGAAATGAAATAAAAAATATACTAAGTGCATTGGCTAAAAATGCCTTATATTATCAAAGAAAAATAATGCAAAGTGCTTACATTTAGGTGGCAGGGTTACGTAAACGTTTGTGGTTGCTGCTCCAGTTTACCAATCTACACATAGAAATTCAAGTTACGTTACAAAGACATACCGGTTTTGCATGTTGCAGTGGGGTAAACAGTCAGCTCTCCACATACGTGTGAGACATGTGGTCTTTGTTTTCTGAACCCATATGTATTTGTTTAACACCCAGTGGTATTTAGATTTATGAATGTTGTATATATTTTTTGATGTGAGAATATTGCAGCCTTTTATGAAAATGTATGTATTTAGCCTGGGCTGAAATCTGAAACATTGAACTTTGCTCGGCATTCAAGTGTACAATTTATTACCCACTTGATTTTACATATACTTGTTTGTGCTGAATTTAAATCGATCGGAGAACGTTCTACATTTAGTGCCCCAAAAATAACCACCAAACCACATCTCTTCTACTTTTGTCTTACAAATAAATGAACAATTTCTGATTTATGTATGATTTGGAGTTTATTTGGAGTTTTTATTGATGTCTCATGTTTTTCGCTCAAACTGACTCACCTTTGACCATCAAATTCATTATGGTTACCAACAGCGTTTTGTATGCATCTAAACTATAATATAATAAAAAACACTTTTTAAAGGGAATCTAAAAAGTAGACCAGGTAATACGATTAGCTTACAATGCTTTTGAAACTTGGTTTAATTACGTTATATTTTAACATGTTCTTAGTATTTAGAATGACGTCATGGTTTTAATGGTAAATAAAAATAATAACGGACATCTTGGATTTTATGATACAATAATAAATATTAGAAATGAGTTTTTCGGTCCCCAAATAATACAAAAATCATAAAATTGAGCATTGCCGTGCGACAAACCAAACGAAAAGGGGTTGTCATTTACACATAGATAGTCATTTTGTTTTTCGTTCATCTGAGGGTGAAGGTCATTATTTTTTTTTAAATTTACTCGTCAGTAATGATAAAATTCTTGGTCAACTAAGTCAAGACAAATAAGTCATTTCGTTGCCTCGGAGCTAATGGGTCCTATCTGCCACTCTGACGAGTGTCAGATAGGATCCTTTAGCTCCGAGGCGACGATTTATCGTCAGCATGTTTAGCGGTATAATTATAGTAGCAGTAAATATAAAAACGGTGGACGTATTGAATTTGAAGTTGGTCATGCAGTTCTTCCCAGAAACGGTTTACTAACGTTATAACGGTGTACTAGCTCGTTATAGCGGTCTACTATTTCGTTATAATGGTCTACTAGTCCGTTATAATGGTTTACTGTTTTGTTATAGCGGTCTACTAATCCGTTATAGCGGTCTACCATCAGACTACTGATTCGTACTGTCGGTTTAATTTATTATAACGATCTAGTATTTCTAAATATACACCGTAATGAAATAGTAGACTGTAATAACGGAATAGTAGACCGTTATAACGGACTAATATACCGATATAACGAAATAGTAGACCGTAATAACGAAATACTATATCACTTAACGGATTAGTATACCAGTAACACAACTACTAGACCGTTATGACGAAATAGTAGACCGTTATAACGGATTAGTAGATCGTTATAACGAGAAACTAGACTGTTATAACAAAATACTAGAAGCGCTATAGCGAAATACTAGACCGCTATAGCGAAATACCAAACCGTTATAACGGAATAGTAAACCGTTAAAACGGATAAGTTAACCGTTATAACGAAATAGTAGACCGTTATAGCGGAATGCTAGACCGCTATAACGAAATAGTAGACCCTTATAACGAAATTGTAGACCGGTATAGCGAAATACCAAGCCATGATAACTAGACCGTTATAGTGGAACATTAAACCGTTTTAAAGGATTAGTAGACCGTTATAACGAAATTATAGCCCGCTATACCGAAATACTAGACCACTACAACGGATTAGTACATGTAGACCGTTAACGTGAAATAGTAGACCACTATAGCGGATTAGTAGACTGTTATAACGGATTAGTAGACCGTTATAACGGATTAGAAAATAATCTTCATGTCCTAAATGCACATGTCGGTTGGTTAAATATAACAGCAATGACAGACGTGTACGTAATCCTAATAACATCTCATTCCAGGCAGGTTTGGGGGTACCCCATAAAAGCGATCAAAATAAAAAAACTGATACTACCATTTCATTGTACACACTACCTGGAGCTGCTCCTGCATATCTATTCTATCATTCTATCAAGATAGATCTTAGATATTGTGCCGATGTAACACAACATTTTTGGGGGGTCTCTGCTCCTAGACTACAAGTGAGCCGCCTGGGTATTGTTTTTATTTGTAAATCTATGTATAACCATCACATCAATTGAATACATACACGTATCCATACATACACGTAATATGATATCCCTCATTGCTTGCCTTAATAGTTATTCCATGTTTAGTTGTACCTTTAACTATATATATGCACTATACCTACATGTATATCAATTCATTCTCATTCATCAGATCCACTATCCTTCCACTAGCGTCAGCTAGTGCAACTAGCTGTGCTAGTCTGGCCCTGAGAAGGAGGCTGCTATTAATTAAACATTATACACAAACCTATCTCAGAGAGGAGGTCTGGAAGCCAAATATCCTATTTCGTTTGGTTAAAAAACCCCACCCCTCTCCTTTTTAAATGACTTCGTCTGGTGTCAAAACCCAGATTGTGTCAGCTATCAAAACAATGGACAAAGTCAGCAGGAAATCTTTCTAGTATTCTAGTCCTATAAAAATAACAAAAAAAATTGCGGATAATGATTACGTAATCACGTCATGAGACACTGCGCTATAATACTGTTAATTGGTCCGGCGTGGACTACTATATCGAGAATGAAAAATTATGCTGGATAATTATTGTGTTTAGTCAGTAAATTTGACATCTTGCATCACAAAAGGAGATTTATTATTTATTACAACTAATAAATAGTCCAGCTGCGCTCTATAAGATGCGTAAATTAGGCATCTTTATTTAAAAAAATGCAATGCTGAATTATTTTGGGAGTACAGTTACGATCATATTGTTTGAATTTACGCACACACGTTTATTTTGTTGTGTAAAGTTGCATGCCGTGTTTGTGCTAATGATGTTACTTGTCCTGCATGCTTGTGTCATGTTATGCCTTTTTTATCTGATACAATGTAGTTCTGGCCTGATTTCACTGAGCTCGTATGCTCCTCACATAAAATCCTCCAAATATTTATATTTCTAATAATCATACTTGTTCTAGATGAGAAGTTAATTGCTTTTGTTGACAGTTCACCCTTTCAACACATATTAATATTTTGAATAGTAAAAGATTCTAAGATATCCTAGTGTACTCGAAATATAGTAGGTTTATACATCGTTTCCAAAATGAAAGTTGAATATTCAATGAGACCCAAAGGTTGTCTGTAGCACTGAGTCTATATAGGTAAATGCGACCGGATTGCGAGAATATTGTTTTCTGAAGAATATACGCCCCGAGACTTGTATTATCAGAATCCTTGACCATGAAAACATACTATTAGACATATTAGTCAATACGATGCGACCATTTTTAAGAAAGATATTAAATAAAGTCTGTTTTCCAATAATTGCGGCATTTTTGTACGTCACAGAAAATGCGTCATAATGTGACGCTGCTGGCCAGCGTTATCAATTATGACGTTGTAAATTTGTCGATGTTATATATATTTGATAATTTATGCATTTTCGGTGTGTTTGTTATCAGAAAGAACTAAAAAATGATGTTCTTATAATTAATAATATATATGTGGAATAAATACCACCTATGAAACTATAAAGGTCATAATAACGTATTTGTTTCTATGGTAACAGAAGAAAAACGATGTTATTATACTTTTGCTGACTACAACTAAGCTAATTTATGTATAATGGATGGCGTTTACAAAAATTATGGCTTTATTATTTTAATTACACATCAACTAAAAGTATACCTGCCTCCAGTAGACGACATTTTTGGTGTTTTGTGAATTTGCTACCATGGCAACAATGACGTCTTATTTAAAAAACATCCTAGGTACGACATGTAAGACGTTGATTTTCGAATTTAGCGCAAAATTTCCAGTTAGCTACAACCTTCAAACCTTTTGGCTCCGTTCGGGACATTTTTGACCCATGAGCTCCAGGACTATCATGTATTATATGCCTATATAATCGTCACCTCGGTATTAAAGTGTCGTATCTGCCACTTTTCAAAGTGGCAGATACCCTTTAATGCCGGGGTGACGATATTGATATTACGATCCTTACACTCCTTGTAAAGCAACCTGTGAGTATCGTCTGTCATTATTGATATATTCCTCTGCCTTCTACATGTTCTATCACAACCCACACTCGTTATCCCTCCTCGTTATCCCAATGAATTAAGCGTTCGATTTTGAATACAATGCATAGTATATCGGTGTCAACTGATACTAATTTACGGGTACTGCTGTTTCCTGCCACAGTGTTTCAAATTCTTGATGATGTTATGTTCGATGTTAAGAAAATATTTGTTATAATATGAATGAGCCATACTTTTTTGCTTTTCATTTCGAGGATATAATGCGAGAGATATATTTCCGATATATCGTATTTTATGCTCAGAATAGCTTCGTAAATGTTAAATATGCGCAATAATTCAGATTCTGTATTGCTGTTGCGTCGAGCAACATTTCTAAAATAAAACGTGTAAACACAACGATCAACACGTAACAACACAATCTTAAATTAACCTGTTAGTCCCCAGCACAACACACGTAGAGAACGAGGTTGTATTAATACAAACGGTACTCATTTATTTGACTTTTCCACTATTTTTAGCATAACAACATGTTTATCATTAAAGAAAAACATGTTGTTTTACTATCGCTACGGTTTTAGAAGTTTACTGAAGTACGTATGGATAGAATAAGCATAATCAATTAAAGCATAAATACCACTAAAATACTTCGCAACTGAAGCTTGCTATTCCACCAGAGAATGGCTGTGGGACTGAAAGTGTTATATTCACGGGTGGATGGTCTCTTCGGGATCGATGTATTTGTCAGTGGCCATGACGACAGGTAAGTGGCCGTCTGTTACGGCCCGGGATCGATGCCACCTACACGTGTGGATGCAAAGTCAAAAGGCAGTAACTGCTTACTTTACAAGTAAGCAGTTACTGCCTTTTGGCTTTGCGCGGTATTATACGTTGATGTAAAATCAAAAAGCAGTATCTTCTCACATGAAATGCAAGCAGTTACAGCCTTTTGGCTTTGCACGGCGGTATACACGTGGCCGCAGGTGAACAAGTTAATCCCGATTCCACCCAGAAGATAACAGCTGTTATGTGAAGACGAAAGGCGGTAACTGCTTACTTTACAAGCAAGTAGTTACTGCCTTACGACTTTACAGAACAGAATAGGTGTCATGGCCTTTTGGTGAGAATGAATTATTGGGGATTCAGGCCACTTTTGTGTACGTGGAGGCTAATTTGGTCAAGCGAACCTCCCGAGGAGGGTGAGATGAATAAGATGACACCTAGAGGGAATAGAAGAGGACAACGGAAGTCTTAATTATTAAAAATATACATTACAGTAGTTGTATAAGATTATCATGATTATAATCACAATGCACATAATAGCCAGATACTACTACATATTTAAAAACAACCTTACATGTGTAGAGATGTATATAACAAACCTGAAATTTCACTCCGCTACGGTAATGGACGCAAATAAAGTATGGTGCAATTTCGCTCGTAATTATTGCAGGGTATTTAAGACTAAATTTAGTAACGGCTCTTTATATTGACTCAAAACTGGCAGTTTTTATATCTGAAACTGTACTGGGAGCCCATACACCAGAACACTATTCTAAGCTACTCTGCACCAATGTAACGTACAGTGAGGTCGTAACATTAACAGGAACACTAAACCTACTGCTCGGCTGATCATTCCAATCGTTCTATTACATTTATTAATCAATCCCCTAGCATGCCGACCCCATCCAAAATGCCGCATGTGCTGCCCTGGGTTTGCCTGAAATCCTATTTAAAAAAATAAATGGCAGTTTTTTCTGGTGATGGATTATGCAAATGTTGCATTGATCGATATTAAAATCCACTCCTAAATAGAACTCTATCTGGCATAGCATTGATATATAATAAAAATAAAAGTGGGCCTAAAATTGAGCCCTGTTGTACTCCTGATGCCACCGACAACTGGCTAGATTTAGCACCCTCAATAACTATACTTGTTTTTTTCTCCCTGTTAAATATGATCTTAACCAATTTAGCAAGGCAGCATTAAATCAAATTGATTGCAATTTTCAGTAATGAATGTGGCACACTGTCAAGAGCCTTACTAAAATCTAAGTACATTACATCAGTTTGGTACGCTTCATGCAGCTGGGTATTACACAACCTACCTGCTGTTGTATGCATGAATAATTGGTGATACATGCACACTTCCACACATTTTGAAACTAGAGAGAACCTCATGCTGAAATAAATGTTATCCTTGAGTCATAGATACAACGATTTAGGTAACAGTAATCTATCTCAAACTAGAACCAAGGATTATAGAAGGACTTTCTATACTCTTTGTTAACACAGAGTTACGTAATTTAAATTTTTGTCCACTTGAAGTTGTATCTCGCTGACGCTGACTTTCATAGTCGTTATTTGGCGCTCAAAGAGTAAAGACAATACTGACAATAATGCATATTGAAAATCATCAATAACTACATGTATGCATACACAAAATGACGACTTTTGTTACAATCAATGTACATTATTTACATGCGTCGATTGTTATTTGTTATTATTAGGGCGGGGGCCCTGGTGAAGTGGTTAAAGCTGCCTCGATTGGAAATTCGGTGATCGGGGGTTCGAACCCCGCTCCGGCCTTTAGATTTCAAAGAAACAAATGTTTCTTCCCCCACTCACTCGTAAATATTGAATATTGTGGGGAGCGTTACCGAGAGGTAGCGTGCTCCGCCTCAGACCAACAGGGCTCGAATTTAATTATATCAAGCAAAATTTCAGGTAATTTAGTTTTCCAATTTTTTCATATTATGATTTCATATTATTATTTTGAATCGTCTCACTTAGATCTAATTGTTGTATGAAGCTAACTGCATGCGCAATATACAGAGACTTGGCAAGATAGCCACAGACTAATCCAAGATTATTAAGTTATATAATTTTTACCCACTTGAAGTTGTGACCCGCTATTGCGACCCACAACTTAAACTGGGGAATTGGAGTAAGAACAAGTCCAACGAGCAAATTCATTATTGACACCTTTTTTCCATCAAATTTTCTTCTTGAAATACAAACATAGAGGCTGTAGACGTGATTAACACTTTGAGAGTTAATTGTATAAAAGAATGAAATTTATAGTTTTGTTTTTCTCCACTGTCAGCCTCTCCAGAACAAGGTCATAGTTACAGATGCAAACAAGTAGGTACTGCCCAGTGTCACCAAGTCCAGAATACTAACCACAGAAGCCGGGGCTGCAGCGCTCTGCAAAGCCGAAAAGCTGGAACTGCTTACTCGCAAAGTAACCAGTTACTGCCATTAGCTTCGAAGGGCTGTGTTGACAATCGACTTTAGACGTTAGACGTATTGTTAAAACGCTTTCATGGAAGTTATCGTTGTGTGTATAGGGATTTAAGTCAGATTCGAGATGCAGAATGACCAGAGCTTAAAGGGTTGATAAATATTCATTTTTGTATCAGCGTGATTGCAAAGGGAGGAAATGGTGAGTTGAAGATTTTTGACTTGTTCATTTTACAACAAAATAAACAAAATAATAAACCCTTTAAAATTATGTGAAGCTAAATTATCTGCTTTTAACCCTTTCAGCGCGGGAACCGTCTTTAGATGTCGGCTTCAAGTGATCAACAATTTGTTATCATTGTTTTTTTTTAGTTTTAACCGGTGTCCATATGCCAATGCTAATACTTTCCTACCCTTAAAATGCTCATCACGCCTATTGCCGTTTTTAACGTTTTTATCTGTCTTTCAAACGAGCACATTCATAAGTAAAATCAACACTACATAATCTGATAGATTTGCGCATGGTATGATTCAAATTTATATAAGTATTAATTAACCATTAATTTTCCAACAACCAAGGGTTTTAGAATGAAAATTTCCATGAAACTGGTTTACCAATACATGACAATTTTCTTTACTTTTTCACCCACATCAAATCATCTTCATTCACTAGAATGTAAAGTCAGGATTGAAAGGGTTAATTGAAGTTGTGGGTCGCGGTGGATGATGATTTGAAATTTAAAAAAAACGTTGATCTCCATGGTTTGTACAAGAACAATCAAGCGTTGTGTCTGGAGTGCAGTGTCATCTCATTCATCTCATTCAGGAGGTTTTCCTGGCCCAGTTTAGCCTTTATGTGCACAAAGATGGCATAAAACCCCATTCATTTTAGTTCATTTTCCAGCGTTCTTATGGAAATATTTACATTTTTTCAAATATAATCTTGATACGTTTTACAAAAACTAAACATTACAATTTCTCACATTTTATTCTTATCAGACCGGTGAATAAAAAAAAAATACCACAACATGGTTTTAAACAATATGGGCAATTTGGCTAATAATCTGTCAAATGTGAAGTTGATGAGTTACTTGCCTGTTCTAGTCCAAATTAGCCGTTCGTGATTATATTTTCAGTAATGGAGATATCTCATGCAGATCCATTACCTTGTTGTTTTTATTTGTTTCTTGAATTAATCAATCTCGCGGCTTTAAAAACATCCTGTCTGGCAAAAAATACCCTAATGAGAATTTAGCATGTAGAGATAGTATAGCTGCATGTAACTGTAATTTTAATTGTTTGTAATCATATATTTTGTATCTACATTTACAAACTAACCTAAATAAGTATCACGTGCGTGAGATTGATTTTTCTTCAAAATGTCTCATGGCTTGTTATGTAAAGTGGATGTTGGCACAAAGCGGCTACTATGCCCATATATCACACCCCGGTGAACAGCACAAGAAACACTGTCAATACCGCCTTGGAAAGTCAAAATACAGTAACCACACACTTGAAAAGTGAGCAGTTATTGCCTTTTTGCTTTGCAAGCCAGATCACAATAGCATTATCGACAAAGTGTTGTGTGGTTACACTAAACAATACAAGACAGATATATTATGATATTATTATCGTGGACTTCAATTCGTTCTGTTCATCTTGCTAATAACATCAATGAGTCGTGTCTGTTTTAAAATCATAATATGTAGGTCAAGGAGATTTGTTCGCCTTCCTCTGAAACGTAACGGTTAATTGAAACGATCTCGATCGTGATGACCAATCAACATGGCCTATTGTCTGTTCCCGTGACATGCGCACTCGCGTCTGGCCAGAATCTATCCGGCGCGGTCCGGATGGAGACGAAAATCGAACGCGCCCGCCAACCCCCCTCGTCCGACATGAATAGTTAAAGCCGAATACGGCGGCTCGGCGGCGGCCCGGCGACGGGCCGCCGCCGAGCCGCCGTATTCGCGCCGGCCGAGCGTGACTCGTCTTGGCAACCGGGAGCCGAGGCGTGTGTTGCACAACAGACTCCGGGGCTCCGTGGGAAAGCCAATCGGACCCGCTCCCGGAACTTAGTCCCGATCCTCCTTTCTCTCGCACCACTTAACCCGCGTTGAATGCCTCACCCGGCGCCCGCTTTCACCTGCAGGTTACCAGAAGTGACTCGGACTTAACAGAGATTAGTGACCACTGGCCGGCCGCGGATTTACGACCATTTGCATCTGCTGGATTGAAGGTGAGGCGCTCTGGTTTTCTATTGTTGATTATCAGCTTTATGGTCGATGTCTCTGTGACTAAACAGGTGCGATACACCATGCAGTCTATAGAGGTCAAAACAGCTACTTGAAGACAGTATCAGTTCGTCATTTTCAGTTTATTTATAAACTTTTAACCTGAAACAATTTGAACTTAGGATTCACAGCCGGAAACAAACGCGCAGAAGAAGATTTCTTATCCACGAGTCTATAAAGGTTAAGGTTTTCACTACCCCAGTCACACGAGCAGTTTAACGCGGATTGAATCCGAGACAAATATTATATCATGGGTTTACCACGGTATCGTTCACATGGTAAGCGGGGCAGATTCGGGTTAAATGAAATAACACGGGATATTTTCGAAAATTCTCGCCCCTACTCAGGAGGTGGGGCAAATGTTTTATCCCGGGATAAAGCGTGTAACTGATACTTTATCCCGAGATATATTGTACGTCTGACCGCAAGATGAGTCAGACACGGGTTTAAACTGGTAATAGCGCTCCAGGAAGGTGAAGTAGGCCCTAGAAATATATTTTGAAGATTACAGTATTAAATAACCGAAAGCAACACAATGTATGTTTGTTGTTATAAAGTGTTATGTCTTACATTAAGTTCACCTCGCCGAAACGGCTGCAGGACTGTATGCTCTCCGTGGAGTTGAAATGGCACACGAATGAACAGGTCTAGTGACCAGGGGGTAAAATGTAAAGTCGGATGATAGGTCTTCAGATTTGATATCAGACTATAAACCTGTACCTTTACCTTTTATTATTATGTCATATATTACTTCGAATCCGGGCCACTGAGTTTAGCACATTTTATTAGAAAAGATAGGTTACCAAATGTATACATGTATGCATCTGAAACCGTTCTATATAAATTTGACATAAGCCAAAGAACCTGCAAGAACCTTTTTTATTGTAAATAAAGGGCAGTGGTAGAGTAGGCGGATGAAGCTATTAGCAGATTGGTGAGGACTTAAATCATGCTAATGTGAATATCTGTGCGTTTGTCTTCCAGGACAATTTACTACATCCAGTGTACCTCAATCTGTATGCTCGAATGAAACATACGTTTCATCCTCGCTCAGTCGTAAAGATTCAATATTGTGGGGAGCCTCCGTGGCCGAGAAACAGCGTGTTCGGTCTCAGACCACCGGGGATCGAACTTCGAATCATGTGTCTGAAGGGCAGTGTCATCTCATTCATCTTACCATCCTCAGGAGGTTCTCCTGACCAAGTTTAGCCTATATGTGTACAAAGGTGGCCTAAAACCCCATTCATTCATTCATTCGTGTCCACATTGGCCGCTTGAGGGATGTAATTTCGCAAACCAGGAATTTAATTTCACAAATCACAATGGTCACATGAAAGGTGTGGATTTGATGTTGCTTTACAGGCATCATTTTGTCGCTGGGGGGTCTGTAGACGTAAAAATCTGACGTCTGTAAACGTCAGATTCTGACGTATAAAGTCGATCTCGGCACTGTAAGTGTAAAAATATTTATGATGGCCGTAGACCCGTAACATAGGTATTCATATGAATGAGAAAGATCTAATTAACTAAACCATTTATGCTGATTTCAAATAGAAAACCCCCCTTTGTTCCCCATGATTTGTAATTTTTTTAGCGCTTTAAGTGTTAAGAGCACAAGCTCACCACCTCATTTTAGTATTGACCAGCCTGCTATGGTCTATGTTGGTATTTTATTAGCAGGTTAGATCACTGGCATTGGAAAGGAAATGAGTGTTTAAACATCGCGATTTCCGAATGTTTGGTCTCAAATTAAACAAATATCCGTAATTTTGACCCATGTACTTGAAGTTGTGGGCCGCGATAGCGAGACAAAACTTTTGTGTTAACCCTTTCAATCCTGAATTCACCACTGATACAGTCTGGAACAAAAAAATATTTGCTCAACGGTAAAATTAGAATGAGTTTTTATGCCATGTCTGATATAACGTATACGTATATAAAAGAGTGTATAAGGGGAAAGTGTATTCTGCTTTTATCGGAGTGATTGTAGATGCAGATTTCCGTCTTCAGTATGGACTATAATATAACAAAACTGAAACGTGAATGAGTAAAATTCAGACTAGCGTCATCAGGTATTATAAATGAGCGCCTGAATCGTTGTCTGATGATATTTAAGGATAAAATAACGTAACGTTGAAGTAACGTTGTTGTACTCTTGCTATGCTTAAATAATACAATTTTACATTAATTTTAAAAACTTTGTTCATATTTTTTTAATTCTTTCCATTTTTAATTTATTCTGTTTATATATCTTAGCTTTGAAAATCAGTTAGTCGTGACTCAGGTGAACTTAAGATTTGTTGACATTGCTGTATATCACATAATGTTTTGCAATAATTTATTTTTGCAGGATGTGAAATAAAATTCACCATGATGATCCAAGTCGACCACTAAGGTAGTGTGTCCATGAAAGCCACACCATAGAAAACTAATTGACTAATTTGGATGCTAATAGATCAGCCACAACATGGGTGCGTGTGGTTCACAACATGACAACCCCAAGAACAAATCCTACCTTATGCAGACAATGGAGGACCACGAGGGGGGTATTAACTGTATGGCCCTCAGTGAAGACGGGTCCGTGCTGGCCACAGGCAGCGAGGATCGAACCGCCAGACTGTGGACCACCAAGACCCAGCGCTGTGAGAACATAGGGATCCTGAAGGGCCACGAGGAGTACGTCAACTGTATCTGTATAGAGGATAACTACGTGATCACTGGCAGCGCCGACAAGACCATCAGGAAGTGGGACATGAGCACGTGCGACTGCGTGCACATCTTCAAAGGTCACAACTCCGTGGTCAACAGGATCATTTGCACCGGGGACTTCATCTTCAGCTCCTCCTACGACCGTACGTCCCGATGCTGGGACTTTGACACGGGGGAGTGCATCCGAGTGTTCAGCGGCCACAAGCGGGGCGTATACCCGCTGATATTCATCCCCGCCGAGGAGGCGAACGTGACGCCCGAGAACTTCGACTGGGACGGTAACAAGGACATCCTGGTGACGGGATCCGCGGATTTCACGGCGCGCACCTGGTCGTTCGAGACCGGCAAGTGTCTTAACGTGCTGAAGGAGCACACAGGAGCAATCACGTGCATGTCCACAGACCCCAACGGCAAGATGCTGTACACAGGATCTACGGACCAGACCATCAGAAGCTGGAATCTGCTCAAAGGAGAACGCGTCAAAGTGTTTGAGGGCCATCAGGGATCCATCATCTGTATGACGGTGAGTATACCGGGTAGTGTGGTACGATTGTGTACATTGCCACATCATGTATTTACCCAGGGTTATTTATTGTTCGTTTTGATTGTATACAATTGCTCTTATATTCGTTTTGATTGTACACAGTTGCTTTTATATTCGTTTCGATTGTGTGCTTAAATATTCGTTTTGATTGTACACAGTTGTTTTAATATTCGTTTCGATTGTACACAATTGCTTTAATAGTCGTTTTGATTGTACATAATTGCTTTAATATTCGTTTCAATTGTACACAATTGCTTTACTATTTGTTTTGATTGTACACAATTGCTTTAATATTCGTTTCTATTGTACATAATTGGTTTAATATTCGTTTTGATTGTATACAATTACATTAATATTCGTTTTGATTGTATACAATTGCATTAATATTCGTTTTGATTGTATACAATTGCTTTAATATTCGTTTTGATTGTACATAATTGCTTTAATATTCGCTTTGATTGTATACAATTACATTAATATCCGTTTTAATTGTATACAATTGCTTTAATATTCGTTTTGATTGTATACAATTTCTTTGATATTCGTTTTGACTGTATACACCAGGGGCCGCATCAAAGGTATCACACTTCAAAAAAAACTCTACAACATTTGGTATTGATTCAGACCACCCACCTAGACTCCTTTAAAACGTAGCATGGGATATGAGAAATATGAGTTTCTTAAAGATACAAATCGTTTTCTCTTAGCTCATTAAACAATGGACATATTAAAAGAAAGTGAAGTTTCGGCCCACGTCTCGTATTCTACACCCCTAATTTAAATAACAACTGAATGACGGCAGTGATTGGCCAATCTCGTCATGTGACAGGCTGAACCACTCTTCGATAGGTCGGGGTTAGTTTTGAAACCTGTGTTTGGAGGGCATGCAGTGTCATCAGATTCATATGACCACCCTCAGGAGGTTATCTTGGCCCAGTATAACCTGTATGTGCACAAAGGTGGAATAAAACCACATTCTTTGCTTTTAGATATGTACTGTCAAACAGTCATCTGGTTGAAAAAAACATTTCTTAAACCAATGAATGCCGCTTTTTTTTAGGTATTATTGATTGTCTTCAGAAAAATATTGATGACATTCTAAATTAGTACTGAATACTAACGGCATTCTATGGAAGAGGAAAGAGAAAAAAGTATTACAAGATATCAATAAGTACTAATGTAAACACAAATTACATTATCATGCAGTTATATCGTTACAAAGAAACAATTTTCAAAATGTGCAGCTGAATTTTAAGACAGCTAAATTTTAATGTTTTCACCAGCGTCAGAATGCATATATTTAATTTCAACCTGACTCCAGCTATAATACATCGGTATATTTGTGGTGCCTGTATTGCTATACTTTGAGAGACTATGGATCGATAATTAAATTAATCCAACCGAAAGCTGAAATGACGTGTCTGTTTGTTATACTACGACACGAATACCATGAATACTAAATGAGCCGAAATCCAATGGGAGGGGGGGGGGGCGAGTGCGTACACAAATTACTGCTTTGTATGGTTGCTTCTGCTTCTGGCGTATTAAAAAAATACAGGAATGTTGTAATTTTGTGGATAATTTGCAAGCACACATTGTTTTCCTCATGCGTGACATGAGGTATAACACTTACTGTTTTGTGAGATTTTCGGATTGATACAAGGGGTGAGAAGGATGCGTGTCTTTTCTGTGAATGGGCGTAAGAATATTTAGGGAGATCTGGGCACGCTTGACATTTTTACCCACCAGGAAGCGTAGCACAAAACGGTACAAGTTAGCATAATATTTTAAGACCTAATGTTGAAAAAAAACCCAGCTCAGGCTTTGTTATGGTGTATCACATAGGGACGTAATTATGGACGAAAATGATTAATTTGGCCATTAGAATGTTGGCAATATACATTGTGTTTCAATGGGACTGGCACTTAGGGTGGTAAAACCATAGTGGCAACTGGGGTACAACTGAAGCTAGAAACATAAATAGAGTGGTCTATAGCTTTGACGTTACAATTCTACAGATAGAGGTACTTGAAGGGTTACATGCCATGCATAAACATATGCTGGCTCTGATCTTCCCATTTCGATAAAAATCCGATTTTATGTTGTTAGCACGTAATATATGTATAACTTTCTTACTTTACATCGTACAATATCCATATTTGTTTCATTTCATTTTTTAAATTACTTTCTGATTAAGTTATATAATGAAAGCTTTTGAAAGAAAAGCCAATAAAGGGATTGATAGATGAGTGCACTGACAGTGTTATCGCTTCATGCAAAAGGATGCTAAATCCAGTTAGCCATTTCAAAATCAAAGAAATTATCTTCTTTGAAATTAGATGTGAAAATATATTTAAATGAACAGAAATATGATAAGTTTAATTTGGGCTGAAAATGACTTTTCACAAAAAATACCACGGAATGTAAATGTTAAGGCTGTATCCTACAATGTAGTTTATATGCTTCAAATTCCTCAGCGCTTAAACGAAAAGACTGCTCCATGAAAAAAAAGTTCAAGCTGTTTTTAACACCGTCGATTATTTTAAAATTGTGCATGGAATTGTTTCAAAATGAAAAATGAAAATTGCAATCATAGGAAATGACAACTGATTGGACGCTTGGGAGGGTGGGGCTGACGATTTTCTGAATAACTGATCTGTCAGCCTGTCATATTATTTATATTAACCGTAAATAGCCAAGCAAAATGATAATACTGAGTCTTTTTTCACATTACTGCATGAATAAATATCACATTTGTCCCTGTCAAGTCTATTTGACATGCTTTTGCATGACATGTTTTCTCCCGATGGAAAACATCATTACATAGCATCGACAATTTATTGAGAAACATAAATTTAAAGCACTAAGCCACAACCGCGACCCACAACTTCAGGTGGATGGAAATTACTAATATTTGTACAATTTGAATTAAAACATTTATAAATCTAATACTTTTAATCCTTTAGCCGCCAAATTATTCAATTTGAATTTTTACCCACTTGCAGTTATGTCTCGCTGACGCGATCCACAACTTCAAGTGAGTGAAAATTATTCAAGTTTGACAAAATGGAGGTCAACTCTTTTCAAATCTTGCTGGTTGATGTCACATTTTATCTTTAACACATTTAAAATCTGATACTTAATGAGCTAATAAAAAAATTGAAAACCCGAATATATGCGGCACCGGCGGTTAAAGGGGTAATGCTCATTTCTCAATCATTTGTTTTGTTTGGAGGTAAATAAAAAGGTTAAAAACGGCTATAGATGTGCAAGGGTTAAACAAAAATCATATCGACTGCATTGGTACGTGAAGGGTTAATTCCATGTTGTCAATTATTCTCAGAATAATCCCAAGTTGGAAGCTGAATGTTCCCCTATCCGAGAAGTTTGTTTCAAGATGTTGTCTAAAATGTTTCAACCAAACAGTATGGTATTTTACCCTAATTTAAATTACACCTGAATGACGGTGATAATCATGATAATGGGCCAATCTCGTCAATTTGTGACAGCTTGAGTCACCAGTAGAATAATAGATTTGGTTCAAAGTTTTTCACAAGGTTCGCACTATCATATGTGTTTTGAATTCAGCATTGTGGTTTCAATGACAAGAAAAAGTTTTTGATTTGCAGTTTTAAAACTGTGTTACATAATTATGAGCATGCATACATGCACATAATCATGATAAATACGATTGCTTTTCAGTTTTAATTTGGATATTTAAAAAAGTATTGATTGTGTAGCTTAACACTTCATGTAAGTGTGTTGTCTTCTATTTGCGCTGGTTTGACACGCGAATTCATATATAATTCATTACTTTATTGAATAAGTTGCAGCTGTCGATGGAGGTTTTTGCTACAATATAGCTTTGTATTTCATGATCGATTTGTTATAACGATCCTGTCTTGTTTTATTTTATATTCTGTTACATTACATGCCAACTAAATACATTGTTATCCATCAATTCAATACATAATAAGGTCAGGCGTCTGAAAAGATTTTTTTGAAAAAGTTAAATGGTTGTCACGTAGACAAATACAACAATGTAATGACAACCTTCTGGTTGAGAGAGAATGACGTGGAGCCGAGCTGACATGAAATATCGATCCAATGTTTGTTGAATGCCGGGCCGACGTCGAAGACGGCGGCCCGACAATCAACAAACATTGGATCAACGTTATCTGGGAGAGTACTAAACATTTGATGATGTATTGTTAACCAAACGACACCTGTGGGAGCTGTGACACTTGAGCGGGTCCCTGTTGTGATCCATGTGATCCGTGCGTCCTGGCAACTGGGCGCTCCGTGCGCCATCCAAGATGATCAGCCTGCGCAGGTAACACGAGACGTTGACCCTGCATTGGTTCAATGTTGGGCCAGAGAAGACGGTCAGTGTCAGCATTGCAGAGTAGTTGGTCTGTCTATGAATTAGCAATCTGATACAAAAATTCTATAAAATATGTGACCTATACAACATATCAGGATGACACCATCCGTTCAAAATCGTAAGCGTTTTCTTAATCGAGCTTAGATTGTTTATAATGTGCGTGAGATGTACCCTAACTATTTTTCTGTAACACTACCCCAATATGTGTTTTACCAACATCGCATGGTCTGACGAAATAATTGTAAAATGTATAGGACTGCTTATTTATTAGATAAATAACTCTTTAACGTTTTTCAAAAGGTCAAATTCCACGTGAACTCACTATCATTGTAAACGGTTCACCTCATTCAGGTTGATACTAGTATACAGTCATATAGGCCATTTTATAAATATCGCGACATTAAAAGTGATATTTATCAAGCGATTTATGCTTGTTGGGTGTGTCTTGCAGGACAATGATCATGTCACATTGCTGCATACGAACATCCCGGCAAACACGATACGTTGAAACAATGCTGGTTTATTGTTGGCCAACCGTCTGCGACGCTGGCCCAACATTAAACCAGCATTGGTTCAACGCATCGTGTTTACTGGGATGTGGCCTACTCGTTACCAAGTATCGGAAGATTCTGCTTCGTGCTCATTCATAATTGACGCGACCATTGATGCGTGACCTCCTATAGCGAAAACGTTCTCCGATCGGACCGGGGTTGGCTTAATGCTGGGGTAACGTGGCCGATGTTGGCCCGGCGTCTGGTCGGTATTTACACAGATCCCGGCTTTTGTTGGCGCATCCATTCCGTCTTCATTTCAGTCCACTTGTTTGTTTGGTGTTGCCATCATGGCGGGGCCAGCACTTCCGCTATCAGCCTCCCGGGTGCAAGGCGGTCTGTACAGCGTAGGAATACAGTCCGGAAAACGCGGCACGTTGACCCGGTGTTGGATCAATGATGGCCCAACGTCTGCCACGCTGGTCCAGCACTAATCCAACCCCAGATCAACGCCCAATTCAGATTCAGCGAAAGTTCGATCGAATCATGATCGGGGTCACTGCAGCAATGCGAGAATGATGTCTCGTTGTCTTGCAGAACATTCTGGAAAACACGAGACGTATACCCAATGTTGGATAAATGCTGGCCCACCGTCGCAGTATACCAACATTAGGTATACTTATCGAATTTGCAACATGGCTGTGAAAGTTCGATCTAACCGGAATCGGAGCTGTAATGCGAGAACGCTTGTTCATTGTCTGACACGTTGGCTGAACATACATCAGGTTGGGTGGGCAGTCCTGCTCTACAAAGCCAAAAGGCCTTTTGGCTTTGCATGGCAGAACTGTCGACGCGGTCTGTTGGCCGATCCAATTTATAATGTATGTTCGCCAATGCCAACGGTGTAATTATGTTGTGTTTTGCTGAAGTCATTGACATTTGAACAGATATCTGTTGTGAAGTATTTAATATTTAGTGCATGTCTAGATGTACCGTGAATCCAACGTACAGGAGTTTCTTCTTTTATAATCTTCCATTCATATGACTACAACAAGAATGATCAATAATAGCTGTTGCTAGCAAAGTTAATTGCAAATGTCAACCCTTTAAGCGCTTTAACAGGTTATTGGGAGCAAAATGAATGTTGAAACATCGACATTTGCAAATTTTTGGTCTCAAATTAAACAAATATGAGAAATTTTCGCCCAAGGTTTATCTCAATTTGAAATCATAATAAATGTCTTAGTGAGCTAGTTATGGGTCTACGGTCATTATAAATATTCTTACTCTTTCAATGCAGGGATCGAATTGAGACGTCAGAATCTGAGGTCTACAGACGACAGATTCTGTATGTACACAACACGATTTCTGCCACGTAACTCATCCACGTAACTCATCCAAGGTCTGCCACGTGGATCTGAAATGCAGAATGGTCCGCTCTGCTAGGCCTACTATGTAAAATTATTGATTTTATTATAATTTCGTAATTGTGTTGTCTATTTTCCGTAGCGCACGAAGTTTTGTATTTTCTCACAGCACAGAGTGTGAGAGGGCAGTGTCTGCTTACTTTGCAGAGCAAAATCTATGTGAATATTCATACAGACCGACACTAAGATTTTTTTTTTACCTGTGCTGTTGTCAGGATAATTCAGACATACCGACACTAACATTTCAACTATTTATTTTGCCGCAGGTGGTGAATAAGATAATGTACAGCGGGAGCTCTGACCACACAGGCAGATCCTGGGTGACGGAGTTTGGGGACTGCACCAGGATCTTCAGGGGCCACAAGCACACGGTCAGCTGTATGAAGTATCACGACGGACTCCGTAAGTTGTTAAAGGGGTAGTCCACTGTGTACAACAGCGGCACACACCCATTCTAATCTCTATTCATTGAGACATTACTGGAGTAGTTCGCTGCTTACGAACAGCGGGACACATCTATACCCAGAAAACACCACGCTGATTACAGAGATAGAAGCAACTCGGGTACAACTAAAACCAGAACCTTACATAGACTGGTATATAGCTTCAAAATTAATTTCAGGCATTTTATAAACGTCTCATATTACACCGTCCTAATACTCCTCCCATAGGTTTATGTGCATTATGCTCCATAATTGCGGGGCACCAATTTAAACGTTTTTATAGTGGAAATATGCAATGATATACTTTTTTAATATTCAAAGGGTGTGTAAATGCTGGAATTTTTTTTCATATGTTTTAATTCAACTTCTACAATGGTAAGTGATTATTAGGCACTTGAAGTTGTGGGTCGCGGCAGCGGGGCACAACTTCAAGTGGGTGAAAATTTAAATTATATAACTTTAGGGCTTAATGCGTCTGTTGTGGCGAGTTATATGTACTAGCTCGCTTGAAAGAGGACTTTTACTGTTACCATCTGGGATAATATTTACGGTGATCCTAGTTGTAATTTCTAACAAAACTTACAATATTATTTACAGTAACAGGAACAACGATAATCAGATATTACTGTTGAGAGAAAAATATTTTGCACACAAAATAATCCACTTGAATTGTTGATAAGAAATGCAATACAGAGTCGGGATGGATTGCTTGACAATGAATTGAGAAGTTTTCATATTTAAATTTAAACTTGCCAAGTACTAAATCATTCACAAAATTGTATTTATATGTATGACCACAGGCACCTGAAATGGATAAGTGATGAATTTAATCTCACTCTAGGAATATATCTATTTTTAGAGTTAGATTAAATTTATTACTTATCCATTTCAGGTACCTGTATGTATGACGATCATTAAGTGTTGAATCTATTTCATTATAATTGCTCACTATTTGTGAAATGTATTTGTCTTAGATAATGTACTAGATATTGTTTTTTCTTTAATATTGAAATAATCAAATATAACATGAATGCAGAATACAACAAATCGTCGCCTCAGAGCTAAAAGGTCCCATCTGCAACTGATTACAGTGGCAGATGGGACGCTTTAGCTCCGAGATGGCAAGATATAATGCAGGTATGTGATGAATACCCTTAACTTTTCAGTTATTACTGGTTGTGGGGATGCGTTTGCCCGCGTCTATGATGCGAAATCAGGTTCTGAAAAGCGGAAGTTGAAAGGCCACAGTACCGCAGTGAATAGTTTGCAGGTCTCGTTGAGCTCTCCTTTCGTGATCACATGTTAAAGTTTTGTGTCACGTGACGTATTTCCAGTTGTATGCTTGTAGCCTGTGGTGACATTTCAAAAGAAAATATCTGCAATTCACTTTCAAATTAAGCTTTTGAATACAATATCGGCCCAAGTCTGGTATTCTATCCCTTAATTTACATAACAACTGTATGACAGCGCCGATCTCGTCATGTGACAGACTGAAGCACCCTTCGATTGGTCGGGGTTGGAATACTAGACTTGGTCCGATATGGCATTCCTCCCAAGTTTGTCCCAATACTGGTACAATTTGATAAAGAAATATTTAAACTCATAAGCATAAGCTTATTTTGACCATCACAGCTCGCCCGCAGATACAATCTTTTGCATTGACACAATTCCACAATAATTGATATGTTTGTATCACATGGATAGCATGGATAGTAGTAGAGTGACTAGTGCGGAATAGTTGTCTAGGCGAGCTCGGCTAATTCAACTTGTCGAGGCGTAGGGTCTATCACTCTATGTGTCACTCCACGAATGCGTAGGTTTTGTGAATTCTGTGTCAGCTCTGAGAATGACTTTTTGTGTTGTTTTTATGAATATTATTGACTCTTTTCACAATTTCACGAGTTCAAGGATGTGTGCATGCCACCGCATCTACAGTTTATTCTGACGTTCACAGCCAAAAGACAGTAACTGCTTACATTTCAACAAGCAGTCATTTTCTATCAAATTGCAGACTAGCATTATGCATATTATTACCAAGGAGGTTACATGTAACTTACATGATATAACTCATGACATTTGATCATAATTCGTATTAGCTCCAGGTATTCAATTGACATTCGCTTATTATAGTAATTAACATTAATAAAAATCAATCAATCCGACTTTATAGCGCTTAAATGCTCGGACGTCCGAGCTCAGAAGCAATATATGAAATCAAAATGACAAGAAGAATGGACTATAGCTTAGTTTATAATAGCTTTATTTGCTATGACGCAGCATAGGAAAGCAACGTACTTAGCTGTATCGATCTGTTACTTGGTCATTAATGGATTATTAAGGGCTGGGTCATAAGACAACAATGCCACTTTCCTGTCTACTTTCTCCGATCAATATAATATTCTGTTCATTCACGTCTACGTGTGAATAGATCACGGGGATTATGAGGTGCATGTCATGTTATAACTCTGCAATATAATGAGGATTATGAACAATGATTATATTACATTATAGTGGGATATCAACAATATATGTTTTCGTCATACAACCTTTGAAATATTTATTCTACTCATACGCTGAATTATATTACTATAAATCGAAATAACTACACATTCTTAATCATGATCATCAAATGAATAAAAATCACTTATTTTTTTTTTTAGCAGCAAACCACTTTAACCATTAGAATATATTTTTTTAACAACATAAGGAGAAGTGGGAACAAAATTGTTTTTAAAAATTCAAATAGAAGTGGACATAAAATTTTATGGGTCGGAATATGTTTAGATTCAGACATTTAAAGTTGTGGGTCGCGATGGTGATACAAATCTTCAAGTGGATAAAAAACTGAATTCTAAAATGAGACAGATTTGGTTAATTAGGTCATGTACATAGAGAGGAGCATGGGGCCAAGCACGTATTCTTGTATCACCCCACATTCCACAGAGTAATATGTTGTTGATGTACATCAAATGATGCATGTCTATATATATATATTTTGAATGACCTCATACCACTTTCTGCATGTGAATGCCACATATATATTATTGTTTTGCTCGTCTCTTCTAGTATTCAGTTCATCCGGGGATGGAACCGTCAGAAGTTTCGACCCCAAATCTGGTGTTCTGAAACGGCATTTCACTGGTCACCGATTTGCCGTTAACACCATTGAGGTAGCTTTTGTGATCTACAATGAGATCATCAACACATCTTGAAATTTGCACATCTTGGATGTTTATTTTCACCGCTTGAGATTCAGAATGCGGCTGATAATTGGTGTATTTTACATTGTTTACCAGTTTTAGTTCACCATCCTTAATTGTAAAGCTACATTACACGTGACATTATTGGGTATGTTCTGGAATTTAAGTGGTGAAAATAAGATTATGTTGCATGAATTGGATAAGGCCTCACAATTTTGCACACATGTGATAATATGGAAACACTAATTTTTGCACTGACATAAGCAGTGTACGCACAAGCATGTGGGTTTATGACACGGGGTGGCGACGTTCACACCACTGACCACTGCATGACACACCATGTTGTTTGCAAGATGGAACACATACACATTACACCCAGCAATAAGCATGCTAGCATGTTATCTTGGCACTCCCCTTCTATACGTTGACAAATTAGCATGATTGCCAATTTGATCAATAGCTTTGTTTTTTACACGATGACTCGGAACATTTGAGGATTGTTAATTTTATGTGTGGGTATTTCGGGAAATTGTTGATGTCTACACCCTATAGATACAATAGCTGCATGGACATGGTAGGTGGACGGTTTGGTTATCATTGGTAAAATAGTTAGCTAATTTTCTTAGAATAACCAAAAAATGAATGTACAGATGTGTAGAATCAGATGTGTTGAATTAGCGGGTTTTTTATGGCAATTTTAGGTTTTTATTTTATTTTTGTTTGTTAGATGTTGTGAATTTGTTTTCTGTGTGATACACTTACGATATTTGTATTTCTATTGTATTGAGTTTCTAAGACACCCCTAAGTTTTTTTATATACCTTCAACGTGAATTTTAAAGTAAAAATTAAAACGAGTAATAAAAACAAATATACATACAGATGCAATAATGATTTTATACATGTACGCTGCATTTAAAGAGATCTTATTAACAATACATTTTAACTGTGTGTCTTTTGTGTGTTGGATAATGCATTTATGTTATAATTACTGTATTTAATGGATGTTCATTTTTTTTGAAGTAGTAACGTTGTATATTTATGAGATTTTGTGTAAGTGTAGAGGGCAACAAATATTTAGTAATTTTTTGTGCATTATAGGAAGTTTAGACCAGTACAGGTCGCCTGCAATGACCACACACTAAACATACATGTGATTTATAATTTACTGTAGACAAAATGCCCTTTCACACTGACTTGATGTTGGTTCAATGTTGGACCATCGTCTGCGACGCTGGTCCAACATTGAACCAACATTGGGTCAGTGTATCGTGTTTGCTTGGTGGTTGGTGTATATGATTATGTACGTGTTTGCAGATCGTACGAGATCGGTTGTTCACCGGGTCGCACGACGCCACCTTGCGAGTGTGGGACATCTCAGGCATAAAAGAAGACACCACTTTTGGCGGTGGTCGGGACGACGACAGACGCAACGAGGACGACAAGTGGAACAACCAGGACCAGGACAAACAGGATGGGACGGACAGCGGGCGGCACACCAGGATCACCATAGACGAAGACATGCAGCAAAATAACGGAGGTCACATGAACGGCAACGTACAATATGGGGTGCATCTCGATAGCTAAACAAAGGAGATCAGACAACAAACGAAATCATATAACTTTCTAACAATTAAAATAGAATTCACTACAAAAAATTGTTGAAAAAATTGTTTATGCAACTGACGAGTTTTGATAACTATGGCTAAAACTTGCATGGGGTTAGTCCCTTTAAGTTGGCATGAAGCTCTGTGATTGGCGAAGGCATGAGCCTTCACCAATCACCGCGCTTTAGGCTTCCTTAAGTTTTGTTTTCAAAATTGTTGGTGACATGTTGGGCCACTAACTTTAGTTTGTTAGGTGACATGATCGACTCACAGAGACATCGAGATTTAGAAACACCTGGGTCATATTGTCATATTCTCTCATATCATCGAACACTTAAACACTGGTAAATTTTTGTATTTGTCCCAATTTAAAATCTATTTTAGAAGGAATTCACAGTGAAATATTATATTTGAAGAACTAGAATGGGCAGAAGAAGAATGATCAATCACTTGAATATTAAGATTGATATCCAACGCAATAAAATATTATTAATCCGAACATAATGACCACCGGTCACTTCTATGATGTGATACATAATTGAGGTAAAGCGGTGATACCTGCTGGATACACGGTTTGACGACACACCATATACGTGAAGACATAATATCACAGACGACAAACAAGTGATTTTACAGTCATGATTGAACTCTTGAACTCTACCTATTCTGTCATTGCACCACCCTTAATTTATAACTCGTTCATCATTTAAGCCAATATAAATGCCAATCACGTACTGGGGTGTAAACTGTATGTTATTCGTTTGATTTAAAAATAATGTATTTTCAAAGAGGAGCATTACTATTGAATCAATTTGTTTGCTCAAATGCTAATATTGGTAAGTATTAGGCAAACATGAAATAATAATAGTGAATGTATTTGTTCATTTGTAATATATATTAATATATATCAGAGATAATCATAATATGCGGTCAAAAAATTATTGATTTAAATAAGTTGATACTAGCACTTCCTCGAAATGAGTGATTGATATTTCGGGGACTTTCCACCTGAATTTTTCAGGATTAATTCTCTGTCAATTGATACCAGCTTGAAATGAATGAAATATCACTCCATCTAATCATTTGATGAACAAATTTTCTGCTTGCTTAACTCACGATATAGTCGATAGATATTTGTCTATTTTATGCATCTCTCCCAGGCGAAGTCTCACATAGGACCCCAAATGGCACCCTTGCTGACTATTGAATTGTGTGGGGTAGCGTAATATTTGATCACATATTCACAGCAGAGAAACCTATGTTGTCGTGCAAAGCAAAAATGCAGAATATGCTTCCTTTACCAGTGTTTACGAGTAAGCATATACTGCATTTCGGCTCTTCAGAGCAGTATGCAGGCAGGACAATCCTATCAGAGTTGTATGCTATCCAATGTTGATTTGATGTTGGGCCAGCGTCGTAGACGGTGGACCAACATCAAATCAACATTGTAGCAACGCATTGTAGTTGCTGGGAAAAGGAAGGTGATTTTATGGAGTAGTCATTTTCTGGGGTGGCTAGTCACACCAACATAATAACATTTATTTCTTCTCTGTACTGCTCTAGAGAAATGAGCAGTTGAGCAGCACACCCATTTAGCAACCTGCAGATCAGTGTAAATGGCCACAATTTTAATATCTGCCTCATACTACTATGTATCTGATCTTAACATGGTTATTGCACAAATGAGACAACACACATTTTCGCTTCAGCTATTTATCCTTTTCATGTTTCACACGTAGAGTGTATTAAATATAACCATTACATAATCTATGTATTGTGCCTCTTTTTCTTTGTACTGTTGCATTCCATATTTCAAACCTGTCGAAAGGTGTGATAACGTGGGACTATTTTACAAAGTGTGGATACATGTTGAAATATATATTCAGATGACGAATATATAATCAGCTGATACGATTTCAACTATATTTGGCACTAATTGGCATTCAGTATATAGTCTTTCAATAGCTGTAAAACCAACGTTGATGTGAAATTACTGTGATTATATCTACCAGCAAACAACTGATTTATCCATCTTATGTTCTGTACCGCTATCTTGAACCACCGACACCACCATTTGTTTGGTATATTACATTTTAACGCTTTTTAAATTGGCTGATTTTGTTCTACTGTGAAGCGAGAATTGCCGTAGCATTTCACACTTCACAGTCACTGAAAGTATCATTATCTGATAGTTTAAATGAGGAAGATCTTTCCCTCAGATCTAATAGGTGAATTATAGTATTCAAAGGGTTTACAACCCGTTATGTAATGTTTGAAACCCTGATCTAGTTTTATAGAGATAATACAATTAACGTTTATATTCATGTTATTATTTTAGGGTGAATTAATATTGCACTTAGAAATACGTTGAAGTATTAATAATGTAGGCAAAATACAAGTAAATTCATAATACCTAATCAATTATGATTGGAAAAATCATATATTTATTATGTAATTTAGTTTTTGAAATGTTACCAGTGAAAAATTTCAGGAAAGTGCGTGACAAATATATCTGAAAATGTGTGCATGTTATTTGTTATTGCCAATGTGAATGTTCAAATAAACTTTACTTGATTTTGACCTAGAAACTATTTTTATTATTGGCAATTAAATGTACTTGATAAATTTAAGGCTGTTATCTGGGCTGATATGTTGCTATTGAAAAATAAGTTTATATATCAGAATTGAACTATTTGCAAAAAAAATAATGAAATGAAAATGCTTCTAAGAAATCAAGAAAAAGCATGCTAAAACTCAAAGATGATTTTAGTGTGCCAAGAAGCGAGGGCAGATATAAGCATCACAATGGGTCACATGATTGTTTGGGTATCGTTTCACATATATTAGTTGATTATTTTAATTGATTGATTTTTAACAATATTATCTAATTTTGGACAAAATAACAGTGGAAACCACACTGTTGTGATATAACTGTATACGGCTATGATTCTATGCAGCGATTCGTGCATTGAGTGTCATGAATTCTTGAAAAACGAAACGTCATTATAGAACACCTACACTCTAATATAATATATTTTACAACAAGCAGGGAACATCTAACAACGTGGCATTGATGGCAATTTCATATTTTGCACAAGCATAGGTCTTGACCCAGAGGGTGATTAATGGGCATGTAGATTTCAGCTAACACGTAGGGCACACGCCAGCGAACATATGATGAGCCACAGGTTATCTAGTTATTATTGGATTGTGTACTGTGATGCTTCAGATTCAGCAAACATACGTCCAATGTCGGTCACTGTTGGTCCACCGTACAACATGCCCCCAACATTAGTTTAAGTTTAACATCTTGTGCGGCTGTAGTGGGGGAAATGTTAGCAGAAATCGTATACAATAAGATTGTCGACTTTCTTATTTGCCTTATGAGGGATATCACATAGCTATGACAATGTAGAACCCTCAGTAAACATATTTAACTCGTTTAAAACGTATAAAAACATATATTGTGAAAAACCTGGATAGGAGAAAGTTCCACAAAATGAATCAACTTCTGTGCGACCACAGGTTTAAAGTTAAAAGAATACGGCTGGTCTTACTGATGTATGGCTTGGCTATGGACATCAACATTTGATGTCCATAGTCAAGGGGTTATGAAGTTATCGCGCTTACAAGTTATTTCGATTTCCGTGACCTAGCGACCCCGAAATAAAGTCAAGGTCACTGAATGTTAAACTTGACCTTCAGATTGGTGTCATGCACATGAGGTAATAAAATGGAGGCCCTTAGTCAAGGCGTTATGAAGTTATCGTGCTTACAAGCCATTTTCGTTTCTGTGACCTTGAAATTAGGTCAAGGCCATTGAATGTCGAACTTGATCTTCAGATTAGTGTCATGCATATGAGGTATGAAGGTCCTGAGTGAAGGCGGTATGAAGTTATCGCGCTTACAAGCCATTTTGGTTTCCGTGACTTGGCGACCTTGAAATTAGGTCAAGGTCACTGAATGTCGAACTTGACCTTCAGATTAGTGTCCTACACATGAGGTAAAAATTATAGGTCCTAAGTCAAGGCGTTATGAAGTTATCGCGCTTACAAGTCATTTTGGTTTCCGTGACCTGATGACCTTGAAATTAAGTCAAGGTCACTGAATGTCAATCTTGACCTTCAGATTAGTGTCATACACTTGAGGTGAAAAAATGAAGGTTCTAAGTCAAGGCGTTATGAAGTTATCGCGCTTACAAGCATCTGCACCGCCCGCCCGCCTGCCCGCCAGACCGCCCGCCCGCCTCCGGTGATCACTATACCCCACAGCCTTAATGGCTGAGGGGTAAAAAGTGTATTATTTAAATTATATTGATGAATGTATCATAACTTTAATGATGCTGGTAAAGCATGCCACAAAATTGAAACTGGAGTCGAGTTGCGTCGCTATTCTGCAAATACCTCGCAACGCAGTTAACACGATGCAGCAAAACCGTTTTTAATCGGCTGAGTTTCGTCCCAAGGTGTACCGAGCATAGGGCTGGTGCTTTTAGTTTAATTCCACTCTGCGTCATTCCACGATACAATTGTATTGGCCAATTAAAACAGACGACAAATCTCGGTTTAATTAATCTTTCAAATTTTAGCATTACATTTTCGTGAAATGTACTGAGCTACACAAATTCTAGTCTAAATAAGCTATATGGTTCCCAATAAACACAAAACATTTATATAACATTTGTACAATATTGGACCAACGTCAAAGACGTTGTGTCGACGTTGTACAAATGCTCAACAAATGTTTTGTGTTTGCCGGGTTATGAGTTTCTAAAATATCAATCATATTTTACAGATGTTAGAGCACAGAACATAAAGCGTCTTTTATTTCTAATCATTTTATTCCATTCATAAAAAAATATTTGTAAATGTAAAAAATATATATATGCAGTTGATCAGTTTTCGATTGGTCAATCCAGTGGACACATGTTCAGCGTCACCTAGTGAGTGACAGGTGAGCTGGGGCAGGGTATGGCTGGTGGCTACCACCAAGTGAGGAATGGCAAATTCAACACGAAATTTATAACAGTTTTTCATAATATGAGGGTCTCTGTCTTTATCACGTGGCTGCTTATCACCCATTATGATAGATGATCGTCGTGTTAACCTGTCAACTCCATGTTTATTATTAGAAATGTCAACACAGATTTTCAGGATTAAAATGTCCACGGCTTGGCATTGTGGCAATGTTTAGCTTGTCAGGTATACTTGACAAAGATTGACCATTGTTCGAGATGAGTCAATCAGTTCCTTGGTAAGTTTATATGCACCATGGACTTCAAAAGAAAAAAGATGACTCTCTGGTATATGTAACCAGTTTTTGAGGACAGTGCCAAGTTGGAAACAAATGAGTTAAAGATCCAGTCATGTTCTAAACTTGCATGTATGGGTCAGGTGTAAGACTTCAGCATGTACAGTACAGTACATGTTGATTCAGCTGAGTAATTCAACCTCATTATAAGACTAGGGATACTACTCTACGACGCTGGCCCAACATTGAACCAACATTGGCGGAATGTACAATGTTTGAGGAAAAGCTGTCCTGTCAATACATCCAGGGGGTCAGCTGTTTCGCAATCCCCGTATTAATAAAGTCAGCTAGTTTGCAAACCCAACGCACAGCTAAGAGCCAGGGCTAAGAGCTTTGGTGGAATTAGTAACTTGTAGATGTCGCTCAAGTATATATGGACTTGCTATGATTTGGGAACTTGCTCTTAATGCGGCGTTGGATATGAAGCACATATTTAGTATTATTATGATATAAGGCCTAGGCCTACCCACAGGCACTATTGCATTCTGGGGGAACCATGTCATGCAAATTTTACCAGTTGACCATACCTTTAAGTATTTTAAATATTATGCATACCCCGAAAATTGTTTCCGAAGCCACTTGCAATGCCAGACACAATTCATCACATGGGGGAATCATACAGTTCTTCAATCTGACTTGTTCCAGAAAATGATTAGTTAAAATTATAAAATACTTTGTTAGTATTCAGGTGAAAGTTAAGGTGTCCTTGTTCTTGAATGTGAAGCCAACACGCAATAAGCAACACGCAAGACGTTGAACCAATGCTAGTTTAATGTTGGACCACCGTCTAGGACACTGAACGGACATTAAACCAGGACTGTTTCAACGTCGTATTTGATGGTGAATGTTTTCACCCAGCAGCCATGAGGCATTGGAACGGTGTTTATTTCATGTTGGTCCACCGTCCACGACGCTCTACCAACAATAAACCAAGTATGGAGCAGCGCCTTGTGTTTTCATTTACTTATAATTCTGATGTGGTTTTATGTAACAATTTCTCATCGGGTGACACACTGGTTAAGGCGTCTTTCACCTGCCCTACTTTCCAGTCCCGTATAATGGCCGCTCCCTTTCTCCTCACGACAAACTCCATGATACAGTAAATACACAGTGTACACAGGCTGTACCCAAGCATCACATACAGAAACGAGCGCGGGCCGTAATACTCAAACAGGTAGCCTGAGAGGTAATGGTAAACAAATCCTCCGACTGATCCACCCATCATGGCCATCATCACAGTCATGCTGTTCATCTGAAGATGGAGGTTTCCCCAGGACATCCCACTGGGGAAGAGGATGGAAATGAGGGCCCCCAGTAAGGCAGAGAGAACCCAGAGAGCCATGGACACCTTGTACCCAAGGAACACCAATAAGGTGGTGGTGATGCAGCCGATGGTGATGTCACCGAAGATGAGGATGTGTATAGGGAGGAATTTGGACAGGAGTGTACCAAGGGCGCGGCCAGACATGTGACAGATCCAGAACACCGTGTTCAAATGAGCGGCGCTGCCTTTACTGAACGCCAGCTCAGACTCGATGGCGAAAGAGAAGAGGAACTTCCCACAAGCTCGTTCACCTCCAACAGCTTGCGAGAAGAACAAGAAGAGCAACGCAAGAACTTGTACGCCGTACATGGTGCTTCCAAAGGCACAAGTGGAAGGCTGGAACAGGGAGGCCATGTTGCGTCTATTTTCTCTCTTCGGATAACCCTCTGGTTTGGGTATGAATTGGAAGACCATCATTATGATGGCGAATACGGCCCCTATTATTCCCACTGTGCTGTACGGGTATTCCAGATGAGAAGGGGTCCTCAAAAGCACAGACGCTGTACTGTTTGGTAACATCGTGAGGTTGAGGCCTGTAGTGAGGTTGAGATCGCCTTCGGGGGCGATGTCACTGGACAAGAAAGGTTTGGCCAGCTGAGGAGATAACATGGCTCCAACAGCAAAGCCGAAGTGCAAGGAGTGCATGGGGCTTGCTGCATTATCACCCCACATGTGAAGCACCATCGTGTTGCCGCCTGCAAATATGAAAACATATGTGATTTGCATGATATGTACTTATAACTAGGCATACATATCGTACCGTAGAAGCCCTAATGTCCTATCTGCCACTCCATTGAGTGACAGATAGGACATTTTAGCTCCGAGTTGACGATATATAAACACATTTTAAATTTTCATATTATCATATATTTTACATAAAGATAAAATAACAATATTAGTTTTTTAATCATCATGGCCAACTTGTGATTTGATTTAAAACGGTCAATGTGTTTTGTATTTGATGCTCCATTGGAATACCATATAAAAATATTATTTTAAAAATATAATTTAAACATGAGCAGATTACTTTCCCCATTACTTCAGAATAGCGATGCACAAGTTCGCAAGGTTAACCAAATGAAGAAATATGTTGCCATTTATGAAAAATGTTCATCTCCAAGGCGCTTGCTTGAAACTGTATATATGCGGGCCTAGCATAATAGGAGTAAATGGACAGCAAATTTGTAAATTTTATTTACCTTGTCTGAAGCAGAGTAATTAGATAGGCGTTGTGATTATGCAGGTTCAAGCTAATCAATTACATGTCAAATTACACCGAGTTGGAATGTTAATTTAGCTCAGGTACATTGTACCTCATTCTGCCTCATTACTGTGGGGTCATCGACCAGATGAAAACAATGTGGTATTAGGTGCGAGGTTGGTCTGTCATCGTCCTTCACCCAGTGTTGGTAAAATGCAGGGCCAGCCTCGTAGACGGGGACCCGACATTATACCAACACTGAGTGAACGTCTTACAGAGACGCCGTGAAGTTAGATGTAGCCCCGTTGATTTGACAGCATTATAATCATGATAATTAGATTGTTAATCTTTGTCCCGCGATCCCAGGAAACGCGGACCTCGAGAATATGTTGGTACACTGTTGGGCCAGCGTGTTAGTACACCATGTTGGTACACCGTTGGGCCAAAGTCTACGACTTTGGCCCAACGGTGTACCAACATTGTTTCGGTGTCTCGTGTTCGCTGGGATATCCAGTTTCCGTATACATGGTATCGTACATGGTGGCCGGGCGGGGGCCCTAGGGTAGTGGTTAGCACCGCTGCCTTTCACGCCACGAGTTCGGGGTTCGGTTCCCGGTCTCGGCGGTTTGAAAGAAACAAAAAATGATTCTTCCCCATCCACGTGTGAAAGTCAGTATTGTGGGGAGCCTCCGTGACCGAGAGGTAGCGTGCTCGGCCTCAGACCGCCAGGGCTCGAATTTCGAATCCTGTGTCTGGAGGACAGTGTCATCTCAATCATCTCACCATCCTCAGGAGGTTCTCCTGGCCCAGTTTAGCCTATAATTATGTGCACAAAGGTGACCTAAAGCCCGATTAATTTCATTTACATGGTGGCCGATCTGATATTTTACGTATCATCTTTGTTACCCATATAATCAGAAATACATAATATAATCTTTTTTCGAAATATCAATACCCAGTAAGCACAAAACATTTGTAAAACATTTATACAACGACGTTGGTCCAACATTTTATAAATGTTATACAAATGTTTTGGGTTTACTGGGTATGGTTATGCGCACTCCTATTTTTCAAAGACATTTTTTTTATCATTTTAGCAAACAGTCTCTCTTACTGTCTACCCTATCCGCAATAATTACACAAACTGCAAATATATATTTAAATACACATGTATATACGCATATTGCGAAGTTTCGAAACTATCACCGCACAGTGATTAAAAAAGATCAAAAGTTACCCCTTAAAGCGCAACATTATAAAATTTAAATTTTCACTCACTTGAAGTTGCGTCTCGCTACCGCGACCCACAACTTCAAGTGGGTGATATTTGTTTAATTTGAGAGCAAACCTCTTGAAATCTTAATATTTAAGCGTTCATTTCTTTCCCAATAACAGTGATTTGATTGGCTAATAAAATGAATTGAAAACGCCTCTAGCCGTGTTTAGTCGTCTAAGGATTAAATACACAACTAATTATAGCAAACTGAAACGTCCTGATTTACATGATTTAACTCTTTAACCGCCGGTGTCGCATATATTCGGGTTTTCATTTTTTATTAGCACACTAAGTAGGCCCCCTACCACCTTTTAAACATGTTAAAGATAAAATGTGACATCAATCAGTAAGATTTGAAAACAGTTGACCTCCATTTTGTCAAATCTGAATAATTTTCACTCACTTGAAGTTGTGGATCGCGTCAGCGAGACACAACTTCAAGTGGGTGAAGATTCAAATTGAATAATTTGGCGGCTAAAGGGTTAATTGAGTATTTAGTTACTTTTAAATTAATTTATTCTTCGAGCTCAGAGCCCGAATATAATCATTTTCACTCCCTTTTGTGAGCATTTTAATGACACTTTTAAATGTCAAACATTTCTTGAATCGATCTAATTTGAAAAGAATTGAGAACCAGTTTCTGTAGACGTCAGATTGTGACGTCGAAAGTCGATCCTCCGCACTGATAGCATTTAAAATTTGTAATGACTGTAGACCCGTAACATAAGTATTCAAATGAAGCGGAAAGAGCTTACTAGGACATTTATGATGATATTAAATTGAAGAAATCCTTTGCTCTCTATGGCTTGCATATTGCTTAGGCCTAGGTTAAGACGGCATTTTTCTGTTTCTGAATTTGAGACTTACCAGTGTTGATGACACCCTCTGAGACTCCGGTCAGGAAGAGCAGGAAACTGGTGAATCCCAGCATGGGGATGAAAGGGATGCATGTGATCCCGAGCGATCCCACCAGGATCCCCAGCGACATGATCATATCCGTGTGGCTGTGTGCGTCAGGGGAGAAAACAACAACAGGAAATATAACATTTAATTCGCGAGGAATTGAATATAAGTTCTAAGATCCTATCAGAAATCAGAAATACGACTAATTTAGTTGTTTTTAAATTACATTTTCGTTTGATTTGTGTAGTTTTAGTATAGGAGCTGTCAGACCGAGGTAGAATTTATATTACATGACCATCAAATCCGATGAGATCCAGCTGGTAAAGTTTTGACATTTTGTAAAAACGCGATAATCCAAAATGGTCGCAAAAGTTGTGTGTGTTAAACACAAACAGTTTATTTTTATGTAACTATTTTAAAGTTAATTAAAGATGTAATTTGATGGAATGTTCAAACAAAAGACAGCTGTGAGTATCGTATCACTCAAACCAGTGCAACCGCTATGATTTCTACTTCATACAGCACCATCTAATATTTCTTTTGACATCAGCTCAGCTCATTTATGGCTACGACGTAGCCAGAACTGAGCTGAGCTGATACTGATACCGTCCCGTACTCGTTGGATGCGAAATTTTACTGAAAAAATAAATCTAATATGAAATTAGAGCTACACTACCCTCGCACATAAAGTCTCAACCACAGATGACCAGTGGGCGATGCTCGTCTGCTCAGATGTTTATGTTTATTTGACTTCCAGTTAAAAACATGCAAAAATGGTACATTATAATTATTATTATCATTTTTTGAACATGTTATTAACTTTGGTTGACGGGAACAGGTCGAGACGACCTCTACAATGCCTGTCAACCATATAAGTGAATTAAAATTATAGAATAAAATAATATCCATTGTTTAAAATAGCAATAGCAATTTAAAAATGTACATAGTATAGATTATAAAGTTTACTATTTGTACACATAAAATAAAATAACCGACAATTGTCTGTCATCTGTTTCCCGCACCAAAACCAGAGATAAAATAGCTACACTGTGCTCTACACCGTGTAGCAAAAAAGGACACTCTGGAAAGCGTAGAAACCTAATTAAAACCTCTAAATGCTTTAGTTGTCTATTATATCAAAGGACATACAACTAGGATATGTGAAAAGGAAAAACAGTAAAAACTTATGGCACTCTTAATTTTAACATAGACGTACATACATCCCTAAATAAAAGTAATACTATAAACCTAGAATACATCTACTGACGTCAGCTCATATAGCCGTCGCACAGCCGACATATGCTGAGTAGTACCACATATGCAATTTTAGACTGGAGGAAAAACAATCCCAAACTCAAGAAGTAAATCAGTTGATTGGAGATCTTTGAAATTCAGCATAAGGACGCACCTGGTCTGGAAACAAAGGCTACTGAAAAATCACTTAACTTAAAAATAAAACAAAACAAAAAAAAAAATAATAATAATAATTTTGAGGGGAACAGCCATCCATGCCATGTGGTAATACACAAGCGTGATCATGTAGAGTGATGTCGGTCTGCTCCGAACAGTATCAGAGACTGTCTCCGGCCTGAATTCGAGCCAGGCAGACAACACAATGCAACATTTGCAGATTATCGTTCATAGGTCGATCACTTAAAGTGCCATTTGTGCTAAATATATAGATATATATTCAATACACGAGTATAAGTAAGGCGGGGCGGTTTGTCATCTGCCAACACATGTGTATCGACAACGGAGCCCTCCGTCCCTAGTCATGAGTGGCTGGTGACAGCTCAAATAGCCGTCTCACATCCGATTCAAATTGCACAGGTAGTTTAAGACACAAAATGTTCCGCTATATTCGACAATTTACACAAGCACAAGCCAGGCTCCAGGTACATCGATTATTCACATCAAATAAGTTTACCATGGCGAGATATAATTCATTCAGGTTCTTCTTAAAAATCTGCAAGCTACTAGCATCTCGGATAACAAAAGGTAAAGTGTTCCATAAGCGAGCAGTGCGATAAAAATAAGTACATTGGAACTGAACAGTCTTGCACAGAGGTAATTTGAATAGAACACCCTGTTGAGCAGATCTGAGGCCATTATGCGGACAAGCTAACTCAAAATTACTAGAGTAATCACAAGATAGTTTACCGTGAAGGTAGCTGTATAAAAAACACAAGTCGATTATTTCTCGACGGAAGCACAAAGGCAAGATAGATAATGCTGTGCATCTTTCGTGATAGGGTGAAACATAGTCATTGAGAATGAATTTTGAAGCTTGACGTTGCACCCGTTCTAATTTGATTATGTCTTTAACATGATTGGGACTCCACATCGGACTACAGTACTCAAGAATACTTCTGACATGGGCCAAATATAATTGGCGCTTAACATCAATAGGGCTATTAAAGCCAACAGAACGTTTTATCATTCCTATCATAGAATGGGCTTTTGATGAAACAGTTTTCACATTCTCACACCAAGATAATTTACTAGTGATGGTTATTCCAAGATCATTAAATTCAGTTACTCTAGATAAGATATTATTATCAATGGAGTAGTCAAAATCTATTTTTACTTTACGGCATATCGACATGAATTTACATTTTGATATGTTGAAGTTCATTCTCCAAATTTTGCTCCACAAAAACAGTGCATTAAGATCATTCTGAAGGGAAAGTACATCTTGTCTTGACTTTATATTTCGATAAAGTTTGGCATCGTCAGCATATAAC
Source organism: Flabesymbios commensalis (assembly GCA_964017125.1). NCBI lineage: Eukaryota > Metazoa > Annelida > Polychaeta > Terebellida > Flabelligeridae > Flabesymbios > Flabesymbios commensalis. The sequence continues at coordinate 21,544,012 of OZ024903.1, forward strand.
TTCATAAATGATGTACAAACATCGCAGATATCATTTATGTATAAAACAAATAATAGTGGTCCAATAATGGAACCTTGCGGTACACCTGATGTTACAGGTAAAGGTGATGATACCTGACCTTCTATCATAACTGACTGATACCGACCTTGCAGATAATTTTCAATCCACTGCAATAAGTTACTGCCAAAGCCAAATGTTTTAAGCTTGTGAACTATCAGGTCGTGCGGTACAGAATCAAAGGCTTTAGCAAAGTCAAGAAATATAATGTCTGTTTGACTTCCAGAGTCTAAATTTCTACTGATATCAGAATATGTATCAATTAGTTGTGTGGTAGTAGAGCGATGTTTCATGAAACCATGTTGAGCCGAATTAATTTGAGGACTGACAACCGGATAAATGTGATTGAATACAAGTCGTTCCATAACTTTACTCACACTATTGAGAAGTGATATTGGTCTGTAATTATCGACTTTGCATTTCTTGCCTTTTTTGTGAATTGGTACAACATTAGAATACTTCCACACTTCAGGTAATGTACAAGTTGACATACTGAGGTTAAACAGTGTGGTTAGAGAGGGGGCTAATTCATCGGCACACTCTCTCAACACCTTTAGGGGTATGTCATCGGGACCAGAGCCTTTGTTAACATCTAACCCTTTCAGTACATTGATTACATCAATTTCAGAAAAAACTATATTAGCAAGCATGTTGTCTGACTTAACTGAAACAGCAGGTGGAGCAATTCCTGTTTTTGGAGTGGAAAATACAGAGTGAAAGTAATCATTAAACATTTTTGCTTTATCAGCGGCGTCAGTGACATCGTTTTGGCCATCAGATACCACTGCAGGTATTTGGCGAGAATTGGTGTTCAGACGACAAAATGTCCAGAAGCGCTTAGCATTATTCTTCAGTGATAGGGCTAGATCAGACATAAAACTGTTACGTTTATCTCTGAGCATTAGTTTTAATTTGTTTCGCAAATATTTAAATTTGTTCCACATCTGTACATTGTTTGTTCGTTTGGCTGCAGCCCAAGCAGTGTGTTTACAGTTATGCATGTGTCGTACTTCACCATCCATCCATGGATGTTTAGAACTATTTTTCACTGGTACCCGTGGTATACATTGATTAATATGTTCAGTGACTGTTGAGCTCCAGATGGACCAAGCTTCGTTAATATGGGTAGAATGATTTAGTGAAGTATTGAGGGACCTATTACTATTTGTAATCAGTGATCGCAGAGCACTAAAATCAGCTTGTTTAAAATTATACACTACTCTGGGTATTTTTCGTTTGTTGCAGCCTGAAAGATTGAGTTTGAACGTAAGTATTGAATGGTCTGTATCAAAGTCGATGGGACATTCGACGGGCTCGTCCACTAGATTTGGCTCAGTAGTGAACACCAAATCAAGAAGACTGCCATGCTTATTTGTAATTACGTTATTCATCTGAAAGAGGGAGTTCTCTGTTATCATATTACAAAATAAATTACCAGATTCAGACTTTGACGAGTAATTAGACCAGTCAATATTTCGCATGTTAAAATCACCCAGTAAGCAAACGTTTTTAAAGTTGGATGTAGCTGCTTCTAGTAAAGGAGAAACGTTACATATAAATTGTGATACATCTCTATTAGGTGGCTTATATGCGAGAATGAACAGAATTTTACTTTGATTGTTCAGTTTAACTTCACACACAACAATCTCTTCTTGAGGCTCTAAGTCATGACGTCGACAGGATGATATGTTGTTATTCACACATAAGGCTACACCGCCACCAATTTTATCACTCAAAATATCATGCCTGTCTCGTCTGTACACACTATAATTTGGGTGCATGAGCTCACTGTCATTCACCTTGCTGTCTAGCCATGTCTCTGTAATGGCAACAATGTCAAATCTACCCAAAGTGACAGCGTCTTTCAGTTGGTGAAGTTTATTTCTGTTCTTTGACACAGATTTGATGCTTCTCGCATTAAGGTATAATACAGAAGTTCGATTGTCAGTACTATTTTTACTTTTGTAGTTCCGCCTTGATGCATTTGTGCTTGTGGGAATTTTTGGCGTACCTGGAACACTGGCTAGGGATGGAGAGTTAGTGCAGTTTTTTCCGGCACACTCATCTTGGCCGGATTCCTATTTGTTTGGGCACCGATTTGCCTTATGTTTCTTTTCGCCACACAGGTAGCAAGTCACAACAGATCCGAAACGGCAAGCTTTAGACATGTGCCCTGTGACCCCGCAGAAATCACACAGTGGTTGTTCACTTAATGTTTTAGGTTGGTCAGCAACCTGCTGTTGATATTGTTTGTTGATTTGAACATGTTTTTTAGGTTGTTTTAGCTTGTCGTCATTAATCTGTTTGTGAGACTTGCGTACTTTCCCTTGATTGGGTTGAAAAGAGGGCGAACGGTTTACTTGGGTGGCATTGTTGTTAACCGCCTGTTTTTTCTTAGAATTGTCTTTTTTGAACTGTATGTTGATATCGAGATTTTTAGCCAAGACAGCAGTGCCGCTCGCGTTTAGGTGGATCCCATCTTTTGCGATCAGGGCATAGTTACTCGAGCCATTGCGAGTTTTAAAATTGTCATCATTGTCGATAAACTGGACGTTTCTACTTTGGCATAATTCAGACAGACCACTATTGAATGTATCGATTCGAGCCTGTGTTTCTGGATTAGAGCGAGGACATACGCTACTAACCCTCACTGTACCTGTATCAGTGACAGCAGTAGCAGCAAGGTCGATAAGCTCATTGTACTGTCCAAGGATTGCTCTAACATCGACACTGTCAGAGCAATCGTTACTTCCTACATGAAGCACAATATCCTTGTAAACATTCTTAGGTTGTTTTACAGATGACAGTAGATGCAATTTGTCTTACAAAGCTACAACGATGGGCTTGTTAGAGTTTGGAGGACACCCAGAAAAAACACCACCAAATCCGTCATGGTGCGGGGGTTCATCGGTCGGGGTAGGGTGACAATTTATGTACAAATGTAGTGTATGTATTAATGTGAATTATTTCTAATCGCATATATGCATTACTTGTAGCCCCAGTGGCTGAAACAGGTTTCAGCCACAGATTGACTGCGTACAAAATCGTGGGACATTTCTTTGGACTGTCTTATCGGAAAAAATCGGGGAGTAATCAGGTCAAAAATCAGTAACATTTCAGTTCCATGCCCGCATGCTCAGCTCAGAGGTCGCACAGTCATTAAAAAGTTATGAACATTTTTCGGACCTTTGGGTCGGGATCACTCTCAGTCACCGCCATGTTGGCTTTTTCGGGTAAAGCAAATACATCCATCCAGGGTCTCAGAGAGGACGACACGGCAACATTACTAGCAGGTAAAGGGCTATAGGACGTACCTGTAGAAGCGCTCGTGGAGGATTCCGCCGATGAAAGCTCCCACAAACAATCCCGCGCTTTTAGCCACCAGGGCGCGCGAGATCTCCTCGTAGTTCACGCCGACCAGGTCCTTCAGATCCGGAAGGGTGGGTCCTATGATCTCCAGCAGCAAGCCCTGCGAGGTCACCAAATAATAAAATGCAGCGTGTAGGGCGTCATTCTGCATACGATCTTTAATCTAATCCTGCTCAGTTAATTTATTCCCATTTTCAGCCATTTGAAGTTTTGTCTTGCTACCGCGACCCACAACTTCAAGCGGAGGAAAATTACTTGTATTATTTGTTTAATTTCAGCACACATATTTGCAATCTTGATGTTTAGACACACATTTCATAAATTTTCCCAAAAACAGTGATTTGGTAGACTCATAAAACAGGGCTACTACGTGAATATTGAGTCCCATTCTTCTGGCGGGGGATGGGATCCGGGGGAGATATAGACACGGCGGAAAAAATATAGTTTGCAAGGGGGTGCTCAAACACCTTGGGCACCCCCTCCTGGCTACACCACTGGAGACCGCCATTTGGACATAAGCCCCCCCCACCCCGACCATTTTATACAATATCGTGGTGTTCCGGCAAAGGGGCGGGACAGGCCCTCCTACAAAATGGATCTCTGGGCGAACCTACGGCTTATGGCATGTACACTGCATGAGGAAGTAGGTCACTCACATTAAACCTGGTATATGAAAACAAGAAGTACAGTACACACGTATGTACATGTATCCTCGAATAAACATTGGCGTGGGTCCACCACTTATACAATCACATACTATGTGTAAGTCTAACCACCTCCCTGATCTAGCTAACATTAAAGTTGTTAAAAATGAATAATAGTCCTAAACAAAAAATGTAATGAATCGGGCTTTAGGCCACCTTTGTGCACATATAGGCTAAACTGGGCCAGGAGAACCTCCTGAGGCTGGTGAGATGATTGAGATGACACTGTCCTCCAGACACAGGATTCGAAATTCGAGCCCTGGCGGTCTGAGGCCGAGCACGCTACCTCTCGGTCACGGAGGCTCCCCACAATACTGACTCTCACACGTGGATGGGGAAGAAACATTTTTGTTTCTTTCAAACCGCCGAGACCGGGAACCGAACCCCGGACTCTGGCGTGAAAGGCAGCGGTGCTAACCACTACCCTAGGGCCCCCGCCCAATAGTCCTAAACATGCGGGATGCACAATTTACCAGTGTTTAATCATGTTAGTTTCTAATGATTAAAAGTCAGCCTTTTTTAAATACAGTGGCCCAAATTTAAGTTATTTTTTATGCAAAATCTCGTGTTTGCTGGCTATATTTCACAAAAAGCATGTACATAGTCGACTTCTAGAATGACACAAAATGAAAAAAAAAATAGCAGCAGTAATAAAATGCAATTAAACAAATGAACCACGTGGACAATGTTAAGATTGAGCCTACCAAACCGAATATTAGTTTATGCTGAGGCCAACAGTGAAGCAACACCAGATGAATATAATGTTTGCTGGCTGGGTTCGAGTCCAAACTTACCAGAGAGATCCAGACTCCGACCAAGGATATCTGCTTGGCCAGCTTGTACAGGAACAGTTTCCTAGAAGGCACCTCTGCCTTCCTGTTGCTGGAGACGGTGGTGACTTTATCTTGATCCATGCTGGCGACAGAGAAATGACAAAATTTGGTCTGCCGAAAGTGTCAACTGTTTAGAAGATGAGCTTGCAATAAGGTCAACATATAGCCCCGGGCACCTATACACTCACTCGCACTCACCGTTTCAATAGAAATGCCCACCGCCGCGCATATACACTTTTGACCTGCGCTCGCGATGTGCACCACTCTGCAACGCCAAAAGACCGTAACTGCTTGCTTTTCACGCAAGCAGTTACGGCCTTTTGGCGTTGCACGACCTTAAATGTCTCTGGATGGATACAACATGATATGGAGGGATCACAGGAAATAGTATTAATTGGTCCAGTGTTTGGTCAATACGGGGCCACTGTCGTAAACGGTGGTCCAACATTAATCTGACATTGGGACAATGCATTGTGCTTGTTGAGGTGGATGGGCTAGATAATATATGTAAGCGGCTCATTTATTTAATCCGCAGTGATGACCATTTAGCACGCTGAAAAATGGTTCAGGTAGAAATAGTTGGCAAATCATTATTGTCATGACAGCTACAATGGCCCGATCTGTATATTAAGGTCTCCAGTATTTATACTGAGCTTTTCACCGCGACTGTAGTCATATAAGTCCGAATTAATCCGTCTATTTTGCCGTGCAGCGCCCAAAGGCAAGTAAAGTGGTAACTTTAACCCTTTCAAGCCTTAATTTACCATTGTCATCTTCATCCACTACAAGCCGCGAATTGCTGTCGCAATTCTCGTCTAGTAGGGGATGAAGATGACTTAAAGTGGGTGAAAAATTAAAAAAAAATTGCCATGTATTGGTGAACAAGCTTCATGGAATTTTCATTTTAAAACCTTTAGTTCTGGGAGAATCAAATCTGTTCATAGCGATTTAAAATTATGCTTTAATGCATCGTGAGGGCTAAAGGGTTAAAAGTGAACAGTTACAGCATTTTGGAATTACAGAGCAGGATTGTGTTTCCATTCCAGGCAGATTACACTGACAATCTTGTGATATAATATTTAAAAAAAAAGAGAATAAAAATGCTCATTAAAAATAATAAAATATTCTCTTTTATTATTAAATGAACTGGACACTTTAATATACAATTCATGTGGAGTCAACAATATGTAATAGTATTGATGTTTTCACGTTGTAGGCCTAAAGGCCAAGAACAGGGGTATCTAGTTTGAACAGTGTCACACAACTACTTCAACGTTTTATGACACACTCGTCTCAGCTCTATATACACGATTGTTATAATATATCGGGACTCCATGAAAACAATGTTGTGCCAGACAAACACAGATATGTACATGTACAAAATGGAATTACATGGAGATATAAATGGTGTCGCATGTTAAAATCGTGTTAAGTGGCATCGCCATAATAAAACACAGGATATATGTGGCAAAGTTTTCAACGTTAGCGCAGCATTGGGAAGTATTGGTGTTCGGCTTAATCCAGAGAGTGGCAAGTCGAGTGTAATGCCGTGGTGTGAAAACTAATAAATAATGACGGTCAATCTGTCGCATAGCATAGAATAACACAGCATAGCATGTCATAGCGTAGCATAGCATAATGTAGCATAGTAGGATATAGCATAGCATAGCATAGCATAGCATAGCATAGCATAGCATAGCATAGCATAGCATAGCATAGCATAGCATAGCATAGCATGGCATAGCATAGCATAGCATAGCATAGCATAGCATAGCATAGCATAGCATAGCATAGCATAGCGTAGCGTTGCGTTGCGTAGCGTAGCGTAGCGTTACGTAGCGTAATGCAGAATAGAGGCATCTATATCAGAAATGAAGACACGTATGGTTACCAACAATGTTTTGCTTAATGGAGATAAAACTGTGTTTATTGATGTGCAAACCGAGCTGGTGTATTGTCGAGTTGAATGTATCAACGCTGGATATTTCATTGACATGTGGACGGATCGCAGTCATAGTGCGGTCCAAAATGTACATTATCGTAAGTGAAAGGTGAAAAATGGTACTGGTGGATAATAGTACGAAAAGATAAATAACAATAATTGATAGATTCACAGATCAAATACGCACGATAAATAGATTAATAATATTAATATCCAACAACGAAAGTTGATCTTAAATTACGGTCAACTAGTCTCACTACACTAATCTTGTCTAATACATTGGGGTAATCCTCAAAGCGCTAAATTAAATAATCGAAATTTCACCCATTGAAGTTGTGTCTCGCTACCGCGACCCACAAATTCAATTGGGTGACAACTCCTCCCGTTTCTTTGATTTGAGACCAAACATTTGCAAATCTTGAAGTTTAAACACACCTTTTATTTCCAATAACTGTGACTTAACCTGCTAATAAGACAGATTACGAACGACATTGATCGTGCTTAGTGGGGAAAGGGTTAACTCTCCCAGTGCCCAGATTGTTACTCTCATAGTTACTCTACTGTATTATTATTGCAAGAATTCAACTGGTTCAAATGTTCATCATCAATCCACATGAACCAACATGAACTCACTATCACATGAACTACCCACTGGGCGTACGACGTTGTTGTGCCGTTGAATAAATGTAACTGACGTTGATTCAACGTCACAACAACCTCGTATGCCCAGTAATGACAACATAGACTGTGGATCACAGGTACATTGCGGTGTGAGCGGATACAAACATAAACGGCCCATAGCGTAAACAGATCACAACATGAACGGCCCATAGCATGAACTGATCACAACCACATGAGCGGCTCAGTTGTGTTGTGTAGCTTAGGTTCATTATAAACACAAACAATTAAATACCATTTTTTAGGCAAACGTCCCGCCATGCCAATACTTGAATAAAAATGGGAGGTTAAACACTTGGAATTGACGTGAAATTCAAGACAATGCGTAGATAATTTTTTTGGCTCCCGAGCGACCTGATGAGCTCATTGTAGAGACAATGTGTGATGTGATGTGCGCCATGTAAAACAATGTTCCTAGCTTGTTTTTTATCGATGCTTTCCCGGACACAATGTATTGTTTACATAAATAACTAGACAACATTGTGTCTGGTTGCGAACCCTAATAACCATAAAAACATCCGATGGATGTGACGTTACAGAAAAAATGCAGCATGTTAAAAATATAAAATGTAATCAGAATAGAAATATTTTGTAAGGATAACAAATATTTAGATGCGATATGTTTACAGATATTTTAAAATTTTGGTCATGGTGAATTCTTGAAACATTACCAGTTTCATTATGTTCTGCATACAGTTCCGTGCTACAGTCAGTTATTGGTTGCAACAGTATTTAATTATACAAAACAGAAATGAGGTTAATCATCCTACTGACCTCATGATTGCCATGGCAATACATGTTATAAATCTATAAAAGTAGGAGTATATATCTGGAAATACAGGAACTGAATCCAATTAAAGAAATGCTTCCACATGATTGCTTTCCATGCAGCACATATAATAGGTTCTGGTTCAAGTTTATGTATAAATGTTTATCACGTTTTGTTTAACAAATATCTTCAAATTCTTTTATATTATAATACAAGCTGTTGTAACCGTTTCAAGCTACTAGGACACATGTTTCTTGCATGCATGTATGTATGTATGTATGTATGTCAAAAGCACAATAATAATCATTTGTGCTTCTTGGGTGCTTGAGTTACAACTAAAAAAAATCATTGTTTCAATGTAGCAAATGAGTGAAAACGTGTGCATATACACATATGAGGTTCCATATTTATTATGCTTTGACCATTTTATATGCAATAAACGTAAACAGGAACTTTGTCAGATATACATCCGCCTATTTAAAAAAAATACAGCCATAATGCATAGTAGTTTTAAAAATGTGGGCAATAACGAATGTTGAATTGGAAAATAAAATGTAAAAAGGTTTGTTTGTTACGTGATAACACATATTTCCATGGCGGACGTCGCAGATAGAAGCCTGCAATAAAACGGGGATACTATGAAATGACCTGCGGAAAAAAGAAAGAGACCTCAACAAACATGATACGTTGACTCAGCGTCGGTTTAACGTTGGGAGAAGCCGAGCCTTGCGGTGGGAAAATGACACTTATCATACCACGAACTGATCATATCACAAGCTGATGACAGCATAAACTGAAGAAGCAGGAGCTGCTCGTAACACATACAGGCGAAGTGATGGAAACATTTTGAAGCTATGAGGGACTTGTTCTTGATGATAATATCCAATTTAGCAATTTGAGTGCACTGGACAGTCTGTAAATGGACGGACGCGGTTTCATCCTGTCTCAATAAACAACCATAAGAGGGAAATATTAATATAGATGGATGGATATTCGCTTCAGAAATAGTGAGTGTTTAACCCTTTAACCGCCGGTGTCGCATATAGTCGGGTTTTTTCTTTTTTTATTAGCACATTAAGTACCACCTTTTAAACATGTTAAAGATAAAATGTGACATCGATCAGCAATATTTAAAAACAGTTAACCTCTATTTTGTCAAATCTGAATAATTTCCACTCACTTAAAGTTGTGGATCGCGTCAGCGAGACACAACTTCAAGTGAGTGAAAATTCAGATTGAATAATTTGGCAGTTAAAGGGTTAATGATTGTTTGCGAAATAAATGAACCAAGCTAAATTGTTAGTTTTTTTTCTGAACGCAAAAATGATAATGATAATTATATATTCATTTCTCATTTATATATTCTTGACGCAGAAATGATGATTATATATACATTTCTCATTTATATATTCTAGACGCAAAATGATGAATACATTTTCATGTTTCATTTATATTTTCTTGACGCAAAAATGATGATTAGATATTATTTTTTCATTTATATATTATTGACCCAAAAATGATGATTATATATTTATTTTTCATTTATATAATCTGGACACCAAAATGATGCTTAGTTGTTCATTTTTCTTTTATATATACATTTTTCTTGAAGTTTAAGATATAGAGGAAAACCCGTACCCTGACAAACAAGCATTGCGTTGATACAGGTGGGTCATTTAACACCTCTCGATATAAAACAAAACCACAATGATTGTGAATTACGGTTCCGTATGATTATAAACGTCCCGATGATGCCGATAAATCGTTTACCCATACTCACCAGGGGGCGTTTATTGTCATTGGCTGGTGGCTGTCGCGGAGAGAAGCCTGCAATAAAACGGGTATACTATGAAATGTCCTGAGGAAAATAGAGAGAGACCTCAACTAACACGTTATGCTGACTCAGCGTTGGTTTATTCTTGGGCCACTGTCTGCGACGCTGGCCCAACATTAAAACAACGCTGGGTAGGTATAGTGGTTACGGATACAGACAGACAGACAGACAGACAGACAGACAGAATGTTTTATTCGCCATAAAAATGACAAACATGATGATTAATAAAAAAACAGTGAAAAGGCAGGAGATCTCCATTAAGATTGAAACAATCGCTGGCATGGAGACCACCTTGTAATGTACATATTATTCTTACATAAAAAAAAACATATTACAGGCAAAATCAACAACAATGGAAAAAATAGTTTACATAGAAAACATGTATCAATGTACTTTAAATTATATTGTGGATTAATTTATAAAAACATAAAAATAACACTTATTATAAATGATAACAACTTTTGTAAATATAGTGAAGGCGTTATAATATACTATTGCTTGCTACAGATATAACAGTTTTCCAGATGACAATCGTCGGGGTACATTTTCAACATGGCTTTTTATATATAAAATAAGTCCGTTATAGCTGTGTGTGTACACTTTTTCAAGAATATTTGGTGGAGTATTGTTTGCAATTCTGGCAATTTCATAATGAAGGCATTTCCTGCGAAGTTCGTGCCTGAGTTGAATCTGTCTAACATTATTTCTAAAACGAGTATTATAACTATGAGTTTGTGCTCCGGTAACTTTGTTTAAATGTAGAAATTAATCATTATTATCATTATTCATAAGCTTATAGTAAAATTTTAGAATATTTAACTCAAACAGATCCTTGAATTTAAGAGAACGTATTTTTTTAAATAGAGGAACGGTGTGTGAAGAATATCCCGCCATATGAATTATTCTAATAGCTTTTTTCTGTAATTTAGTGATGCGTTTATGTTCATAACCCCATGCTAGTGTACAATAATTAAGGTGTGATAAAATTAATGAATTATATAGAGTCACAAGTATATTTTGGGGTACAACAAATTTTAGTCTATTTAAAACTCCAATAGCTTTTGATATTTTTCCTGCTGTTTTCTCTACATGAGGTTTCCAGTTTAAATTTTTATTTATTATTAGACCTAAAAAATTGAAGGTGTCAACACTGGTTATCTCAGTATTATCTATTTTGAGGACGGGAATCGGTACCCTTTTGGGAGGCTTGTAATATAGCATGAATTTCGACTTATGGATGTTAAGAGAAAGACGATTTGCTTTCAGCCGAATGTTAATTTTATTTATTTCTGAATTTCTTGTTTTAGCAGAAAAATCTTCTAAATTAGCAGTCAAAGTGGTGTCGTCGGCATAAATTATAGCATGAATAATAGAGCTGGCCTTATAAATATCGTTGACATATATAACAAATAGTAATGGGCCCAGAATCGAGCCCTGGGGAACACCTCTTTTTATTTTGCACATTTCAGATTTTACATTATTCAATTCTACATACTGCTTTCTGTTGCTTAAGTTATTTTTAAACAATTTCAGGGCACAGCCTTTATTACCGTAATGTTTTAGTTTTTGGGTGAGAATAGTGTGGTCGAGAGTATCAAGGGCTTTGGAAAGGTCTAAAAATATGGAAAATGGTACTTTACTGTTATCAAGATTATTGGAAATGTGGTCTATCAGCTCAAGGGCTGCATATTCAGTCGAGTGATTCTCACGGAAGCCATATTGACTTTTATAAAGTAAGTTGTGCTCTTCTAGATATTGTTTTAATTGGATAAGCATTACTTTTTCAAATATTTTCGATAAACTAGAAAGAAGAGATATTGGGCAATAATTTTCAGCTAATTAGGAATCACCTTTTTTATATATGGGAATTACTTTGGCAATTTTGAGTCTATCTGCAAATATTCCAGTGCTTAATGTCTGAATAACAATGTTGGTTAATGGAGAAATTATATCATGTTTAACAAGTTTTAAAAGTTTGGGGTTAATACCATCAGGTCCACTACTATTCTTAGCTGATATATCATTGTTAATTTTATCAATGACAGATTCAGAAACTAAAGAAAACTTAAGGCGAGAATTGGTTGAATTGTCTTAGGGACTTAGTTATACCTTTGGTTATCCAAGGACTCTTTTTGTGTTTCTTTTTATCAAATTTGACTTGTTTTATTGGGATGTGTAGAGCTTTAGCTTTTGAAAGAACTTGATCGAGATTATTATAGCTTATGTTAGGGTCCGACATGAGGTCGGGTTGCACTAGATCAGATAAGTAAGCTTTATTGATTTCTTCTTTAAATTTAGCTAGAGCTGTTGGAGAATAGTCTGCTGAGTAAATAGTGTTTCTCGTTATGCTAGGCTTAACGTTAGGAAGCGAAATAAAACAAGGGAAATGGTTCGACATCCCACTGGCAAGTATGGATGCAGAGCTCTTACAGGTAGAAAGTTTACAAAAAATGTTATCAATGAGAGATCCTCTCATTGTAGAGAGTCTAGTGGGAAGTGTTATTTGTGGATAGAAACTACGAGATATGAGCAAATAAAAAAACTCCCCAACTATACGTTCACGGTTAATTTGCAATAAATCCATATTGTAATCTCCTGCAAGAATAATTTCACTATTCCGTTTGTCTAAGTGTGACAGTATAGGAGTAAATTCTTTAATAAAACTTTGATAACCATTATTTGTGTTTCTGGGTGGTCTATATACATTACCAATAATTATTACAGGTTTCTTTAAGCCCTTCCCACTTACTTCTATAAATAATCCTTCCCAAACAGTACTATTATTGTATAAGGGTAAAATACTGTATTTATAATTGTCATTGAGATATATAGCTAAACCACCGTGGGAGCTACATACACTACCTAATGTAATCAATGAATATCCCTCTATTTGTAACTGTGGCAGGTCGGAATCGTCATTTAACCACGACTCTTGGTTTAATATAGCTGCTATGTTTCGGGTGTCATCATTCAATTGGTCAAGTAAAAAAACTAAATCATTAAATTTTGCACTCAGAGATTGTATGTTCATACTTAGAACATTAAAATTTGATCGATTTTTTTTCACAATTTGTTTTAAAGATTTTTCATATCAATATATTCCGAATGTCGAATTGTATCAAGCTCGTTTTCGCTTGTACGTGCTTCTACTTCATTGTACAAAACATGATTTAGTGAATTTATCCTGACGCCTCCAAACTGTTTCAGCAAATCATTATTAAAGTGATCAGACATTTTATAAAATAAAATATATTATATTCCACAATAAAAAGAGAAGTGAACGAAAAAAATATATTGGTGGATGAGTAGCAAGTCATTGAACATGTGTGTCTAAACATTTGTGGTAAAAACTGTATACAAAATAAGTGCATTATCGCAAACAAAAAACACAACAAGTGCGATACACGTACACAGAGAGAACGGGACTGACAGATTATGCATTCCAGTACAACTATTGGGTCACGAATGCTGAAGTTTTGCTGGTATTTTGTGTATGAAGTCTTGAAATATTTCTGAAATGTAGGTATAATAAGATGTGATATGGATTGGTGAGAAAGATATGAATTTGAAATGCTACTTTAAAACTTTTCTAAGTTACTTAATACTTGCTGTGTCTTTTTCATGAGATAACACCTCTTGATTGATCACAGAGCAGCTTGCAATTCAGGTGAGAAGACGATTTGAACAATGTTATCAATACAACCCAAAACCAGATGGACCAGAGTATCCCTTAGTGTCCCTCGTATTTGCCCTTGTCCATAATGATAAACAGTAGAAACTAGTCAATACAACGCCAGTCAAAAGAACTGTTATTGCACAGGGTCGAAACTATATAATAGTAGGACAAAATTAATAACAATATAGGTATATAATAAAGATATTTTTAAAGCATGACAACCTGAATTTAGGTAGAATTGTCAAGTATAATTAAAAAAAATATCTTCTAAAACTAAAACGAACATTCAAACCTTACAACGCTGAATTATGTCGTATAAACCATGCAGACCAAATGTATTTTTTTCAATTTGAATTCACCATAAACATGATAAATGTCTGCATACATATCGTCGCCTCGGAGCTAAAGGATCCTATCTGACACTCGTTAGAGTGGCAGATAGGATCCTTTAACTCCGAGGCGACGATATGTTATGTGTGTACGACCTTTAGAAATAGTTTTATTCTTTCAGTGCGGGGACCGTCTTTATATGTCAGAATCTGACGTCTGGGGACGTCAGATTATGACGTGTAAAGACGGTCTCCGTTTTCTTTTTATAAATTATCACCGCTAATCTGTCAAAAAAATTCCGCTTGTGCTCCGATCAATAATACGTGAAATTCCCTCGTCTTTGTTATGCCTGCTCCACGAGATGTCCCCAATGACTGTACCTCCGGGCGGATGACAAATTGACACGGGTAGATTTACAAAAGCGTTTTTATGCGTAGATTTTCGGTATCGATCACCCAGGATGAGTGTGTGAGTGTGGCTTCGCGTCGTTTTCTGCGCTTTGTGGCAATATTGCGACAGCCACACGTCGGCTAGTCATTAATAGATTAACCCATCACATTTAGTCGCAGCGTGACAATTTTTAACCCCTACAACACTGAAATATGCTTGTATAAACAATGGAGACCAAAGGTGTTTTTTTTAAATTAAAAATCATCACAAAATGATTGTCTTCGTTATCTGTTTCCGTTTCACTTATGATATGGGTTTACGGCCATTATAAATAATGTACTCTTTATGGCATGCCACTGCAGGCTCCTGCACGCCAAGCCAGCAATGCCGCGACCCAGCCAACACGCATGGACCCGATGCTAAGGTCGCCCCCTCCCCCCACACTGAAAGGGTCAATGGAATGAATCAAATAAAAATGGCATAATTCATTTGAAAAAAAGACGTTCTCAGCCTTTATTTGACATATCACACTTCGGTATTTCGTAAAGTGAAGACGTTTTTATTCACACCTCAAGAGTAAAAGAGTAAACACCTGGGTGTTAATATTGGGCCAACGTTGTATGACATTCCCTTTAACCACCGGTCCCGATTATATTTTATTAGCACACTAAGTACCACTTTCTAAAATAAATGCTAAAGATAACACGTGACATCAATCAGCAAGCTTTGAAAATAGTAAAACCTTTTCACTTGCTTGAGGTTGTGGATCGCGTCAGCGAGACACAACTTTAAGACACAACTTCATGTGGGTGAAAATTCCAATTAATTAATTTGGTGGTTAAAGGGTTAACCACTGTGATCTATCATACGGATTTTTTTGTATTTTGTATTGCAGGCTACCTGGCGGTTGATGGATCAACCACAGATTTTGCACCCGCATAAGCCTTCATCCAGGGAATGGCCAATGGGCATTTAAATATTAATTAATCTACTGTAATCGATCCCGGTCAATGCGAAACGTTGAACCAATGTTGGTTTAACGCTGGCCCAGCATCGCATCACAATGGCCCTGGCAAACACGATACACGGGGGCGTGATGATAGGACATGTACGTCCCACGCCAACAGAGGAGCGAAGTTATTCTGAGCGACATGTTATCTAGTGTCTTTTAAAATCATCCCCTAGCAGCTAAAGTGTCGCATGTGCCACTCAAATAAGTGGCACATGCGACACTTTAGCTACTAGGGTATGATAAATGAGAATATAGATGACTGTACTGTACTGTAGAGGACCGATTTACTGTAGTCCCGTCATGTGCGTAATAAATAACACTGTCCCCGAATCTCGGCGGATACTTGGAATTGATTTCTGGGGTCAGGTTCGACAGGTATATTAGGCTTCTTGACCCTATGTTCATATTTTTCGCGAGAAAAATATTACCCCGCTGGCAGACTTTTTTAAGATCAAAAGGACCCCTCAATCAAAAAACGTGACGAAAAAATTTGAAAATTTGAAAATGAAGATCAAGACTGACTGATGTCCGTGTTCACTCAAGTCTTATCCTGCCGAATTATTCAGGGACGGGTTCAGAATTTTGAGAAAAGGAGGGATCAATGGGAATTTGCTTGTCAAGCAATGATTTTCTTGTGTTCTTAGCTGACAAACAAGAGGTTCAGATACCACTAAATAAAATTTTACGTGCAAAATACGGATGTATGGTCAATTTGAAGTACATGTAATGCTTATGCAATTAACTTTTGAAAGGGGAGGGGTTTTTCAGATACTATTTCTCATTTATTTGAGATTAGAATTGCTGAGGCAAATTCCAGCTTCAAATGAGAAGAACAAAATGTATTTTAGAAAAATCTCACAATTTTTAGTTTTTTCATTACCCACAAACTTCACTAACTAATGTATTCTTTGTCAGTGAAATGTATTTTTGTTGAAACTTGGTACTGTATAAATATGTAAGGGCCTAGTGTTTAAAAGACAAACAGGACAAGTGTTTGACGTTTAATTTATTTTTTTTGGATGACACATATCTTTGTCGAGATTAAAATAGTATTTTTAATTTCACATGGCATGCCAACGAAAATATAAACTAAAATAAATTAAAATAGAAATTGAGAGAATGACAAATATTTTTATTCATGCTGTATAATATCGTTGTGATTAGGATTGATTCTTTCATTTTCGTATATACAATGCCATTTTTCATCACTGTAGATGTCTGCAAAAGCTCAAACAAGACCTTGAGATAAACTCAGATTTACAATATTTCAAGATTAAACCACATTTATTATTAAAAAACCAAACAAGATCATACAAAAAAGTAAGATGTTTCAATCTAATACAATTAAAATGAAATTACTCATGACCCAGGTAGGTAGGTATTTGCCATAATGATGGGCCAGCGCCTACGACGCTGACACAAACATTATACCAGCACTGGGTCACCGTCTGTTTTTTGCAGTTGAGGTTAGTGGACAATGGTCGCCACTGGAAAGGCTTCTTCTGCCGAAACACGCAACATGGACCCAATGCTGTTTCAATGTTGGGCCAGCGTCGTAGACGCTGGTCCAGCATTGCAACAGCATTGGGTCAATGCCGGATCGCTGGGTTGCGGCATTGCTGGCTTGGCGTGCAGGAGCCTGCAGTGGCATGCCATAACAGAAGACGCAGCGGGAGAGCGTGTCCAGCCGGCCGCCAAACTTTGACGGGCTTCACACAAAGGGCGATCGCTCGGTGACTTGGAATGCCAGGTCAGCGTTAGTCTTACTTTGGGGTTATTCTAGGTGGCTGGGGCCCATCGTCGGCTCAGATGGTGAATAAATACACAGATACACATACAAACGACAACTTATATGCAGACCATTAACACGATGTTATTCGATGACCAGCCTGCCTGCTTGGGCCGACGTATGGTAACTTACAATGGGGGAAAGTTATCCGTTTAGCATGGGATACTTCATCAATTATCTACTAAAGTTATGGAGCTTTTCGCGACCCACAGCTTTAAGTGGGTGAAAATTGCTCACATTTGTTTAATTTGAGACAAACAATTTGTAAATGTTGATGATTAAACACACATTTCTTTCCCAATAACAGTGATTTACTGGGCAAATAAAACGGATAAACAAGGGAATCGACATTAGACGTCAGAATCTGACGTCTAAGGTCGGCCTCCGCACTGACAGATTAAAATATGTATAATGACACACAATACAGGTATTCAAATGAAGCGGAAAGAGCTATCTGAGACATTTATGATGATTTCAAATTGAAAAAGCCCTTTGGTTTCATGGTTTAGATAAAATATTTCAGCGCCAGAAAGGGACATTGCGCAATTGTTAGAGCGTGGCGCTTTGCCGATGTCGCTGCTATGTCGTGCGGTTTCAGAGAAATATCATTCTCCCCTCTCAATCTTGGGACATTGTTTCGATGTTGTGTCTTTGGGCAAGGCACTTCACTCTCAAATGCTGAACTTGACTCAGGTGAAAATGAGTACCTGTTAGGACAAAGGGGGTAAAATGTAAAGTCGAGTGATAAACTTGATATCAGACTATAAACCTGCACCTTTACCTTTACTATCACAAGACATTGAGAATTATAAAAATGAGAACAGTGCGTCGTCATGCGACCATTATTTTTTCAGGAAAAGTGAGTTGAGAACGAAAATGTTCAGCGTGTTGTACATGTTGTACATCAGGTGCACGAACCCTTTAACCGCCAGTCCCGAATATATTTGGGTTTATTTTTTTATTAGCACATTAAATACCAGCTTTAGAACATGTTAAAGATAAAACGTTACATCCTCGTTTTAAACATCAATATTTGGATATGTTTGGTCTCAAATTGAACAAATCTGAGTATTTTTTAACCACTCGAAGTTGTGGGTCGCGCTAGCGAGACACAACTTCTAGCTGGTTAAAAATTAAGTTTTATAACTTTTAAGGGTTAATAATGGTATGTATGGCGTATACGCTTAGCGAATCCACAGTGAATTGCCAACAAATAACTCAAATTTATCTGACACAAAAATGAAACGAAATGAATGGGGTTTTAGGCCACCTTTGTGCACATATGGCTAAACTGGGGAAGGAGAACCTACTGAGGATGGTGAGATGAGTGAGAAGACACTGCTCTCCAGACACAGGGTCCGAAATTCGGACCCTGGTAGTCTGAGGTCGAGTACGCTACCTCTCGGTTACGGAGGCTCACCACTGATCTGACACAAGACAAAAAATTTAAATTATAACATTATGTTTAGTAGAAATGTCAAGGAGAATTTCAGCTCTGGAAAAACTAAAAATACACGCTGCGTGACCTGCCATGCAGCTAACATGACATGTTGATCTAATGTTGGTTTAATACTGGCACTTCGTCGTAAACGTTGGGCTAACATTAAGCCAATACCGGTATTGAGTCGTTGTGCCCTGTTTGCTGTCCTGTGTTCAAATATATCGTTAGGTAATTGAACAATCGTATTTACACGACTGAAAATAGACCTATAATATAATTGCTACAAGCGAAGGCTTAGAAAGGATATCCAGATATGGCTTATCCATTGTGTTCTGTCATAACGGACACATCAAATGACTTTATTTATATCAGCTAAATTCAATTGAATGCAGTTTGTTTGTCAAGCTTAACATGGCAAGTAATGTAACCCTGGTAAACACCCAGTATAGCACAAAAAATGTACAAAATTTGTACAACGTCGGCCCAACGTCTTCGACGTTGGTCCAACATTGTACAAATGTTATACAAATGTTTTGTGTTTACTGGGCATGTATCATGAGTTATACTATACATCAGTTGAGGCGGTGTCACACTATATGAGAGAAACGTAAGCGTTGGATTTGAAAATTATTAAAGGGACAGGCCCATGTTAAAATCATCAAAAAATCGGTGATTTTATTTCGGGCTCTTAATATGACCATATGATGTAAACAAGTACATAGACTAGAACTGCAAATTTGTATAATTTTTGTGCTGCGCATTCACCAGTTAGGCTGGATATGGAGACGCAATTCCTGTTTTCTAATTATTGACAATCATGTCAAAAATAGGAAATGCGGGAATTTCGTCTCTCTATCTAGTCTAACTGGTGAATCGCAGCATAAAAATTATAAAAATTTGCAGTCCTAGTCTATGTACATGTTTACATCATATGGTCATATTAGGAACCCGAAATAAAATCACCGATTTTTAAATGTTTTTAGCAGGGGCCAGTCCCTTTAAAGTACGTGACATACGCACAAAAAAGTGAAAAATACAGAACTGTGCACCTACTTACCTTATTAAGCCTATTTGAGTAGCGTATTGTCAGCGTATCGTCCACACGAAGCTGTGTCTCGCTACCGCCATCCACAACTTCAAGTGGGTGAAAATTACTCATATTTGTTTAACTTGAGACCAAATATTTTCAAATATTGATGTTTAAACACTCCTTTCTTCCACAACAACTGTGATTTAAGCAGCTAATTGAACGGATTACAAGCGACTACAGGCATTTTCACCTACTTGAAGTTGTGTCTCGCTACCGCGACCCACAACTTCAAGTGGGTGAAAATTACTTAGCAGTCTACGGATTTATACAAAGCCAGATTCGAGCTTGACGTTTTTATATCTATTTATATCTACATGTATATCATCACCCAAGTTAAAGGCCCCTTTCTTCCACTTCTCAGTAGATGCACTATATTCATATTTAAATAAAAAAAGTACGATGGCCCTACGTATTAAATTTTACGTTCATCATTGAAAATAAACCATAAATGTTTAAAATTCATGACTTTGCGACACGAACGAGGGCGAAAGGGGGAGTAAGCGTGTGTAGTGGGCGCGAATGAGTGAACGATCCAACGATTGAATGAAAAACTTAGGCAAAGTAATTAACAAACTGACAAACAAAACGAAAATGAAAAGATTATCATGATTAATTCGTAGTTGAATGAGATAGTGAATGAACTTCGTATAGTGAGAGTAAATAAATAAATGTGTGAATGAACATGGCGAAATAATGAGTGAATAAAGGCATTATTAAGGGTGTGGCTGGTCAGAATCGGTCACTGATCAACTGGAAGGTCAATAAATTTCCATCAGTAATCCCGACCCCCTTCATAGGAATCCATAGCAACACTCCAGGGCGGAACAATGCACAAACCGGCCACCCGCGCGCCCCCTGGTGTGCTCTGACGCCATACCCGTCATGCACCTGTCACGTGCCCTTCACATCCGGTATTATTGGACTCGGC